>JAMKYM010000445.1:0-94883 GCA_026541065.1 Canavalia ensiformis
AAATACCATCATCATTCTTCTCACGCCAATTTCATGGTTAACATTTCACTCCAAACTTTTCCATACTTATTCTTCTTGGCTCTTAATCCGTAATCGATTATAAATAAAGGTTGAAATCCTACCCAATAGTTTTGATTGATAGGAAGCAATTAACATAAAAAGAAATAATAAATAAAACATAATAAGCCATTTAATTTCTATCTCGTATTATTATTATTATTATTTTTTCACTCAAAGGTATTGTTGTGTTCTCTTCCGGGTTCATCATCTTTCCAAATGGAAAATGATAGGGGTTATATTTATGATAGCATAAATTTATTTCATTGCATCAAGTTTTTAATAACCTTATTGTTTGATGAATATTGGAAATTCAAGTTCTTATCATTTTATTATTGCTTAATTTAATTTTTGATATTAGTCATCCTAAATCTTATTGTTGAAATATATATTTGTTGATCTGATAAATATATTATATGTGATGAAATTTTCTAAATTTACATTTTTATTTTCATTTATTTTTTTAAACTGCTTGTTAATAATAAAATAATATTAATTTATTTTATTTTATTATATTTTATTACCTAATATATTATTTTATTGTTTATAGTAACAAGTAATTTTCTGTATCTAATATATGATTTTATTGTTTATAGTTATAAATAGTTATTTTTGTAATTATTTGTGTTCTTTTAAGACTTTATGCAAAGAATAAAATATTTTTTTTATGCGATCAAAATTAAAAATTAAATGATGGAATATATTCGTTTTGGAACCTTTTTTCCTTTTATTCTTTAGTAATTTCGCACATTGAGGGTGATGCAAGTTGTAACAATTAAATTATCTATTGTGATTATTTTTATACGGTGGTGTTGTTTCAAGATTGTTTTTGCTTATGTGGTTTAAGCATTATATTGGTTGGTTGGACATTTTCGTGCGGAGATATATGTATTATTTATAACCTATTTTTAATTCCTTAATTCATTATCTTAAGCATGTATATACAAGCTTTTATAATCTTGTGTTTTTTGCTATAAAATTCTTCCAGTTTTATTTTATGTTTGATGTATTCATGATGACATTTTTTATTATATGTAATTTTAAACTTTTTAATTGGTGAAATGAAGTTGGGGACAATATGTACTTGCATGGTTATGGATTTTAAATCAAATGTTTTGTGTGCTTTACCCCTTTTTTTCTAGTTGTTAATCATTGGCTAGAGATTGAAACATCTAAGTTTACAGTGTTCGAGTTTTGACTTTGAAGACTTGAAGGGCAGCCTACTCCACATTAGGTTCAATTATATATATTTTTCTATTTTCATAAAACGAATATGATTTTTTTGCCTACTATTTTTTCATAGCATTTATGTTTATTATACCTGTGGTTGAGCGTTGAGATAATACTCACATAGACATAAACTTTTCATAGAATAGACACATAAAACTTATATAAACACATGCATGCACAAACAACGAACACACAAAACAACAAACTCATGTACATCAAACACATACAACACACACACATACAACTTATATAAACACATGCGTACACAAACAACGAACACATAATCACTGTATTTTTTTGATTTATTGGTTGAAAATAAAGTTATTTTACGTTTATGCATGTGTTTCTTTTGTATGTGTTTTTTGGGTTGTACATTTGAATGTCTATATATATTGTTTCTTTGTGTTTTTGTTAATTGTGTGCTTATTAAGTGTGTTGTTTAAAAGTATTTGTGTATACATTTGTTGTGTGAGCTCCACTTCTTTGTGCTATTTTTTTTATGATTATGTGTATATGTGTTGGGCATTTTTGTGTTTTTTTTTGTGCTTGTTTGCCTATGTTCTTTATGCGTGTATTTTGTATGCTCTTTGTTTGTATGTTATATACAAGTGTATGCCTGTTAAATGCATATATATAATTATTCTAGTGTGTTGTGTTTGTACATTTGTGTTGTGTATGCTTCAATTGTGTATGTGCTTGTTGTATATGAGTGCTTGTTGTATGTGTGTATTTTTTTTGTTTCTATTCTTTTCCATTTTTTGTTTCTATTTGTTTGTTGAAAATAAATTTGCTGTACGTTTATCACTTGTATGTGTTTGTTGTGTTGTTCATGTGTGGTGGTTTTTTGTCTCAAAAGGCATGGTTATTTGATGTGCTTGTTATGTGCTTCGTGGTGTGTATCTTGTATATTTTTTGCAATTTGTACCCTATGACACATGTGTATGTTTTGGTTAGATATGTTTGTCTAGAAGTGATGTTTCTGTGTGTCTATGTTTTATTTGTCTATGTGCATGTATGTGATTTGAGTATGTGTGTTTGTTGTGTTAGCCTCTGTGTTTGTATTTAACTTGTTTGTGTGTTTGTTCTAAGTGCTCATTGTTGTTGTGTGCTAGTGTGTAAGTAGTGTTCTGTTTGTATTATTTTGTTGATTTAGGGTTTAGGGTTAAGTGTGTGTATGTTTGTTGTGTGTTTCTATTTTATGACTAAGTGTGTATACATTCTATTTGCTTATGTTGTAAATTTATATTTTTGTTTATATTGTGTATGTTGCTTTTGTGCATACTTTTTGCGTACGTGATTTGAATGTGTGCATGTGTGAAGTATGTTGTTAGTGATTATGTATATTTGTTACTGTTTGTGTTTGTTTTTTATGACTAAGTATGTGTGTTGTGCGTGTTTTGTATTTCTTCTGCATGTGTTTGTTTGTGTTTTTTGTATGGTGTGTTTGAATGTCTATATGTGTTTTTAGTTTGTGTGTTTCTTCATTGTTTGCGTTTGTTTGCTTATGTCCTTTATATGTGGGTATTTTGTTTGCTCTGTTTGTAAGTTATATACAAATGTGTGCTTATCGAATGCGTGTATATAATCATCGTATGTATTGTGTTTTTATAGTAGTGTTTGGATTTTTTTTTTATTTTTATGGTGAGTATGCTTCAATTGTGTACGTGCTTGTTGTATACTACCTTTTGTTGTATGTGTAGGTATTATTTTTGTTTGTGTTTTTATCGATTATTTGTGGCAAACCAAGATCTAGATCAAAAGATTAGACCAAGACGAGATCAATCTTGGACTAAGATCAATACTAGGACTAGCAAATTGATCAAGAATAAGTCTAGGTCTAAGAGTAGAAGCGGAGGACTAGGATTAGTACTAAGACCAGCACGGGACCCAATAATAGGTCCATGACCAAGATCAGTATTAGGACATGAACTAGGATTGGTACCACGACTAGTAGTAGGACAAGGCCTAGTACTAGGACTTGGACCAGGACCAAGACCAGGAGTAAGACTAGAACCAGGAACACTATTGGAACTAGGACTTGTCGTAGCACTAGGACCAGCATCAATGTTGGGGTTAGGACCAGTAGTAAGACTAGAGCTAGGATCAATACTAGGACCAACACCAGTAGTAGAACTAGGATCGATACTACAACCAAGTCTAGTAGTAAGAGTAGGACCAGGAAAAATAGTAGGATGAGTACTAGCATCAAGATGAAGAGGACCATGACCAGGATCGCCCTAAGAACGGTATCAAGAATAAGACCAAAGACTAGGATGGGTACTCGGGAACAATACCAATAATACTTATCCTGGTCCTTATGCTACTATAGGTCTTGGTCTTAGTCCTAATCCTACTAGTAGTCCTAGTGGTAGTACTGGTCCTGCACCTTATGCTACTACTAATCTTGGTCCACATACTGATCTTGGTTCTAGTGCTACTACTGGTCCTGGTCTTGGTGCTGGTGCTTATCCTTGTCCTAGTCCAACTATTGGACCTAGTCCCAGTACTGATCGTGTTCTTGGTCCTACTACTGGCCCTTTTTCAAGTAGTAATCCTGGTCTTAGTCCTATTATTATATGTGGAGCAATTATTGATCCTGGTCTTAGTCCTACTAATTGTCTTGGTTCTAGTACTTAACCTGGTCCAGGTCCTCCCATTGGATCTGGTCCCAAAACTAATACTAGTCCTCGTCCTACTACTGGTCCTGGTCCAAGTATTGATCCTAGTCTTGGTCCTAGTATTTGAACTTTGTGTATGTCTATGGCTTATGCATGTGTTCGTTTGTATTTTTTATGTTATACGTTTAAATGTCTATATATGTTGTTTTGTATGTTGTATGTTTGTAGGCTTGTTAATGTCTGTATATAATTATTTTACATGAGTTGTGTAAGCTTGAATTGTGTGTATGCTTGTTGTATATGAGTTTTTGTTGTATATGTGTATGTTTCTTGTTTGTGTTCTTTTTGCGTTTGTTGTGTTGTTCGTGTGTGGTGGTTGTTTGTCTAAAAGTGATGGTTATTTATAGGTGTATGTTATGTTCTTGTGAGTGTGTATGTCGTATATATTGTTTGTAATTTGTACCCTGTGATACGTATGTATGTTTTGTTTAGATATGTTTGTTTAGGAGTGATATTTTTATGTGTCTATGTTTTATTTGTTTGTGTGCATGTATTTTATTTGAATATGTGTGTTTGTTGCGTTAGTCTCTATGTATGCATTTAACTTGTTGGTGTGTTTGTTCTATGTGCTCATCGTTGTTGTGGGCTAGTGTTTATATAGTGTTGTGTTTTATATTAATGTTTTGGCTTACAAATTACAGTTAAGTGTGTGTATGTTTGTTGTGTGTTTTTATTTTATGACTAAGTATGTATGCATCTGTTGCTTATGTTTGTCGCAACCGTAATTCCGACGAGACGACGAACTCGCTAAATGTTGAAAATAATTTGTTTGATTAAGTGGAGCCACCACCAAATTTTATTTTAAGGGAAAATATTTGGAAAAACCCTAACTTGAGGAAGAAATCTAGGTTCGGAAGTCGGTTACGAGTAAGGAAGGTATTAGGCACCCTACTCGCCTGCTCCATTTAACGGTACCTTTTTAAATCGAGTGTGTGATATTTTGAAAAACTATTTGATCCCTTAAAAATAGAATAGAAAATAAATGAGTTTATGGAAAATAGCCTGACAAAAAGACTTGATCCGCGTCCTACGTATTCATGTAACAATGGGAAATTCAAGGCTACGTAGTTCTCGTTAAGAGACTTGGATTCTTTTAAAGAATGAAAGAGTAATTTTAAATAAAAATCTAAAGCAATGTTTCTTAAGAAAATGCAGATTTAGGAAATTGTGATGTGCTTGCATAATCCAAATCAGTTCGTAAGTCGTATTTGAATTAGCACGAATTAAAACACGCAAAGAGAGAACGCTACTTGCCCGTATTAGAACCCGTTTGCACGTTCTAAAAAAAGATGTTTGGGGAAAAGAAAGAATTTTAGAAAAATACAGACGTTGCTTGCATAACCCAAATCGTCAGAATCCGATTTGAATTAGCACGAATTAAAACACACGAAAGTAGAGAACGCACTTGCCCGTATTAGAATCCGTTCGCACAATCTCGAGGAAGATAAGAAAACATATGTTTGAAAAAAAGAAGAATTTTAGAAAAATACAGACGTGCTTGCATAACCCAAATCGTCGTAAGTCGTATTTGAATTAGCACCTAATTAAAACACGTGAATAAAAAGAGAGAACGCTACTTGCCCGTATTGGAACAAGGCTTGCCATAACTGAGGAAGATAAGAAAAACAGATGTTTGAAAAAAGAAGAATTTTAGAAAATACAGACGTGCTTGCATAATCCAAATCGTTTCAGTCGTGATTTAATTCATCACCTAACAAACACGTAAAAGAGAGAACGCTACTTGCCCGTATTAGAACTGCTTGCACAATCCGAGGAAGATAAGAAAAATTATGTTTGAAAAAGAAGAATTTAAAAAAAAACATATGCTTTTGCATAATCCAAATCGTCGTCGTATTTGAATTAGCACGAATTAAAACACGTAACAAAGAGAGAATGCTACTTGCCGTGTTAAAATGGGCTTGCACACATTTTAGAAAATTAAAAATGATATTTTGAAAACGATGTTTTATGTAGTTAGTGAAGATAATGTTTCAAAAACGATTGGATTAAATTTAATAGTTAGAGAACCAAAACTGGGCTTGACCCAAATTAAAAGAAAATGAAAGAAAGGAATTGAGTTTAAGTGAAAAGAGGGGCTTGGGCTAGACCTATGTCAAAATTGAATTTGATTTCAAGAAAAATGAAAAAAATCGTTTGACCCAAAGAATTGATTAAAGAAAAGAATTGGCTTGACCCAAATTAAGCAAAATCCAACTGTAAAGAAAATGATTTAGAATTAAGAAAAATAAGTGGGCTTGACCCAAATGAAGGAAAAATTGGATCGAGATTAAAAGAATTGGGTTTGAATTGGACTTGATTTAACATAAACTTGACTTGATTTGAAGTTAAAGAAAGGAATTGCTAACATGTTTAAATAATCAAATGATAGAAATTTCATTTCAAATCCAAATTAGATAAATGATATCATTCTGGAAACTAGAGAGAAAGACGAAGAAAATGCAACAAAAATCATTAAAATCGGAGATTATTTGATTGATTAAAAACAAAAATGAAAAACAGAAATAAAAATCAACCTCAAGAACACAAGTTTTTTCGCGCCAAAATTTGAATTCAAATCTCAGAATTTTTTTTTAGAAAATATTTTTGGTAGATCTGAAAAATAAAAACCAATCAATTGAAAGATATGGATCATAGTAATCAAACAAAACAAGTTTGACATCAATCCAATCAGAAATGAGCAAGATATGCACAAATCAAACAAGCTAGGTTAATTCGTGCACCAGGATGGACATGCTTCGGTAATCAAGTGATAAAAATTTCATTTCAGATCCAAATTGGACAAACAATATCATTCCAGAAAGTAGAGAGAAATACGAAGAAAACGCAACAAAAATCCTCAACATCGGAGATCATTTGAACGATTAAAAACAAAAACGAAAAACAGACACGAAAATGAACCTCAAGAACACACAAGTTTTTGGCGCCAAAAATTGAATTCAAATCTCAGAATTTTTAGAAAATATTTTTGGTAGATATGAAAAATAAAAACCGATCATTTGAAATATATGGATCATAGGAATCAAACAAAACAAGTTTGACATCAATCCAATAAGAAATGAGCAAGATATGCACAAATCAAACAAGCTAGGTCAATTCGCGCACCAGGATGAACATGCTTCGGTAATCAGGAGATTAAAATTTCATTTCAGATCCAAATTGGACATACAATATCATTCCAGAAACTAGAGAGAAAGAAGAAGAGAACGCAACAAAAATCATCAAAATCGGAGATCATTTGACCGATTAAAAATTAAACGAAAACAGACACGAAAATGAACTCGGAAATCCGAGAAGAAGCAAGAAACTTAAGAGGGATAAAATTCGGACCTAACCTCCATTGGAAGGTGATGAAGAGCTGATTCTATGGAGGCCAAGGGCTGAATTGAATGTCAGAGAGTCTCCTATGTCCTCCCTTCAAAGGTTCTGAAAATCCCTCTTCTAAGACTCCAAGTTCTCCTTCTCCCAAGAATTTCCAAAAAATGAGAAAAAGCCCCTTTCTTTTCTTGTTTGTAGGTATATATAGACACATCCCTTCCTGGCAAGGGTGAAGCTCTTTCCAAGAGCCAAAAGCTAGCTTCCTCTCTCTTAGCAAGGGCCAAGTCCCTTCAAAGGGCCAAAAGCCACCCCCTTTCTAGGAGCCAAAAGCCAACCCCTTTGATTTCAAAATTTGTGTTTCTATTTTGATTTTCCAGCCTTTTTCTTTTCAATTTTCATTGTTTTTACCTTTTTTGTTTTTTATTTTATTTTTTTCTATTTATCATTTTTACTTATTCTTTAATTTTTCTTTTATTTTTATTATTATTTATTTATTTTTATTTATTTTCTTTCTGTTTTCTGTATTTTTCTTTCTATTTTTTCTATTTTCTGTTTTACATCTTCTCAAATTATTAATTAACTTAACTTTTGGTTAATTTTAATGATTGGGAGCCTCGGACATAATTGAGTGTTTACAATGTTGTAAATTTATTTTTTTGTTTATGTTATGGGTGTTACTTGTTTGCGTAATTTGTGTGTAAGTTATTTGAATGTGTGCATGCGTGAAGTATGTTGTTAATGATTATGTATATGTTACTGTTTGTGTTATTTTTTTATGACTAAGTATATGTGTTGGGCGTGGGAAGTTTTCTTTTGTATTTTGTTGTGTGTTGGGTGTGTCATTTGTGTTTGTGTATTTGGTTGTGTTCATTATGTATGAGTATGTTTGGATTTTGTTTATGCATATATGTTTTTTTTGTATGGATTGCTATTTTTTATTTTCAGGAGTATGTTCTTTATCGATGTATTTGTGTATAGGCTTGTTCTTGTGTGTATTTTATGTTTGTGTGTTTGTTATTTTTTTAAATATATGTGTATTTTTTAAATGTGTGTTATTTAAAAGTGTTTGTATATGTTTTTTTATTGTCTGTGATCTATTTCTTTATATCATTTTTTATGATTGTACGTATATGTGTTAGGTGTTTGTGTGTTTTTATGTTGTTTTTGTTTATTTTCCCATGTTCTTTGTGTGTGTGTGTGTGGTGTGTTCTTTGTATATATATTGTATACAAGCATATGCATGCTGAATGTGTGTTTTTGTTGTATATGCATGTATGACTTTTGTTTGTAAGTGAATTTTTTTAGGTGTTTATTGGTTGAAAATAATTTTTTTGTTTGCTTATGTTATTTCAATGTTTCTACATGTGTATTTCTTGTGCATGTGTTTGTTTCTCTTTTTGCTATGGTGTGTTTGAGAGTCTATATTTGTTGTTTGTATGTGTATTTGTTAATTGTGTGCTTGTTAGGTGTGTTGTCAAAATTTTTTTGTGTATACATTTCTTAGCTATGGTCCACTTTTTTATGTTGTTGTTTATGATTGTGTATATATGTGTTGCATGTTTATGTTTTTCTTCATTGTTTGCGTTTGTTTACTTGTATTCTTTCTATATGTGGATATTTAGTATGCACCTTTTTGTATGTTATATATAAGTGTATGCTTGTTTAATGCATGTGTATAATCGTTGTATGTGTGTTGTGTTGGGAATTTTTTTTTTGTATGCTTCAATTATGTGAGTGGTTGTTGTATATTAGCGTTTGTTGTATGTGTGGGTATGATTTGTTTTTTGTTTTGTGTTCCATTGTTTATAAGTATCCAGAACCAGGTTAGTACTGGGACAGGGTCTAGTAGTAGGACCAATGGTAAGATTAGGACACAGATTAGTAGTGGGACCATGTCCAGCATTGGACTAGGACCAGTATCAGTCCAAGGACCACGAGCTGTAATTGGACAAAGACTAAGACCAATCTGGTGGACTAGACCTAGATCAAGAATCGGGTCTAGTTTTAAGAGTGTAGCGAGGACCAGATAAATACTAGGACCAAGATCGACCACAAGTAAGAGGTCTAGGACAGAGATTAGTAATGGACATGGACCAGATCGGCTTGAATGACTAGGACCAATAATAGACCAAAACCAAGATCAATATGGGGACTAGGGCCAATAGTAGTACTAAGACGAGCATGAATATTGGGACCAGAACTAGTATTAGCACCAAGACCAATATTAGTATTGGCACTAGGACTAGAGTAGGACAAGGACCTTAGGGGGCCGTAACAGTGAACAAGAGTAAGACCAAGAATGAATACTATTGGGACTAGGACAATTAATAACACTAGGACCAAAAGATCAATATTGTGACCAAGCACCAGTAGCGGTACCATAACCATGCTCAAGACTAGAACAAAGACTAGTAGTAGGATTAGATCAACCAATAGTAGTTCAAATACCACGATCGGATTTAGACCAATAAATAGAACTAGGTCCAATAGTAAGACTATGACCAGGTTGAGTAATAGACCATGACCAGGTTTAGTAGGACTGACAGGTCCACAAGAAGCACCACGGACAAGATCAATATTAGCATCAAGACCGTAATAAGACCATGATCGATCAATCCCAAGATCGATCGTAAATAGATCAAAGACCAGGATAAGTGCATCGGGAACACTACTAGTAGTACTAATCCTGGTCCTGGTGCTACTATTGGTCTTGGTCCTGGTCCTACTACTAGTCTTGGTGGTAGTACTGATCCTGCTCCTTGTGCTACTATTAATCTTGGTCCAAGTACTGATCTTGGTTTTTGTGTTATTACTGGTCCTGGTCCTGATACTTATCTTGGTCCTGATCCAACCATCGACTCTAGTCCTATTTGACCACTGGTCTTGGTCTTACTACTAGATCTCTTGTAATTACTGATCCTCGTCTTAGTCTTACTTTTTTATATGGAGCAGTTACTGATCTTGGTCTTAGTCCTACTAATTATCTTGGTTCTAGTACTTAACCTGGTCGAGGGCCTACCACTGGATTTGGTCGCAAAACTAAACCTAGTCCTCGTCCCACTACTCGTTTTGGTTATAGTATTGATCTTGGTGTTGGTCCTATTACTAGTCCTGGTTCGACTATTAGACCTAGATACTGATCCTTGTCCTTGTCTTGCTATTGGTCCCAATAATTATCCTTGCCCTTGTCTTAATACTGATCCTTATCCTAGTCCTAGACCAACTGCTAGACCTTTTCTAGTACTGACCCTACTTCTCATCTTATTATCGGTCCTAGTCCCCGTACTAATCATGGTTGTGGTCCTACTTTGGGTCCTTGTCCTAGTACTTATCTCAGAACTAGTACCACTACTAATCATAGTCTGAGAACTGATCTTGATCCTTGTCTTAGTTCTAGTCTAGGACTTAGTACTGATCCTAGTCTTGGTCCTACTACTACTACTACTGCTCCTGGTCTTACCACTAGCCCTGGTCCTAATACTAATCCCGGTCTTAGTGCTATTGTTGGGCCTGGTCCAAATACTGATCCTGGTCTTGATTGCAATACTGATCCTAGTCATGATCTTTGTTCTACTACTAGACCTTGACCAAATGCTAATCCTTGTCATGGTTCTGTTATTGGTCCTAGTCCTAGTACTAATCCTGGTTCAAGTCCATGTACTGATCCTACTTTTGGTCCTACTACTAATCCTTGTCCCAGGACAGATCCTAGTCCTAGTCCTACATTTGCACCTAGTCCTGATTCTCCTCCTGGTCCTTGTATTAATTGTAGGGCTGGTCCTACTATTAATCTTGGACTAGTACTAGTAGTAGGACAAAAACTAGGATTACTTTTGGGACTTGGGCCAATAGTAACACTAAGACAAGCATGAATATTGTGACTAGGACTATTATTAGCACCAGGACCAATATTAGTATTGGGACTAGTACTAGAGTAAGACAAGGACCAGTAGTAGGGCAAAGACCAAGAACAGCAGTAAGACCAGAACCAGGAACACTATTGGGACTAGACCATTAATAGCCCTAGACCACTAATTCAATTTAGCTCATGGATCAAATTAGCTCTTTACTATTATACATTTCACTCTTCAACTAGCCTCATTCGTCACCACCTAATAAGAAAGTGCTAAGCTAAATACACTTAATAAAAACATAAAAAACAACAATAATGTAATCCTACATTTAAAATACTAATAAATTCTTTTGGGTGAAAAGTACAAATATTTTTATGTAAATATGATTAGGGTAAAGCTGGGATAGGAGTGATATTGTATAGATCTTAGTTTGGGTCAATATATTTGTGCTACATAACCTGACAATGGATGCAGGGATAAGAGGTTTGGTCCCTAGTGGCACTTGGTAGGTAAAACTGTTGGTTCACACTTCAATTTTATCTTATTCGCTTGCTGCAATTATTCCACACTTTTCACATACCAAACTAAGGTCCTCTGAATTTCATCATTTGGGACCTATCCTTCAGCTATCTAACACTCCAAACTTGTCCCTTCTGCTCTTATCTAATTTTTTTAGTAGTCTTTTAAGAGCATTTTTTAAGAAAATATTATATTTTTATTTGAAATAACGTAATATATTAAAATTATAATAATTTTATTTATAATTATTTTAATTTTTTAATCAACGCCTCCAAAATAAAAATTATCATTATTTTCATTATATTTATAATTATTTTAATTTTTTACAGGCCATATTTTATAGTAATTTATAAATAAAATTCTTTAAAAAATTAATATAAACATCTTTTAAAACATTTGTAAAAACATCTTTACAATAGAAAATTATTATAGCATTTATACTTTAAAATGCTTTAAAGTAGAAAAAAATAATGTATAAAATAATACTATTTTTACCTCACTTAAAATCATAAAAAAATATTGGTATAAAAGCTGAACGCTTCTTTCCTTCTTCCCTCACATAGAGTTGTGTTTACGATTTTGCTAGAGTTACGTTTATAGTTTTGCTACTACGTGTCGTAACCGTAATTAGAACGAGACGACGAACTCGCTAAAATTTTAGAAATTAATTTAATTTCTTTGTGGAGCTGCCACCAAATTTTTATTTTAAGGGAAAATATTTAGAAAAACCCTAACTTGAGAAAGAAATTCTAGGTTCGGGAGTCGGTTACAAGTAGGGAAGATGTTAGGCACCCTACTCGCCCGTTACAAAGAACGGTACCCTTAAACTGAGTATGTGATTTTGGTATTTTTGAAAAATGTTTGATCCCTTTAAATAGAATAGAAAATAAATATGTTTGTATGAAAATAGCCTAACAGGACTTGATCCTGCTCCTACGTATTCCCTGGTGCAATGGGAAACTCAAGGCTACGTAGTTCTGGTTGGAAGGTTTGACCTTTGAAGGTAATTTAAATAGAAGAGTGTTTTGAATATTTTGAAGAGAATCCTTAGTCCACATATGCACAGGATCCAAGGCAAACGAGGGCTACACTACGACCCATAATGTATAAAATAATACTGTTTTTACCTCACTTATAATCATAAAAAAATATTGGTATAAAAGCTGAACGCTTCTTTCCTTCTTCCCTCACATAGAGTTATGTTTACGGTTTCACTAGAGTTACATTTATGGTTTCGCTACTACGTGTCTAGAACTCATATTAGTAGTATTTATTTTTAAAAAAAATATCACTAGTACCTTACACATACATATTTGATTTATTTTGTTAATTCTTGGAATTTTTTAGTGAAACATGTACATATATATTTTTTATTTGTCTTTGGCATTCCTTGAAGTTTTTTAATTGACTTTCTATCTTTGATTACTCTAAAAATTTTGTAACTTTTTCTTGATGCTAATAGCATAGAATATGGTAGATTTTTTTTTTTTTTTTTTATGTTCAATGTCATTAAATTTTTGTGAAGGATTTTTTTTCACAAGCTTTTATTTCAATCTTTGAGATGCATGTAATATAATTTTAATAACCATTAAATTAAGTTTATATTTACCATGATTCCTAATTTATTTGAAACTTTATTATTGATTTTATGCTAACATGATTTTATTTAGGTGAGCAGCCATTTCCTGTCTATAGATGCATCACATATTCTCATTCTAAGTTAGATGAAGTTAAAGAACAATGGGGTTGTTATAAAAAATTATCATAAACTAATTTAAGTTATTATTATAAAAAATTATATAATATATCTATAAACTGAATTTAAATTATCATAAACTAATTTCTAAAGATAAAAATGATTATATATGAACTAATTTGTTTTATTTTTAATAAAGGAAGGATTGACGACAAATTTGTTAAAAATAAATTTGGATAGGTTATTTGAATGTGTGTGGTTTAAGTTTGCGTATCTGTTGGCTATGCTAAAGTTTTTTTTTTTGTATTTGATTGTTATTTATGTATGTTTGATGTGTGTATCTATAATTTTTTTTTGTGTTACTTGTTTGTGTTTTGTGTATGTTATTTGAATTATGCATATGTGTAGAGTGTGACTGACTATAAATAGTTGTTCCTATGCTTGTTATATACAAATGTATATGGTTGTTGTTTTTGTACTTATTGTGTGTGCTCATGGTTGTTGTGTACTAGTATGTAAGTATTATTATGTTTGTATTATTTTGTTAGTTTGTGTGTATGTAGTTTGAGTGTGTGCTTGTGTGTTGGTTGTTTTACGCTTGTTATACGTGGACGGAAAGGGGTTGTTTGTCCTTTTTTTTATCATGAGTGTACTTGTGGTGTGTACATTTATCACTTCTGTGTGTAAAATTATTTTTTTATATATGATCATTATATTTAAGTGTGTATGATTTTTGGATATGCATATGTTTATTCTTATGTGTATGTTGTAAAAGTCTATTTTTTTATGTTGCTTATTTGTCACCATGTCACCTGTGTTTGATTTTCATTATTTTTTATGTACATGCATTGTTTATGTACGTGTTGTTGTATATGGGTGTTTATGAATGCTTTATTACATGCATAGGTTATGTGTAATTTGTTTGTATATATATTGTTTGAATGTAGGCATATGTGTGGTACGTGTTTGGGAGTGATTATGTATGTTTTTTAATTTGTGTGTTGCGTGCTTGTGAAAGTGTATGTATTTTGTCTCTATTTTTATCGTCTGTGCTATGTGCGTATGGATGGATGTGTTTGTTTGTCTTGAAGTTTTATTTTGGTGTTTTATATTTATCGTGTTTATCTATATGTGTGTTCTGCACATTTGAGTTTGTTCGATGTTTGTTTTCAAGATTTTGTTGTTTTCTTTGTTGGTTATGTATGTTTGTTGTGTGTGTGATGGAGGGAGAAGGTTGCTTGATTGTTTTTTATTTTATGAATAAGTGTGTGGGTTGTGTGTAAAATTATTACTTATGTTTGTATGTTTGTTATATTTGAGTGTGTATGGTTGTTTTGTGTATGCATGTTATTGGAGTGTTCACGTATTAATTTGTAACTATGAGTGATCACACCATGTGTGGTATAGTACACAACTCATGTTTTCCTTTTTCACTTGTATTAACGAGTGTGTATGGTTGTTTTGTGTGTGCATGTTATTGGAGTGTTCACGTATTAATTTGCAACTATGAGTGATCACACCATGTATGGTATAGTACACAACTCATGTTTTCCTTTTTCACTTGTATTAACTAGGATCTTGTGATTAGTTATCTACTTTGGATAGGTTTGGGATGTCTTTTGTTTCTAGTGTGTTTACACATTAGATTGCGCCACACTCAACTCACATTTGGGGGAGGCGCAAATTTATTCCTACTTGGCTACATCCTTATGGTCCATAAATAGATCCTTTTATTCTTCTCTCAAACATTGAGTCATTTGTACAATGTTTTTAAAATTTAGAGTGAGCACTTTCTTTCAAATTCTCTCTTAGGCTAATTCATGAAGAGAAGCAACTTCTTATCATGAGGGAAGTCCAATAGGGAAGGTCAATATGGTGGATGCAATCTTATTTTGAAAGCCTTGTAGCTTATGTAGTGGTGCGTAGAATGACTAGTTTAGTTGTTAATTTTCTAAACTTTCATTTATTAATTTTCAGCACTTTAAGTTTTTCTTTTTCTCTCCAAATTTGTGAGCAATTGCATCATTCTTAACTATTTTATGTGTATTAGTTTTGGTGTATTGTGTTCGTGTGTGCTAGGTGTGTATAGATGTGTTTGTTTCTTTATTTGTTAGTGTTATTATTATGCCTTTGTGTATGTTGTTTAGGTGTGTTTCTTTGCATTTTTCTTATCTATGTTTGTTTGTATGTTTGCATGAGTATGTGCTTGTATGCATGAATATATGATAGGAAACGGTTTTTTGCTCATGCGCATTGTGTATATGCGTATGTGTATGTTGTTTGGTATTTTTGAAAACTGTTTGATCCTACTCCTACGTATTCCCTGGTGCAATAGGAAACTCAAGGCTACGTAGTTCTGGTTGGAAGGTTTGACCTTTGAAGGTGATTGAAATAGAATAGTGTTTTGAATATTTTGAAGAGAATCTTTAGTCCACATATGCATAGGATCCAAGGCAAACGAGGGCTGCACTAGGACCCATATGACTTCTAAACTCTGAACCGTAGAGTACGCTACCAGTTCGTATCTAGAACTCATCGCGTGAGACTAGGAATTATTTAGAATAATTTTGAAATTTGATTTTTGTATGTGTTCCTGGACCCACATATGCATAGAGCCGAAGGCAAGCGAGGGTTACACTGCGACTCATATGACATTCTAAATGTCGAACAGTAGGGTATGCTACCAGTTCACACTTAGAGCTCATTGCGTGAGGTCACGACTTATTTCAAAATTTGACTTTTTCGCATGTTCCCGGATCCACATATGCACAGAACCGAAGGCAAGCGAGGGTTGCACTGCGGCTCATATGATTCTCCGAACATTGAAAGATAGGGTATGCTGCACTTTCAACTTCGAAGTTCATTGCGTGAGATCTAGGTTTGTTTAAAGAAAACATATTTTAAAAGAATAACACAATAAAAGGGAATTGGGCTTGACCCAAAAGGATTTGATCTCAATTAAAAAGAATGAGTTGGACTTGCTTAAAATAAGATACAGAAATGAAATTGGGCTCGACCCATATTAACAGAGACTTGATTTTAAATAAGAGAAAGAAAAAAAATTGGTTTATTAAAATTAAAGAAAATAAATCATTTATTTATTTTCCATATTTATAATTTTGACATTTGTTCATACGTTGGTTGGTGCCTTTCCATGAGGAGTCTACTGCCTAATTTAAAATTCAACAAGATCCAAGTGAAGTAGCAACTTACTTAGTCCACTAATTATGTACATTCAGGTTGTAAGGTCCAGGAAAAGTGGCAACTGACTTGGCCCAATACTCATGTATACTTGGGTTTAGCAAGGTCCAGGAGAATTAGCAGTAGTGGCCTGGGTTTGACTCCATACAACCCCATTTCGAATTTGACATAGGCTATATTGTGAGGCCCGCTATATCATGCAGTGTGTCCCCATGTGTATAAGCTGGCCCGTAAGCGCCTGTGAGAGTATTTAAGATAAAATATCGCATGCAAGGATCATTGGTGGGCCATAGGCGGACCACTAAGCTGGGTTCCCAGCTTGGTCTGGATGTTCACAGCAATTGATGTTGACTATCGCTTGGAGACCCGTTTTTATAAGAATTAAGTTAGCTATAATTCTGTTGCATGCTCCCATGCCAAATAGGGATGTGTTTGCTCATTTTAACTTAAGGAGTATAGTATGGAACAAAGGTACCCCTAAAAGAAGGCTATCCCAAAATAGATAAGCACTTTCCTATCGAGACAAATGGCTACATTCTTATTGACTCCAGAATTCGGGTGCTAGAACAAGTTCTGGATTTATGACTTTCTTGACCTTAAAAGGTGCTCTAGATATAAGTATTGGTTTCTTGTGCGACTTGTTTCTGTTCCAGAACATAATCTTGCCAACTTGATAACTGATGGCCTTAGGTGTTTCCTGCATTCGTCAATTATCACAGTTATGAGGAGATCTTCAAGATTTTAGGTTGGACTGATGGGGAACCTCGAGTATATTTTGTATGGTGGCCTTAGACTATGCTTAGGGCAATGCTTAGACAACTTAATCCTGATTCCTTCCATTGCAGCATCTATTGTACTGCCAGTAGACCTCACAATAACAAAGTAGCCTTAGAGTCAATTGTACATAGAGGGCGCCCAGGACATTACTATCATATTTGACGAGATTTCATATACCAAAGCTAGCAAGGGAATATAAAACAGCCTTGCAGCAGTGCTTTTGTTCAATCTGTACAGGATTCTGAATTTGGTAAGATGTATTTTGGTGCTGAAATATGGCCTCTGAAGAGCCTAGTATCACATCCTCATTGGCATATTTGTGCAAAGCATTCAGGTCTATTGATATGTAAGTAACCCAATGGTCTGTCATGGCACACAACTGCCTAGTGGCACTATGGAGGTACAAAATTTCCAATAACCAGGTTCATGGTACCTTACCTGTCGCAACCGTAATTCTGACAAGGCGACGAACTCACAAAAATTTTAGAAAAGAAATTGGATTGACAATGTCGAGTCACCACCAAATTTTATGTTTTAGGGAAAATATTTGGGAAAGCCCTAACTTGAGGAAGAGATTTAGGTTCGGGAGT
Organism: Canavalia ensiformis; assembly: GCA_026541065.1. Taxonomy (NCBI): domain Eukaryota; kingdom Viridiplantae; phylum Streptophyta; class Magnoliopsida; order Fabales; family Fabaceae; genus Canavalia; species Canavalia ensiformis. Next base: position 17,939 of record JAMKYM010000445.1, read on the forward strand.
CGGTTACGAGTAGGGAAGGTGTTAGGAACCCTACTCGCCCGTTCTGAAGAACGGTACGGTTAAACTGAGTGTGTAATTTATTTGAAAACTATTTGATCCCTTAATTAGAGTGAAAATAAATAGATTGATGGAAGATAACCTGACAGGACTTGATCCTACTCCTACGTATTCCCGGGTGAAATGGGAAACTCAAGGCTTACGTAGTTTTGGTTTGAAGGCTTGACCTTCGGGGGTGTTTGAAAATGAGTAGAGTATTTTGAAAATATTTGAAGGAAGTCCTTAGTCCACATATGCACAGGATCCAAGACAACTATGGCTGCATTGGGACCCATACGAATCCCTAAACATCGAACAACAGGAAACGCTACCAGTTCTTGCTAAGTGTTCATCGCATGAGACTAAGGATTCCAAAATGAAGTTTTTCTTGAAATTATTTTCAAAAGGATTCTTAGTCCACATATGCACAGGGTACAAGACAACTACGATTGCACTGGGACCCATATGAATTCCTAAACATCGAACAGCAGACAAAGCTACCAGTTCGTGCTTAGGGTTTATCGCGTGAGACCTACAATAAATGAATTAAGTTTGAACTTGATTTTTAATTTTAAGAAATTGAACTTATTTTGAATTCGAAAAATTGAGCTTGATTTCAATTTGAAGTATAAAATGAACTTGATTTAAGATAAACGAATTTGATTTGAGTTTGGGAAAAAAGAGTTAAACTTTGATTTGAATGAAATACTTGATTTGAAATTTAAGAAAAAGAACTAAACTTGATTTGAATTAAAACAAACTTGATTTGAATTTTATTTGAAACTTGATGAAAATAATTGAATTGGATTTCAACCAAAATGAATTTTATTTGAGACTTGATGAAAAGGATTAAATTGTATTTGAACCAAAATGGAATTTATTTGAAACTTGATGAAAATAATCGAATTGGATTTGACCCAAAATGAATTTTGTTTGTAACTTGATGAAAAGGATTCAATTGATTTTGAACCAAAATGAATTTTTATTTGCAACTTGATGAAAAGAATTGAAATGGATCTAAACCAAAATGAATTTTATTTGAAACTTGATGGAAATAATTGAGCTCGATTTGGATTTAGATTTGAAGTTAAAACAAAAACAAAATAACAAAAAAACAAAAACAAAAAAAAGGAAGAAAAGGAGTGGGCTTGACCCAAAAATAAAAAGTAAATTTGATTTCCGATTAAAAAGAATTGGGTTTGACCCTAAAAAAAAAATAAAAAATAAAAAATAAAAAATGAATTTAATTTCAAAGATAAATAATAAAAAAAACGGGCTTGCCCCTAAATTAAGAATGGATGCTGATTTAAAATGGCTTGCTTGTTGGCTTAATTTTGTTCCAATCAGGCAAAGGATGTATTATTTGGGCCCGCTTGCTACCTTCATTTGTGGTCTAATTGAGTAAAATTGCGCTTGGGCCCAACATGACGTGTGGCATGGCCCAATGTCCATGAATTGATATATGAAGGCACTAAAGGTAAAAAGGCAGCCCGTGAGAATCGAAACTAGGGATCCTGAGCCATATTATTGAGCCATTATCTGGGGCATGGCAATTAAATAGTGCGTTTATGGTTGATGGAAAGTTTAATAACCTTTTTGTGAAAAGGGTTCTACGGGGTTTGAACCCGCAACTTGATAGTTGCATGCGACCAGTTAACCACTATGCTGGATCTCCCTTCCTGATCTAGTATTCACGAAAATTAAATTTAAGTAAAGCTGGGAGCGAGGAGTATAAAATAAATTGCTGCTCATGAGAATCGAACCCGGAACCTAGCATTTGTATGCGTTGAGATAAGCACCAAGCTGAGCTTACAACTTAGCCTTATCATTCTTGAAAATTAACTTGGCCAAACTGCAACTATGGTCGTACGAGCTCCGTATGGCAGCAGCAGGGGTATTAAGACACCCAATCAAATAGCTAAAATAACCAATACCAACAAGTCCACATTTCTTCTACCACAGTGATATCCAATTGGAAGTTCTTGTAGCTAAAACTTTATTGCTCACTGATTATTACTTGGTGTAAATATATTGTTAATCAGTAAACACTCCTCCTGGTACATTGTTAGGGGTTTCACTGCTTTGACATGCAAATTGAATTATTCTTATGGTTTCTTCAGAAGCCTTATTCTTGATCTCACCATTTTCTGCTTTACTAATTCCAGATTGGTCCGAATCAATGCTTTTACGGGATGGGTTGAGGACGTATCAGAACTCTTATTAAAGATTCGAGCAACTTGGTTAAAACTGCCACTTGCAGACTGTTTTGATGCTGCAAGGGAGCAATTTGGGGTCAACTGTAGTAATAACTTTGATCTTAAAGTTCATGAAGGCAGCATAATCCTCACCATAATTCAGATATTTGACTGTTCCTTGTAGAAGCGCAGATAGAAACTCACCTCCTGGCCACCACTCCCATCACTGATGCGAGACTCCCAACTTCTGACGTGGCCAATTCTCTTAGCTGCTTGGCGACTAGGCGTTGATGTCCTTGCTAGAATTATGGTCAAACATGAAAGTACACTTGAGTTCCACAACAGATCCTATGCAGGTGCCCTTTAAATATGGTTAGAATCTCATGAATTTATCGGGCATAGCTTGCTGGGAGAGATCATTGAATCTGATGAAGTGGTCGAGATCAATGAACAGGGCGTTAATGGTTTTAGGGCACCCAGTCACACGTGTTTTCATATTTTTGTTCTTGAAATGCTCAGCAAGGAAGCATGCATTTGTGTTCGAATCATCTCTGCTACCAATCATACAATGTGCTTCCTTTTGCTCAGACTTGGAGGTAATCAATATTCTAAGGTCTGTGAAGTTGAGTTATTGTTGATTGATTTTTTGAAATTTCAACTGTAGATGCAGCGACGTAACTCTTGAAGCAGCCATGAAAATCCACTGATATACTATCAACGTGTTATTCGGAACACCCACTTTTCAATTCTTTTACTGGGCCCCACTAAACTAATTGTGCCATTCGCTAATAGCCATGCATTATGTCCTGAAACTCCCTTTGTGTCCCTCCATGCAATTGCATCTTTTAAAGACTCAACACATTTCTTAGCAAACCCAAACATTTATTAGCTTCGACTGGATGGAGAGCTTCCAAAATTGTACCATGACTTGAGTCCTGAACTGTCAAGATAGTGGCATCATTTTCTTATGTTGGCAAATGATCAATCTGAGCCAACCAATTCCTCCATCTTTCAGCCAGGACCTGACATCATTAGCCATCTTTGTTTCGATGTAAAATCCCAATTTCTCATTATTCAAATCGTCATATATTCTCCAACCAAGTAAATGCAAGAGTGATTTACTGAGTACTGTGATTTCCTTATCTACTCACCGAGCACAAAGTAATCCATCTTAAAATTTAGACTTATCCATGAAGATCCCTCAATCTACCATGTCAACTTATGATATTAACCACAACACCACAGATTGATTATTACTACGCCATCAGATAACGATTCTTTCAATCAATAACTATTATTCATAGGCATCATAGAGATATGGCTAGCATCCACTCAGATTAATGCTTCTAGTTCCAAGGTCAAGAAAGCGGAATAACATTTCTAGTTCAAAGATCAAGAAAACAGAACAACTAACCTGTCTGAGATTGAGGAGATATGTGTAAAGTTATTATTTAAGTTTGTATGTTTGTTATATTTGAGTGTATGGTTGTTTTGTGTGTGCATATAATTGGAGTGTTCACGTATTAATTTGCAACTATGAGTGATCACACCATGTGTGGTATAGTACACAACTAATGTTTGCCTTTTTCACTTTTATTAACTAGGATCTTGTGATTAGTTATCTACTTTGGATAGGTTTGGGATGTCTTTTGTTTCTAGTGTGTTTACACTTTAGATTGGGCCAAACTCAGCTCACATTTGGGGGAGGCGCACATTTATTCCTACTTGGCTACATCCTTATGGTCTATAAATAGATCCTTTTATTCTTCTCTCAAACATTGAGTCATTTGTAAAATGTTTTTAAAATTTAGAGTGAGCACTTTCTTTCAAATTCTCTCATAGGATAATTCATGAAGAAAAGCAACTTCTAATCATGAGGGAAGTTCAATGTGGTGGATGCAATCTTATTTTGAAAGTCTTGTAGCTTATGTAGTGGTGCGTAGAATGACTAGTTTAGTTGTTAATTTTCTAAACTTTCATTTATTAATTTTCAGCACTTTAAGTGTTTCTTTTTCTCTCCAAATTTGTGAGCAATTGCATCATTCTTAGCTATTTTTTGTGTATTATTTTGGGTGTATGGTGTTTGTGTGTGCTAGGTGTGTATAGATGTGTTTGTTTGTTTATTTGTTAGTGTTATTTTTGTGCCTTTGTGTGTAAACACCCATTTATGTCTGAGGCCCCCAACCATTAAAATTAATCAAGAATCATACACTAAATTAAATACAAAAAATGAAAAAAAACAGAAAGTAGAAAAACAGATAAATAGAAACAAAGCAAGTAAAAATTACAAGATAAGTGAACAAAATAAATGAAAAGCATTTTTGAAAAATACTGAAAAGAATAAACAAATAAAAAAAATACATATTACAAAAACAGAAAATCTAAATAAAACATAAAAATCGAATTAAAACAAAATAGAAAAATTTGAGGAAATTAAAAATAATAAAAATTAAGGAAAAGTATAAAATTTAAACAAAAATAAAAAGAATAACAATGAAATTTTTCTGGAAAAAGAAAATAAAATTAAAATAAGAATAAAAAACTGAAATAATAATGAAAATTCAGAATCTAAAATCATATATAAAAATAAAAAATTAACGGAAAAGAAAAAAATTGATGAATGGAAAAAAAACGAACTAAATAAAAAGAAAAACAAAATATAAAAGGAAGAATAACAACGTGCAAGGGGAGGCTTGGCGTTCAGAAGAGGAGGGGATTTCTTGGCGTTCAGAGCTTGGGGGAGGGAGATCGTTCTTAGCATTCTGAACTCGGAAGAAGCAAGAAAGAGGGAGAGGTATCTGGAGAAAGAGAAGAAATTCTCTGCAAAGGGCATGCGCAGGAAGATTTTGGAGGGGAGGACTTTCTCCCTGAGTATCAAGAAGGAGACCTAAGAAGCTCAAGAAAGATTGGTGGTTCGTCAAGATTTCCAGGTACGACCTAGAACACCATAATTGTATATAATGGTAGGGCTCTTACCTAGGATCATGATTCGTACCCTCCGCATGCATTTTGTTAGTCTTGATCCATATATCTTAGATTAACTTTAGCATTTTGAGTACCTTTCGCGTGGATATATGATCCCATTCTTGGCCTCCTTAACACTGTAACTAGCGTTGGTGGAGTTGTTAATTTTGGTGATATTGAATCGACATAAGAATAGGTAGAATAGCTGGGCATTCTCTCCAAATGGGGGTGATCCTAAATTGGAAATGAATCATACTCAGGTTGGGTAAGAATGCAGGTTTCAAGATCATTAGTCAGAAGGAGTACACGCAGCCAAGAGATTACATTGGAATGACGAAATCTATGGATGGGCCAACGAAGGGGAACTCAACATATTGATCTCGTTGATGCAACTTCAGCCTGGGCCCTGGTGCTTTTGTCCATTGCACAGAATACTCCCCATAGCATAGAGACGCTTTTTTTTTTTGAAGTGTTGCATGGTAATATAAGGTCATATACGTTCACCCGCTCGACTTGCTGCACTAAGCAAGGTTCAAAAGCTTAAGTTTAGCGTGTTCGATCGGCCGGATTCTGTAAGTGAGTTCATTGTGATAACCATACTCACCGCTCACACTCCTAGCCTGAAGTAGGGTCATGTTGATAATTGCATTCCAGTGTGCATTAAACACCAAAAAGCACAATCTGAGCTGAGGTAGTCAAAGCCTTGCGCCTGTAGGTTCTCCCCCATATAGAGACAAGTAAGTTCATGCAAGGTGAAGTCTCATGTGTGCATGCAATATTCCAAATCTACGTTAAAACTGATTACGCTGACCATTCCGTCACTGAAGTCAACTTAGATAAACAATGGACCAGGCTCAGTCACAACAGCAAAACCCATGCAGAAGCATGCATATGAGCCTTCAAAATTTTGCATGCTAATAAATGAGTACGGAGGCAAATGTCGCTCATAGTAGTTAAGTGGCATAATATGATTCATAAGCCCAAGCAGGCTAAGTGGTTAGGCTGGTGGCATGATGAGTCGTTGCTCCTGGTTTCGATCCCCAGTACACACCTTTTATCAGCTTGAACAAACCCAACCCAATGCTTTCTCTACTTGTTCAATATTAAAACAAATGGGTTGAAAGCCTAATCAACCCTTAGCATAGTGGTAATCTGTGTGCCCACAACATCCCACCCCTGGATTCGAATCCTAGGCCTTACCATTTTGGTCTTCAAATCCCGTCATGGTCTAAGCAAGGGTTATAATTAATTCAGTGCAAATAAGATTTAAATAGACGTTCAGCCTAGTAGTCGTGTAGATAGCCTTGACTTAGGAAACAAGGTTCGATCCTCACTTTCGCACCTCGCCATTTTATTGCAAAATTCCCAAAGATCATGTGCATTTCACGTGCCCGATCATTTCCATAATCCCTAACATGCCCTCGCCTTTGCAATTAATGTTTTACCTCTAGGAATTCCCTTATTTAATAAAAAATTCCAGAAATTTAAAAAAATTAATAAAAATTACAGAAAATAGAAAATTTAATAAAAATTCCAGAAATTAAGAAATTTAATAAAAAATTCCAGAAATTAAAAAAAATTAATAAAAATTACAGAAAATAGAAAATTTAATAAAAATTCCAGAAATTAAGAAATTTAATAAAAAATTACAGAAAATAGAAAATTAATAAAAAATTTATAAAAGAGAAAATTAATAAAAATACCGAAAATAGATGAAAATTCAAAAAAATCCTAAATAAGACATAAAAAATTCTAAAAATATAGGAAAATAATAAAAGCAGTAAAAATTTAGAAAATTGAAATATTCCGAAATAAATCATAAGACACTTCAAATTCCTAATTGCCTCGAAAAGTCAAAAAAATGAAGAATCTTTTATTATATTCAAGCCTTCTTTTATTCAAAGATCGATATCCTTTACAAATTATTTCTATCTCAAAAATTTAAAGAATCTTTTTTGATATTTTGGGATTTTTAAGTCTCACGCAATGGGCTCTAAATGGGGAACTGGCGGTTTACCTGCTGTTCAACGTTTAGTAGTTCGTATAGGTCCTTGTGCTACCTTAGCCGCCTGCCTCAGTGCATGAGTGGACTTGAGGTCTTTTTCAAATAAAAAAATATATATATCTTTTCCTAAATGTTTTGGGATTCTAGGTCTCATAATGGGCTCTAAATGGGGAACTGGCGGTTTACCTGCTGTTCAACATTTAGCAGTCCGTATAGGTCCCTGTGCTGCCTTAGCCGCCTCGGGCCTTGTGCATGAGTGGACCGAAGATCCCTCCCAAAAATAAAACTTCTTTTCAAATAGCAAAATCTTCAAACATTCTTTCAAAACACTTTTTGAAGGTCAAGCCTTCACAAACTAGAACTACGTAAGCCTTGAGTTTCCCATTGCACCAGGGAATACGTAGGAGTAGGATCAAGTCCTGTCAGGCTATCTTCCATCAAGTAATTATTTTTCATACTAATTAAAGGGATCAAACAATTTTCAAAATCACACACTCAGTTTAAGGGTACCGTTCTTCAGAACGGGCGAGTAGGGTGCCTAACACCTTCCCTACTTGTAACCGACTCCCGAACTTGGAAGCTCATTCTCGAGTCAAGGTTTTTTCCAAATATTTTTCCCTTAATTAAAAATTTGGTGGCGACTCCACATTGATCAAAACAATCCATATTTTAAATTTTAGCGAGTTCGTCTGCCTCGTTTTAATTACGGCTATGGCATGATGGCGACTCCACTGGGGAACCTAGAGAGTCAAGCCCATTTTATTTGAGTGTGCATTATAATTGATCCCTTCACTGTTTATGTGCATGATTTAATTATTGCAAGTTATTTATTTGTTGATTTATTCTTGTATTATTGTTTGTTTACTCTCTCTACACCCTAGGATAGATAAACAATAAATTGCTATATATATCTGTGCAATTTCCCCAATTGCAGGTATCCCAAATTTATGTGCCCTCATACATTGCATATGCATTTATCATGAGTGGGGCCCTACACCCGGGTCTGAGTGCTACCTAGGATAGAGGGATCTAGTGGTGTCACGCTGGGGCCTACGTCCTGTGTGGCTATCACGAAAATCCCAGCTAGAGTGTGTCCTATTCATAATGCCCCACAACTAGTGGCTACTTCTACTGTTGTGGCAAGCATTGTGGACTGGAACTTGGCTCTAGTGACCTTATACCACAGGATTACAAACCACCTTTGAGAGGTTCATATAAAAGGCCATAGATCCTTAGGACAGGTAACCCGCATAAGAAGCAAAGAAGACACACACCCCTTTCAAGATACAAGGGATTTGAAGGCTACAATTGGGGATACAAAAATCAAATCAAGATAAAAATCAAGAAAACAAAATAGAAGGAGAAAATTCCTAGGAAAAATTAGAAAAATATTTTGAAAATATTGAAAAGACTCTAAAGAAAACTTAAATGGATGTCTTAGAAATAGAAAATTTAGGAAAACAATCCTTTGAAAATACCGAAATATAAAAAAATTCAATAGGAGAGAAAACGGAATTTTGAAAACCTAAAGAACGCTTTCTAGAAAGATTTCAGTAAAGATAAAAGATCTTCAAACAAAACTAGAGGTTTTTCTAGCAAAATAAAAAATACCAAAACTTCTAAAAACAAATTTGTTAAAAATGCAACTTTCAGTTATTTTCAAGATAATCAGATTCCAAAAATTTCCAAGATTTATTTGTGTATAATATTCATCCATTCATGTATAAATCTATCATTCGAAAAAAAAGATTTCAAGAAAAATCATTCCATACCTTTTTTTTTCCATTTCATACTCACTACATTAACATCTTTATCATTCATGAGTTTGCATTCAAATTATTTCTCAAAAATTAATTTTTAACTTTAACAGAAAAATTGGAGAAACATAGCTTCCTTGACATCCTTATAGAACTCGAGCACAATCAAGAATCATGGATGAGTTGGAGAGACAAAACGAGGAGTTAAGAAACGAGGTCAAGACTCTAAAAGAGCAGATGGCCAAGCTGATGGAGGCCATCCAATCATCAAAACAAAAGGAGGCAAGGGAATCCCAATCGAGAGAATCAACCGACCCAACACATCCTCCTGGCTTCGCTCCACCATTAACCATACCTCCGCAAACCGAAGGAGTTCATCATGGGTTTCCTCATGGGCATGCACCCTCATACAACCAAACACAAGCCCAAACATAAACCCAAACACATAACCTACCGCTAAACACCACTTCACAAGCTTACCAAACAGCCGTTGGGGGAATGCATCCTATATTCGCCCAAGGGCTGCACCCTATATACATACCATCTTCCCAACCTCACAATAGGCCAGAAGAACACCCAAGCCATCCTTCAAATGAGGATACTGAAAAGTGGAGAATCCTAGAAGATAAAATCCGGGCGATCGAGGGGAGCGCTTATGAAGCCAAGAATGCATTTGATTTGTGCTTAGTACCAGACGTGGTCATCCCTCCCAAATTCAAGGTTCCTGAATTCGAGAAATACCAAGGAACCAGCTGTCCAAAGAAACATCTGACTATGTACTGTAGGAAGATGTCTGCATGTACCTACGATGAGAAACTGCTTATCCATTTCTTTCAAGACAGCTTAACAGGGGCAGCCGCAAACTGGTACACTCAACTAGAGCGGACACGCATCCGTTCATGGAAAGACCTTGCTGAGGCTTTCACGAAACAGTATCAATACAATACGGAGATGGCCCCTAATCGGACTCAGCTCCAGAACATGGCCAAGAAAAGGGATGAGACTTTCAAGCAATACGTCCAACGCTGGCGGGAGCTGGCCGCTCAAGTACAACCTCCCTTATCTGAAAGGGAATTGGTCAGCATGTTCGTGGACACACTCCAAGATCCTTTCTATGACAAGATGATCGGTAGTGTGACTTCTAGCTTCTCTGATGTCGTCATCATTGGAGAAAGGATCGAAGGTGGTATACGCCATGGAAAGATCGCGCAGAGGCCTACGGGGACAATCAATTCTTCCAATGGGTCTGGGAAGAAAAAGACAGGAGAGACCTACAATGTGGCTTCTAATCAAGGCCAATACACTCCTCAAATGGCACAGTATGGTCCAACTAACTTTCGACCACCACCATATACACCATACACACCTTACACACCATACCCTTACATTGCAGCTACATACCAAACACCACACCCTCCTACTTACAACTATCCAACACAAGTCCGACCACCAACACCATATACGGCCCAAACACAAGCCATGAGCAAAAATACCAACCAAAGCCGGAAAAAAGAGAAGAAGCCTGTCCAATTTGACCCAATTCCAATCTCCTACACCGAGCTGCTACCTCGGCTGATTCAAAACTCTCTGGTTGCACCTTATCCTCTAAAGCCTCAAGAGCCGCCATATCCTAAATGGTACGATGCTAACGCCAGATGCGATTACCATGCAGGATTTATTGGTCATTCTAGTGAGGATTGCCTAGCATTGAAGCGAAAAGTACAAAGCTTGATTGACGCAAAATGGCTTGATTTTGGGAGACTCGCTCCTAATACAGAAAGCAATCCGTTGCCAAATCACGAGAACCCATCGACCAGTTGATCGAAATGGGAACAACACGATGAGTCTCTTTGTACAAATTGAGATTGAGGATACTCATCCAAAATTGTCGTACTTTTCAAAATTAATCTTTTGTAAATAAATCTCAATGAATAATACAAAAATTACATTTTCATGTTTCTTGAGCACGTGCTTTACATTTTGACTTTACTTCTAAAATTTATCATCCTTTTCATCACTCAACTTATTCCTACACCAAAACAATAAATACCAATTGGTGAAAATGCCAGTGCTGTAATAAGTAATCTTGAACGTCGAATTAGTCAAGCTAAAAGAGAAAAACCCAATGAGGAGGTAGAATAAACAACCAGGGATTCTACATCACCATTCAAAGTAAAAATATCCAGCTGGAACCAAGTTTAAATCCAGGCAAAATTAGGGATGCAAGAAAAGATCCGCTAAATTGGGAGCCCAAAATGATCCCGGCAAGATCAATATTCAACTACACAAAATTCAAGAAAAATAGAAGACCCGCTGGATTAAAGTCAAGAATAATCCAGGAAAAATTAAGGTCAAAACATAAAATTCAAGAAGAAGAGAAACCCGATGGATTAAAAACCAAAATAATCCAGGCAAAAGTAGGGTTAAAGTTTAAAATAATGATCGACAAAGCCGTGATCAGAAAAGGTCTTGCCGGTTTCCAACAATGATTCAAACAAAATCAGGATCATATAAGAGCCCGCTAGGTCGACAATCATCAAAGAAGACCTAGGTAAAAGTTAGGGCACAATCAAACAGAAGGCCCGCTAGGTCGAAAACCCGTAAGGGCAACCTAGGCAAAAGCTAGGGCGAAATCAAGCAGAAGGCCCGCTAGGTCGACAATCTTCAAAAGAGACCTAGGCAAAAGTTAGGGCACAACCAAGCAAAAGGCCCGCTAGGTCGAAAACTCGTAAGGGCGACCTAGGCAAAAGTTAGGGCACAATCAAGCAGAAGGCCCGCTAGGTCGAAAACCCGTAAGGGCGACCTAGGTAAAAGTTAGGCACAAACCAAGCAAAAAGGCCCGCTAGGTCGAAACCCGTAAGGGCGACCCAGGCAAAGTTAGCGCAATCAAGCGTAAGGCCCGCTGGGTCGAAAATCTTCAAAAGAGACCTAGGCAAAAGTTAAGGCATAATCAAACAAAAGCCCGCTAGGTCGAAAACCCGTAAGGGCAACCTAGGAAAAAGTTAGGGCGAAACGAAAGACCTGCTGGGTTGAAAACTCAAAAGAACAACCCAGGAAAAAATTAAGGTCAATCCAGGAATCCAAAGATAACATGACGTTTCTGCACCTCATATGTTCCTAGAACTGGGGCAAAATTTTGCCATTTCTCAAGCTTGGCTAATTAGACAATCAAGATTATGAAAAGCAGCATTGGCATTTTTCATCAAAAGGTGCCATTTGGGCAATCGAACCCACCCCTTTCATCATCCTTTTCCTTTCAAGTACACTACCTTAGAACATACAGCCTCAAAATTCTCTTTTCTTTTCTATTGACCATCCAAAATCACTTGCACACCTTAAAATGCACATGTCACAAGGAAATGTGAAAAATGTAAAAAGAATAAAAAGGATTAATTTTGAAAAGTTATGACAAGACGGATGAATCGACCACCGCGGCGCGACATGACTGTTTCCCAAAGGTTCGTCCTCCTACCAGCCATGATGCCACCAAAGAAAGGAGTGTGCCTTATTCAATACTACTGACCATTGTGGGATCTCAAAGATCCTGACAAAAGCAAATTTACAGAATTGACCAAGAAAACTCTGAAATTGAGTCAATCCAACTCGTCCTGATTCCTGATTCTTTTCACACCCACTATGGAGTTATCGAGGAAGGATGGGTCAGAAAAATCAAAAATCAAGAGAAACAAGAACATTTTCATTTCATAGTTTGCATTTATCCCACAACATCTATTTCATCAAATAACTATTTCAAAGCATCAAAATAAGAACCCCACATCATTTCTGCATGCATCCAAGCATCACAAACACCATATTTTGTTTCATTCATTCAAACATTGCAATAAGTATTTTTTCATTCAAGCATTTCATAACTCATTTTTCAAAAACTAATTAAGACCTGGGTAAAATAGCCCAAGTCGATCATAAGTAAAAGACTTGGGAAACGGGGGCAAATGCTTGCCCAAAAATCCAATTTGAGGTCACCTCAAATTGATCAAGTCAAACTCAAAGTGGGCAAACGCCCGCCACAAAAATTTAATTTGAGGCCATCCTCAAATTCTGAACCAAGAACAAAATTGGGGCAAATACTTGCCCAGAAAATTCAAGTTGAGGTAATCCTCAATTCCTCAACGTTAGAAAAATCAAACTGGGGCAAATGCTCGCCCACACAATTCAATTTGAGGTCACCCTCAAAATCGAGTCCAAACTGGGGCAAACGTTTGCCCACAAAAATTCAATTTTAGGTTATCCTTAAATTCTCAGTCAAGTCCAAACTGGGGCAAAAGCTTGCCCAACGAAATTTAATTTGAGGTTATCCTCAAATTCTCAGTCAAGTCCAAACTGTGGCAAACATTTTCCCGGAAAATTCAAGTTGAGGCAATCCTCAATTCCTCAACGCGGATCAATCAAACAGGGCAAATTCTGGCCCACACGATTCAATTGGAGGTCTCCTCGTAATCAAGTTCAAATAAGGGCAAACACTTGCCCACAAAAGTTCAAACTGAAGTCATCTTCAAGCTTTTAGTCAAGTTCAATAGGGCAAAGTTGCCCAAAAAAGTTCAAATCAAGCTCATCTTCAATCCCATCACTTGCCTAAATTCCCTTCAAATCAAGACATGCATCAATTATCTAGAATCTTAAAACTGGGGCAAAATGGTTGCCCAAGTCTCTGCAAGAAAATAATTATCAAGTGCCTAAAATCTTTCAAATTCAAGCAGTTTTTTTAATGCAAGAAAAACAAAATTAAAAAATAAGTTGTCCCAGGCAGCTGACAAAGAGCCCACACTCCACCTTCACGTGCATTCCTAGGGCACATTATGTCATTTTTCTTTTACCTGTCATAACAGGCCAATCTTCATCTTGTTTTCACATGACTCGTCTCAACAGGTATGTGTCATCAATTCCTGCCTGTCTTAGCAGGTTCATCTCTTTCTTGTCAACAACGAGATTCTTTCTATAATTGTCTTAATGGGTTTTCTTTATTCTGTTATACATGTCCTAACAAGTTTTCATTCCACCTCCAACAACAGGGCCATTACAAATAACCTGTCCTAACAAGACATGGCTCACTTTCCTTTACCTGTCCTAACAAGTCTTCACCTTTTTCTTTTTCGCTTGTTTAGCAGGCTTGCATTTTTCCCCGTCAAATCAGAGCTCGGCTCTACATTTAGTCATTGTCACTCATTTTTCCTGTCTTCACAGGTTCTTTTCACCTCCCACTTCAAAGCCACCTGTCTTAAACAGGTCCCTTTTTGCTATTTAAATAATCATCATCAAGTTTAGATTTCTGCATCATTGCCTATGTTGTCATGCCTCGGCAAATTTTATTCTCCGCATACATCCTGTCAAGCAGGATTCCATTCGCTTTTATCCTGGCAACAGCAGGATTTCATTTGCATCTTCCCGGCAACAGCGGGACCTCATTTGCATTCTCCTGTCAACAACAGGATTTCAAGCATGTTTTTTTCGTTAACGCAGGTTGTTCGCATTTATCCTGGCAACGACAGATTTCATTTGCATCTTCCTAACAATGTGGACCTCATTGCATTCTCCTCACAACAACAGGACTTCAAGCACGCTTAAACTTTTTGTCCACAGCCAAGCAGTTTGCATTTATCCTGGCAACAGCAGGATTTCATTTGCATTCTTCCCGTCAACAACGGGGTTCCCCTCAAGTTTTCATTTCTGCTCACTGGCCTATGTTGTCAGGCCATAGCATTGCATCTTTTCATTTTTGCTCACTGGCCTATATTGTTAGGCCATAGCATTACATCTTTGCATTCTTGCTCACTGGCCTATGTTGTCAGGCCATAGCGTTGCATCTTTACATTCTTGCTCACTGGCCTATGTTGTCAGGCCATAGCATTGCATCTTTTCATTTTTGCTCCGCCTATATTGTCGTGCCATAGCATTACATCTTTTGCATTCTTGCTCTTGCTTGGCCATGTTGTCAGGCCATAGCATTGCATCTTTACATTCTTGCTCATCGGCCTATGTTGTCGCCATAGCATTGCATCTTTGCATTCTTGCCACCGCCTATATTGTCGGGTCATAGCATTGCTCATCGCCTATGTTGTCGAGGCCATAGCATTACATCTTTACATTCTTGCTCATCGCCTATGTTGTCGCCATAGCATTACATCTTTGCATTCTTGCTCACCGCCTATGTTGTCGTGCCATAGCATTGCATCTTTACATTCTTGCTCACCGGCCTATGTTGTCAGGCCATAGCATTACATCTTTACATTCTTGCTCAGGCCTATGTTGTCAAGCCATCCTCTAGTATAGATTTACTGCTTTCAGGCCTATGTTGTCAGGCCGCCATGTAGTTTAGATTTATTGCTCTCAGGCCTATGTTGTTAGGCCGCCATGTAGTTTAAATTTCTACATCATGGCCTATGTTGTCAGGCCACAACCTAGCTTAGTTTACTGTCTTTCAGGCCTATGTTGTTAGGCCGCCATCTAGCTTAGTTTGCTGCTTCCAGGCCTATGTTGTCAGGCCGCCATGTAGCTTAGATTCTGCACCTGCGACCTATGTTGTCAGGCCAACTTGTACATATTTCACATTTTAGTTCTTGCATGCTTTCCGGTCTCAAATAAGTCACTTTCACTTAACTGAGCCTGTCGTAATAGGCCATTTCTTTTCTACGATTGACTGTTTTAGCAGGCCACTTTCATTTTGCCCTTGCTTGTCATAACAAGCAAACCCATGAGCTTCCGCGCCTGTCCTAACAGGCCTTTACTCATTTCACTTAGCCTAATTAGGCTATACCCTCAAGCCTTGCATATTTTAACCCTATCGGCATGAAACCGGTAAGATCCTTCAATCGCCATCTGCCGGGCATCACTTTAAGCTCAAGGCTTCTAGTATTGCCTTCAGATCGCCTCGAAAGAGCCTGCCTCGGACATAAAGTGTTCACGTCTTTACTCATTTCCTACCTCGATAATTCAGAGAATCATTTCTCTTATTACCGAGTAAGAAAATGAGTAAAGAGGGGAAAACTGTAAACACCCATTTATGTCCGAGGCTCCCAACCATTAAAATTAATCAAGAATCCTACACTAAATTAAATACAAAAAATGAAAAAAAACAGAAAGTAGAAAAACAGATAAATAGAAACAAAGCAAGTAAAAATTACAAGATAAGTGAACAAAATAAATGAAAAGCATTTTTGAAAAATACTGAAAAGAATAAACAAATAAAAAAAATACATATTACAAAAACAGAAAATCTAAATAAAACATAAAAATCGAATTAAAACAAAATAGAAAAATATGAGGAAATTAAAAATAATAAAAATTAAGGAAAAGTAGAAAATTTAAACAAAAATAAAAAGAATAACAATGAAATTTTTCTGGAAAAAGAAAATAAAATTAAAATAAGAATAAAAAACTGAAATAATAATGAAAATTCAGAATCTAAAATCATATATAAAAATAAAAAATTAACGGAAAAGAAAAAAATTGATGAATGGAAAAAAAACGAACTAAATAAAAAGAAAAACAAAATATAAAAGGAAGAATAACAACATGCAAGGGGAGGCTTGGCGTTCAGAAGAGGAGGGGATTTCTTGGCGTTCAGAGCTTGGGGGAGGGAGATCGTTCTTAGCATTCTGAACTCGGGAGAAGCAAGAAAGAGGGAGAGGTATCTGGAGAAAGAGAAGAAATTCTCTGCAAAGGGCATCGTGAGAAGATTTTGGAGGGGATGACTTTCTCCCGAGTATCAAGAAGGAGACCTAAGAAGCTCAAGAAAGATTGGTGTTCTTCAAGATTTAAAACACCTAGAACACCATAATTGTATATAATGGTAGGGCTCTTACCTAGGATCATGATTCGTACCCTCCGCATGCATTTTGTTAGTCTTGATCCATATATCTTAGATTAACTTTAGCATTTTGAGTACCTTTCGCGTGGATATATGATCCCATTCTTGGCCTCCTTAACACTGTAACTAGCGTTGGTGGAGTTGTTAATTTTGGTGGTATTGAATCGACATAAGAATAGGTAGAATAGTCAAGGCATTCTCTCCAAATGGGGTGATCCTAAATTGGAAATGAATCATACTCAGGTTGGGTAAGAATGCAGGTTTCAAGATCATTAGTCGAAGGAGTACACGCGAACAAGAGATTACATTGGAATGACGAAATCTATGGATGGGCCAACGAAGGGAACTCAACATATTGATCTCGTTGATGCAACTTCAGCTGGGCCTGGTGCTTTTGTCCATTGCACATAATACTCCCCCATAGCATGTAGACCCTTTTTTTTTTTTTTTTTTTTTGAAGTGTTGCATGGTAATATAAGGTCATATGCGTTCACCCGCTCGACTTGCTGCACTAAGCAAGCTTCAAAAGCTTAAGTTTAGCGTGTTCGATCGGCCGGATTCTGTAAGTGAGTTCATTGTGATAACTGTCGTAACCGTAATTCCGACGAGACGACGAACTCGCTAAAATTTTAAAAATGAGTTGATTTGATAAAGTGGAGTCGCCACCAAATTTTATTTAAGGGAAAAGTTTGGAAAAACCTTTACTAAGAAACGAGACTCGAAGTTCGGGAGTCGGTTACAAGTGGGGAAGGTGTTAGGCACCCCACTCGCCCGTTCCAAAGAACGGCACCTTAACTGAGTGTGTGATCTTGAAACTGTTTGGATCCCTTTAATGTGAAAAATAATTTGATAGAGGTTAGCCTGACAGGATTTGATCCTGCTCCTACGTATTCCCCGGTGCAATGGGAAACTCAAGGCTTACGTAGTTCTAGTTTGTGAAGGCTTGACCTTCAAAGAGTGTTTTGAAAGAATGTTTGAAGATTTTGCTATTCGAAAAGAAATTTTATTTTTAGGAGGGGTCTTTGGCCCACTCATGCACAAGGCCCGAGGCGGCTAAGGCAGCACAGGGGCCTATACGAACTGCCAAATGTTGAACAGCAGGTAAACCGCCAGTTCCCCATTTAGAGCTCATCGCGTGAGACCTAGGATCCCAAAATATTTAGGAGAAGATATATATATTTTTAATTTGAAAAGGACCTCAAGTCCACTCATGCACAAGGCCCGAGGCGGCTAAGGCAGCACAAGGACCTATACGAACTACTAAACGTTGAACAGCAGGTAAACCGCCAGTTCCCCATTTAGAGCCCATTGCGTGAGACTTAAAAATCCCAAAATATCAAAAAAGATTTTTAAATTTTTGAAAAGATACGGTTTACCAATGATATTGACTCCTGAATAAGAGAAAACTCGAATTTGAGATAAGAATTTCATTTTTGAGTTTTGGGGTTTCAAATAGAATTTTGGCGTAATTTTGCAATTATGGAAAATTTAGGATGATTATTAGAAATTTTTATGAATTTATTTGAAAATCTTATGAGTTTATTTAGGAATTTTAGAATTTTTGCTAATTTTCTTAAATACTTGAATTTTTATGAATTTTTTATAAATTTCTTAATTTCTGAAATTTTTTATTAATTTTGAATTTCTGGAAATTTTTTATTAATTTTTGAATTTCTAGAATTTTTTATTAATTTTTGAATTATTATGTAATTTTCTGATTTTTGTTTTTTGAAAGGGGTAATTTAGGCGTTTTTGGAAAATCTAAGGCCAATGTGGTAATTTCTATGGCAGGGACCTGTTAGGCATTTTGGGGATTCCTAAGGGGCAATGTGGTAATTTCTATGGCAGGGACCTGTTCGGCATTTTGGGGTTTCCTAAGGGGCAGTGTGGTAATTTTTATGGCAGGGACCTGTTAGGTATTATGGGGTTTCCTAAGGGGCAGTGTGGTCATCACCCACAGCAGGGTCTGTTATTTAAAAGGGAGGGAAATTTATTTCCTGGCAGGCTCGAACCCTTGACCCCGGGATGGGTGAGAATGGGTCTAACCACTAAACCATACCTCTGTATATTATGATTTTATATCCCTCATGCCTGTAAAGTGACTCTGGGCTAAATTAATTATGTTTTTGAGAATGATCCGTAGGGGATTCGAACTTTGGGCTGAGCGTTTGCAGGCCATCGGCTTAACCATCAGAGTTTCTGACCTCTTATGATCTACACCCCCCTTTTTGTATTATATCTATTGCATGGTAGTACGTCTGTTTTGCATGCATGCTTGCCTCCCTGAGCAGGACACTCGAATACGTTTGGGACCTTGCTACCCTCAATCCAAGTAAATATCTCCCCCTCTTACCACTTAAATTTAGCTCAGCATGGGAGCCATTAATGAGGGTGATGGTGGTAACCTCGCTCCCCTTTCGAACCCAACTTCAGCGCTCTGAATAATCCCTCAGCTCTCCATCTCCATGATAAGATCCCACGTTCGTTTCTTATGGTTGCCTTCTCTACCAGGTAGTTCCTTACAATGCTATTGGGTTCACAAGGGCTTCCTCTCAAGGAGATCAACTCCAATCAGGTATTTAATTCCAATCTGATGCAAGAGAAGGGAACACACTCAAGCTATGCCTCAGGTGGCGAGGGTTCTGTTCTTGCATGATCTAATGAGTTCCAACAGAATAATGGCATCAGCACCATTATCCTTTTGTCAGGTTTGGTATGGTTGACCTCTTCTATGGCCGGATAACACTTGAAAAATTTGTTCCAACTAAGAGGGCTGAGGGTGTCTCCTGCGACCCCCATTTATTCTCTGTTTTATGCTAAACAGGGAGGTCCCTAATGCTAAGTCAGTTTGTCCCCGCCAAGGCTGATCAGAGTGTCTTACTCGGTTTCCTTTTCAACCTCTACATCTCTTCTTTCTTATTAATCCCTATGGAAATATTGTACTCTTCCCTGGGGATTTTATGTAATGAAGAATTTGAGTCTTTTAACTCAAGTTTACGCAAGTATCGATCGCAAAAAAAAAAAAAAAAAGAGGTTTTAATCTTCCTATCTTCACCCATTCCCTGGGCTAATTTCTACAACCTTGAGTCAATTTTCTTTCGACTTTCTGACTCAAAATCATCCACAGTTCATCGAATATGTCATCGATTCAAATCCTATACATACTACCATGCGATGTTCATACAAACTATGCATCAAGTTAGTTGTAATTGCAGATCCTATCAAGAATGACGCCTAATTTCCTACGCAATCTTTAGAGCAAATGCATTCATGAAACTCGATCCAACCATGTGCTAATGTGTTCTCTAGGAATCCTTAATGCAAGAATTAAATAACTAACCTATTTGCAGGATTAAAGAAAATCACACGTCGAGCGCAGACGTACGTTTCTCTGACGCCGAGGTGCTTTTGGTACTCTTCGTTCCAGAAGCCAATCGGTTAATCTTCTGATTCTTGAAGATTTGTAGCAAAACCCTCAAAGAGAAAAAGAAACTAATTTCTTTCCTCCAATTTCAGTAGCAAACTCCTCGACCCCCAAAAAAAAGAAGAAGCCCTTGCCAAGCTTCTCTGCTCTCTTTTTGTAGGCTTCAGGAGGCCACCCCTCCCTCTTTTTGTTTTGTTGTTGTTTTTTCTTTTTTTTATTTTTTTTTATTATTATTATTATTAATTTTCTTTTAATTTTCTTTAAATTCTTATTTCCAAATTTCTCTTTTAAATAACACTACCATTCTCAACATATTGATCTCGTTGATGCAACTTCAGCCTGGGCCCTGGTGCTTTTGTCCATTGCACAGAATACTCCCCATAGCATAGAGACCCTTTTTTTTTTTTGAAGTGTTGCATGGTAATATAAGGTCATATACGTTCACACGCTCGACTTGCTGCACTAAGCAAGGTTCAAAAGCTTAAGTTTAGCGTGTTCGATCGGCCGGATTCTGTAAGTGAGTTCATTGTGATAACCATACTCACCGCTCACACTCCTAGCCTGAAGTAGGGTCATGTTGATAATTGCATTCCAGTGTGCATTAAACACCAAAAAGCACAATCTGAGCTGAGGTAGTCAGAGCCTTGCGCCTGTAGGTTCTCCCCCATATAGAGACAAGTAAGTTCATGCAAGGTGAAGTCTCATGTGTGCATGCAATATTCCAAATCTACGTTAAAACTGATTACGCTGACCATTCCGTCACTGAAGTCAACTTAGATAAACAATGGACCAGGCTTAGTCACAATAGCAAAACCCATGCAGAAGCATGCATATGAGCCTTCAAAATTTTGCATGCTAATAAATGAGTACGGAGGCAAATGTCGCTCATAGTAGTTAAGTGGCAAAATATGATTCATAAGCCCAAGCAGGCTAAGTGGTTAGGCTGGTGGCATGACGAGTCCTTGCTCCTGGTTTCGATCCCCAGTACACACCTTTTATCAGCTTGAACAAACCCAACCCAATGCTTTCTCTACTTGTTCAATATTAAAACAAATGGGTTGAAAGCCTAATCAACCCTTAGCATAGTGGTAATCTGTGTGCCCACAACATCCCACCCCTGGATTCGAATCCTAGGCCTTACCATTTTGGTCTTCAAATCACGTCATGGTCTAAGCAAGGGTTATAATTAATTCCAGGCAGTTAGTACTTAAATAGAGGTTCAGCCTAGTGGTCAGGTAGATAGCCTTCGACTCCAGGGAAACAGGTTCGATCCTCACTTTCTGCACCTCGCCATTTTATTGCAAAATTCCCCAGTATCATGTGCATTTCACGTGCCTGGATCGTTTCCATAATCCCTAACATACCCCTGCCTTGCAATTACTGTTTTACCCTCTAGGAATTCCCTTATTTACTAAAAAATTCCAGAAATTAAAAAAAATTAATAAAAATTAAGAAATTTAATAAAAAATTCCAGAAATTAAAAAAAATTAATAAAAATTACAGAAAATAGAAAATTTAATAAAAATTCCAGAAATTAAGAAATTTAATAAAAAATTACAGAAAATAGAAAATTAATAAAAAATCCAGAATGGGCTCTAAATCCTTTACAAATTATTTCTATCTCAAAAATTTAAAGAATCTTTTTTGATATTTTGGGATTTTTAAGTCTCACGCAATGGGCTCTAAATGGGGAACTGGCGGTTTACCTGCTGTTCAACGTTTAGTAGTTCGTATAGGTCCTTGTGCTGCCTTAGCCGCCTGGGGCCTTGTGCATGAGTGGACTTGAGGTCTTTTCAAATAAAAAAATATATATATATCTTTTCCTAAATGTTTTGGGATTCTAGGTCTCACGCAATGGGCTCTAAATGGGGAACGAGCGTTTACTCCGTCGTTCAACATTTAGCAGTCCGTATAGGTCCCTGTGTTGCCTTAGCCGCCTCGGGCCTTGTGCATGAGTGGACTGAAGATCCCTCCCAAAAATAAAACTTCTTTTCAAATAGCAAAATCTTCAAACATTCTTTCAAAACACTTTTTGAAGGTCAAGCCTTCACAAACTAGAACTACGTAAGCCTTGAGTTTCCCATTGCACCAGGGAATACGTAGGAGCAGGATCAAGTCCTGTCAGGCTATCTTCCATCAAGTAATTATTTTTCATACTAATTAAAGGGATCAAACAATTTTCAAAATCACACACTCAGTTTAAGGGTACCGTTCTTCGGAACGGGCGAGTAGGGTGCCTAACACCTTCCCTACTTCTAATCGACTCCCAAACTTAGAAGCTCATTCTCGAGTCAAGGTTTTTTCCAAATATTTTTCCCTTAATTAAAAATTTGGTGGCGACTCCACATTGATCAAAACAATCCATTTCTAAATTTTAGCGAGTTCGTCGTCTCGTCGGAATTAAGGTTGCGACAGATGGCGACTCCACTGGGGATCAAAAACAAATCATTTTTCAAATTTTAGCGAGTTCGTCGTCTCGTCGGAATTACGGTTGCTACATTGTGTATGTTGTTTAGGTGTGTTTCTTTGCATTTTTCTTATCTATGTTTGTTTGTTTACATGAGTATGTGCTTGTATGCATGAATATATGATAGGAAACTGCTTTTTGCTCATGTGCATTGTGTATGTTGTTTAGGTGTATGTTGTTTGAGTATGTGAGTTTGTTGATTGTGTACTTTGTTGTGTGGTTTGTTCTTGTTTTTTGTGATTGCAATGCATGGGTTGTGCATTTGTGTGTTTGTTAGTTGCTTGGATGTATGTTATTTGTGTGTTATATTTTGTATTCTATTTATTTTTATGTGTTTTGTTATATGTTCTTATTTGTGTATATGTACTTTACCTTTGTATGTCTATGGTTAGTGTGGTTGCATGTTGATTTTTGTGTGTTTGTATCTAGAATGTGTGAGTGGGTTCGTTTTTATCTGTGAATAGGTGTGTTATTTAGGTAGGTATATGTTATTTTGTTTTGTTATGTGTTTGTACATAATGTTTATGTATTCTTTTTATGTTATTTTTGTTTGTGTATGTATGTATTTATGCATCTTTTATTTCTTTCATGTATGTCTTTGTTATATGTGTGCATTTATATGTTATGTGTATATGATATGTGTCTATGTTTTTTAATTTTGTGTATGATTTTTGTATGTGTATTTGATTGTGTGTGTAGTTTTCTTATATGTTGGTATGTCTCAATTTATGTATTTATCTGTGTGTTTGTATGTTACTTGTTTATTTTAATTTTGTATATATTTCTATTGTGTTATGGGTCTATGTTGTATGTATGGACACATTTTTTCGTGTTTGAAATTGTTTGTGTATTTACATTTTTTTTTACATTGTTTGACATTGTGTCTAATATATTTGTTTGTTAACAGAGTAAATGGACAAATTATTTGCTCACTTGTATATGACATTCTAAATTCTGCTTATTTCAAACAATTTCAATTAGTCTAAAAACTTATTCATTAGTACTTTATTTAGTAATTGGTTTTGCGAATTAATTTCTTCATCATTTTTCATGTAAAAATGTGCTAATTTGGCATGTTGAGTGACACATAAATTATCATGTGAATTTTAAAATGATATTTTCATTTGTTTATAATAAATTTATCACCAATCCTTCGTTTATTTTAAAAAATACAAATTAGTTCCTATATAATAATTTTTATGTTTACAAATTAGTTTATGTATACTTTAAATTTTATTAATACTAATATTATTATTTATTATTTTTTAATATAGATATTAATAATTTTATTTTAGTTTTAGTTTTTTTACTATATAAAATTAAGTAAATTTTTTGTTTAAAAAATTTTATATATTTAAAATAATGGTTACCATTAAACTGTATTCAATGTTTGGTTATAATAATTTGAGTTAATTCAATTTTTATATAATGTATATATAAATTAAATTTAACTAATTTTTTATTTGTTAATATTAAAAAATTAATCTCATGAATTTTATATACCTTTATATTTTTATCTCTTTATAATATTATCAAATAAATAATAAAATTAGATAATTGAATAAAATATAAATACTTTTAAAGATAAATATTTATATAGATCCTATTAAAAAGATGTCAAATAAAATAATAAATTTATTTTGTTTGATTCTTTTGTCTAATTTTATTAAAGAGTTATCAACTTACATTTAGTTTAAAAATATAGAATAAGTTATGATTTAAATTTTATTTATTTTTTAATAAAATATTAAAGCTATAAAAAATAAAAAATTTAAAACTTATAAAATTAGAATTTTAAAATTAAACAAATATATTATATAAAAATTAAATTAATCTAAATCATGATGACTCAATGTTGAATAGAATTGAATGGTAAGAATTATTTGAAAAAAAATATCAAATTTATTATATATTAAATTTACTTAATTGATAAAATAAACAGAAAATGTAAAAATAAGATAAAATAATTAATATCAATGTTATAAAAATAATATATTATTATTAAAAATTATATAATATATTTATAAGTTCAATTTAAAATTTTATAAAGTAATTTATAAATATAAAAATTATTATACATGAACTAATTTATATTATTTTAAATAAATGAAGGATTAATGACAAATTTAGTAAAAACAAATGAAATATTTTGCAATTCACGTGATAACTTTTGTGACACATACCACATTAGCACGTTATTACCTAAAAAACGATAAAGAGATTAATTTGCTAGACCTACTAGGAAATAAAATAAATATAAAAGAGTTTTTAAACCAATTGCAATGGGAAAAATTTAATTTGTAATGTCATATATAAGTGAGCAAGTAACGTGTATCTTTACTCTATTTAGAAAGAAGCACTCTAGACACAATCTCGAATAATGTAAAAAAAAAATACAAATACGCGAATTACGTCAAACACAAACAAACACATCCATACATGCAAAAATAGACCTCTAACATAATATAAATATACAAAAATATAAAATAAACAAATAAACTACAAACATATATATATATATATATATATATATATATATATATATATATATATATATATAAACACAAAAATTTAGACATTCCAACAAGAAATCTACATACAATAATCAATTACACACAAAACACATATACAACATAAAAAAAGATATACGCATCATATAGATAGAACATATAAATGCACACATACACAGATATATTTGAAAAAACAAAAGACCATAAACATATATATGTCGCAACCGTAATTCCGACGAGACGACTAACTCGCTAAAATTTAAAATAAATTTGTTTTGATCAACGTGGAGTCGCCACCAAATTTTTATTTAAGGGAAAAGTTTGGAAAAACCTTAACTAGAAAATGAGATTCGAGATCTGGAGTCTGCTACAAGTGGGGAAGGTATTAGGCACCCCACTTGCCCATTCCAAAGAACGGCACCCTTAACTGAGTGTGTGATTTTGAAAACTGTTTGGATCCCTTTAATGTGAAAAATAATTTGATGGAGGTTAGCCTGACAGGACTTGATCCTGCTCCTACGTATTCCCCGGTGCAATGGGAAACTCAAGGCTTACGTAGTTCTGGTTTGTGAAGGCTTGACCTTCAAAAAGTGTTTTGAAAGAATGTTTGAAGATTTTGCTATTTGAAAAGAAGTTTTATTTTTGGGAGGGATATTCGGTCCACTCATACACAAGGCCCGAGGCGGCTAAGGCAGCACAGGGACCTATACGAACTACTAAATGTTGAACAGCAGGTAAACCGCCAGTTCCCCATTTAGAGCCCATTGCGTGAGACCTAGAATCCCAAAATATTTAGGAAAAGATATATATATATTTTTTAATTTGAAAAGGACCTCAAGTCCACTCATGCACAAGGCCCTATGCGCCTAAGGTAAGACAAGGACCTATACGAACTACTAAATGTTGAACAGCAGGTAAACCACCAGTTCCCCATTTAGAGCCCATTGCGTGAGACTCGAAGATCTTAAAATACTTGAAAAAGATTTTTTAAATTTTCGAAAAAAAGAAATATTTCGCAATTGATGTAGGTCATAGGATAAAAGAAAACTAGATTTTCAGGCAATTGGGGGTTTAATATAATTTTTAGTAACTATCTCACCGATTTTTATGAGATTTCTATGAATTTTAGATTTTTTAATTGAAACTTTTTGTAATTTCGGACATTTCATTAATTTCTGAATTTTCTATATTTTTATTAATTTTCTGAATTTTTTATTAATTTTCTATATTTTTTATATTTTTATTTATTTTCTGGAATTTTTTATTAATTTTGAATTTCTGGAATTTTTTTATTAATTTTTGAATTTCTGGAATTTTTTATTAATTTTTGAATTTTTGAAATTTTTTATTAATTTCTATGAATTTCTGGAATTTTTTACTAATTTCTGAATTTTTTATTAATTTTTGAATTTCTGGAATTTTTTATTAATTTTTGAATTTCTGAAATTTTTTTATTAATTTCTATGAATTTCTGGAATTTTTTACTAATTTTTGAATTTCTGAATTTTTTACTAATTTCTGAATTTTTTTATTAATTTTCTGGAATTTTTTATTAATTTTTGAATTTCTGAAATTTTTATTAATTTCTATGAATTTCTGAATTTTTTACTAATTTCCTGAATTTCTGGAATTTTTATTAATTTCTGAATTTTTTATTAATTTTCTGGAATTTTTTATTAATTTTTGAATTTCTGAAATTTTTATTAATTTCTATGAATTTCTGGAATTTTTTACTAATTTCTGAATTTCTGAAATTTTTATTAATTTCTGAATTTTTTATTAATTTTCTGGAATTTTTTATTAATTGTTGAATTTTTGGAATTTTTTATTAATTTTTGAATTTCTGACATTTTTTATTAATTTCTATGAATTTCTGAAATTTTTTATTAATTTCTGAATGTCTGGAATTTTTATTAATTTCTGAATTTTTTATATTTTTTATTAATTTTTATGAACTTCTGAATTTTTTATTAATTTTTGAATTTTTTATTAATTTTCTGGAATTTTTTATATTTTTATAATTTTTCATGGGCGTTTAGGTTTTAGCAAAATTAAAGTGGTAATTAATTACTGTGGGCAGTATGGTAATTAATGTTTGAGTGGACATGCTTGGAATTTATAGAAAGTCTAGGGCTATTGGTATTTAATGCTTGAGGGACACGTTTGGAATTGATAATGCCTTAATTGGAAGGAAAATATCAAAAACAGATTAATTGCATGTGGTGAATTTGCAAGTTATTTTTCCAACCATCGCAGCTACTGGCTGTGGTGATTAGCACTCCGCCATGTTCAATATATGCAATACGAGGGATGTGGGGTCACTCCCGCTTTACCACCTTCGCATACCTTTTCTAGCTTCCTATGTGCAAGCTACATCTTGAATTCTCGCCCCTAAAATTTCCACGAACGCATACCTTTCCTTTTCGTCTGCTTGTTTGCAAGCCCGCTGCGTGGCCACTTGAGGTCATGGGATAGCCCGGTATTCCCTTTAAGCCCACGTATACCTCCGATGATTTCACTCTAGTGACCCAAACTCTCTCGGGTTCCTTGTATTTGGTGTTGCATCCTACAAAGATATGCACGTGGTGCTAATCCCGGATTCTCTCATGGTTTCGTGTGATCCCTTTGGCCAACTATTTTGGCTTGGTTTGTTGTTGGCTCCGACTTAAGGTTATGACAACCAAGCTAGCTTTGAGAGCAACATGATAGAGCAGTGAATCAAGAACAGACTCCCTTTTTACCAACTGATCATATATTTGTGACCGTATTCTTTGGATTACCCGAGATACCGTGGATATATTCAATGACTATGGAGTATTGTAATGTGGCTTCCACCAATTCACCCCGAACTGTAATCATCGTTACATGCAACCGGTTCTTAGCCACGTACTATAACTATAGACTCTAAACAGAGGATCGTAGAGCATGGATGGTTTGAGTGAACGATCTTCTCCTCAAATAAGCGAGGTTCCAGCACATCAGTTATGTGAAACCATAAGACTTTCTCCAACCAATGCCTCGAAGGATGACTGATACACTCTGGGTGCTGAGCGTTAGGAACGTGCCTCTGAATCTCATAGAGAGAACTTCTCTCCAAGATCCAAGAATCCTTATAAAATCGATAATATGGTTATTTAAACATTGGTGCTCTACTTTGACCATACTCTCAGCTTCAACTAGGGTTATCAAGAACACTCAAATGATCCTAATTCAATGTTACCAGAATGCAATTATTTATTACCATCACGATAGATTTTCTACGCTCAATGCTCATAGACATAGGATTCTAACTTATAGTTCAAGTTCGTTTCAATTCTATGATCATACTATTAAGCTATAAGCCATGTGAACGAGTATGTTGTCTTACCTGCGGCGTACACTTCAATCTTGTTTGATCGCTTCCTGATGGCTTCTTTTTCTTGATTCTTGGCGAAGGGTGCGGAGAAGCCCGAACAAGCCAAATCCCCTCCAATTTTAAAGATTTTTAGCCTCCTCTATAGGAGTTCTGTGAGGAGTATTAATAGAAACTCTTTGGTTCTACCATGGCAGAGGTGAAGTTATCCTGGCCTTCTTAGCTTTTGAACGCTCCTCCCCGATTGCCTTTCTCTTCTTCTGTTAGTTTTTTCTCTATTCTTCTCTTGATCCGCCTCCAATCCCCCGCCTCTCCTTTTTGTTAAAAGTTTGTTACCCCTGCCCTTTATATATGCATTTCCTTTTTCCTTTTTCTTTTTGGTGTAGACTTTCTGATTTTTCGTTTTCCAATTCCTTTTTTATTTAACTTCGCTTTTTTATTATTTTTTATTATCATTCTTATTTTTTATTTTTTATTATTTTTTTTTGTTGTTAAGTCTAAATTTACAAATTGATTCTATTTTTCAGAAGAAATTTTATTGTCTGTTTCCGTTTGTCTGTTTTCTGTTTTATGTTTGTCTGTTTTCTATTTTCTGTTTTCTGTTTCTTTAATTATAATCCTATTTTGTTTTGAATTTCTTTTATGCATTAATCACCTAAAAATGGGTCTCGGACATAATTGGATGTTTACAATATACACACAAACAAAAATAACATAAAAAAGAACACAAACAGTACACAATCACATATAACGAAACAAATATAACATACACCAACCTAAACAACACACTCATTCAGAGATAATTAATCAACCCACAATATTCTAGATACAAACATAAAAATTAACATGCATCCACACTAACAATAGACATACAAAGGTAAAATAGAAATACACAAATAAAAACATATAACAAAACACATAAAAATAAAAAGAATACAAAATATAACGCACACAAACAACTAACAAACACATAATGCATAACACATGCATTGCAATCATAATAAACAAAAATAAACAACACAACAAAATACACAATCAACAAACTCACACACTCAAACAACATACACATGGGCATATACAAATATATGTGCATGGGCAATAAAAAATTTACAATCATATATTCATGCATACAAGCACATACTCACGCAAACAAACGGTCATAAACAAGAAAAATACATAGAGAAACACACATAAACAACATACACAAACACACAAATATAACACTCATAAATAAACAAACAAACACATCGGTACACATCTAGCACACACAAACACAATACACCAATACTAATACACACAAACTAGCTACCAATGATGCAATTTCTCACAAATTTGGAGAAAAGAAGAAGCACTTAATGTGCTGAAAATTCATAAATGAAAGTTTAGAAAATTAACAACTAAACTAGTTATTCTACGCACCACTACGTAAGCTACAAGGCTTAGAAAACAAGCTTGCATCTACCACATTGGACTTCCTCATGATAAGAAGTCGTTTCTATTCGTGAACTAGCATAAGAGAGAAGAGAAAATTTGAAAGAAAGTACTCACTCTAAATTTTAAAAAGTTTTACAAATGAGTCAAAGTGTTGGAGAAGAGAATAAAGGGATCTATTTATAGACCATAAAGGTGAAGTCAAGTAGGAATAAATCTACACCTCCCCCTAATTTGAGCTTAGTTTAGCCCAATCTTAAGGTAAACACGCTGCAAACAAAAGACATCCCAGACCTATCCAAAATTGATAGCTAATAACAATACCATAGTTCATACAAGTGAAAAAGGAAAATATGAGTTGTGTACTACACCACCCAAGGTGTGATCACTCGTAGTTGCGAATTAATACGCAAACACTCCAATAATATGCACACACAAAACAATCATACACACCGAAATTTAACAGACATACAAACTCAAATAATAACTTTACACACATAAACAACAAACACACCCACGTAACCCACACACTTACTCATAAAATAAAAAACAATCAAACAACCTCCTCCCTCCACCACACACACAACCAACATAGAAAACAACAGTTGCATGAAAAATAACATCGAACAAATGCAAATGTGCATAACACACACGTAGACAAACATGATAAATATAAAACACAAAAATAACACTTCTAAACAAATAAACACATCCATTCATACACACACAGCACACACAAATAAAAATAGAGCCAAAATACATACATATTCACAAGCACAGAACACACAAATATACATAATCACTCCCAACACATACCACACATATGCCTACATTCAAACAATATACATACAAACAACTTACACATAACCTATGCACATATATAAAGCTTTCATAAACACCCACATACACAAACCATGCATGTGCATATAAAATAATGAAAATCAAACATAGGCACCATGTTGACATACACAAACCATGCATCTACACACAAATTTATAGATATTCAAACACACAAGAGGTAAACACTTAGCACACAAGTTGCTTAACACATATAGATTTCACCAACCTCCAAACCCCTTTAAGAATAAAGTCCCAAAGTCCTTAATGTTCATAATATTTAAAGAAAGTTATAACGCCTAAAGACAAAAGTTAGGAAAACATACCTGACTCCCTTCAACCTCACAAAACAAAATAGAAACACAAGTTACTGCTACTAATTTCTAAAAAGTCAAACAACACCTAGCACCTATTTATGTACAAGCCATACACTCCACATACTTGGTGAGTATCCTACACCAAGTTACAAGCAAACCTATTTACAAGAAAAATTACGAAGTAAGCAAACCTATTTACAAGCATCTAAGATTTACAAGAATTCTTAACCTACTACAACCAAATTCTAAAATAATTTTACAATGGTTAAATTTGAATTTTAACTATTCTAATTTATTACAATAATTGAAGTATCTTCAATTGTCCTTGTTTACTTTAGTCTATGAGAAGTCTATGAGAAGTGTATCTGTGTGTGTGAATATTATGTTAAGGTTCAACCACA
Source organism: Canavalia ensiformis (assembly GCA_026541065.1). NCBI lineage: Eukaryota > Viridiplantae > Streptophyta > Magnoliopsida > Fabales > Fabaceae > Canavalia > Canavalia ensiformis. Next base: position 49,460 of record JAMKYM010000445.1, read on the forward strand.
TGTTAGATAGACATCAATGTTATGAAAAAAAAATAATACTAGTGAAAAAATCATGTTCTTTTAATGAAAATAGAAAAATTTATAATTCAACCTAATATGGAGTAAGCTACCTTCAAGCCTACGAGCTTGAAGTCAAAACTCGAACACTTTAAATCCAGATGTAAGCAAAAAGGTGTAAAGCACATAAGACACTTTATTTATAATTCTTAACCTCTTAAGTACATATTGTTCCCAACCTCATTTCACCAATTAAAATATTTAAAACTATAAATAATCATAAATATTATCATAAATACATCTAAAATAAAATAAAACATGAAGAGTTTTATATCAAACAACACAAGATTATAAAAGCTTTTATATACATGCTTGAGATAATAAATTAAAAAATTAAGAATAGATTATAACTAGTACATATATATCCACACAAATATTCAATCAAACAATACAACGGTTGAACCACATATGCAAAAATAAATCATGAAACAACACCCGCATACAAAAATAATCACAATGAATAGCCTACATCACCTTCAAAATCACTACAAGATAAAAGAAAGTCCCAATAAAAATATATTCCATCGTTTAGTTTTAAATTTTGACCACATAATTAAAACATTTCAACATTTGCACAAAATCTTAGAAGAAAAGAAGATAATTCCAAAAGTAACTACTTGTAACCATAATCTTAAAATAATGTATTAGATAATAGAAGATGATAAATAAATTAATATTACTTTATAATTAACAACCAGTTTAAGAAAATAAACATAAGATAACAATGTATTGGAGTTGTTTGGCTTTTTTGATAATAAATAATTTGGGCATTTATTCAAACCGTCCTACAAAACTACGGATATCTTATAACCATGTCTTGGTTTTAGGAAATGATATACGTAAACAGCTTGCTTTGATAAATTAAATGCTTTTGAGACCTATCCTTGGGCAATTATTCCACACTTTTCACATACCAAACTAAGGTCCTCTGAATTTCATCATTTGGGACCTATCCTTCAGCTATCTAATACCCAAACTTGTCCCTTCTTATTTTATCTAATTTTTTTAATAGTCTTTTAAGAGTATTTTTTAAGAAAATATTATATTTTTATTTAAAATAACGTTGTAATATATTAAAATTATAATAATTTTATTTATAATTATTTTAATTTTTTAATCAACGTTTCCAAAATAAAAATTATTATTATTTTCATTATATTTATAATTATTTTAATTTTTAACAGGTCACATTTTAAATTAATTTATAAATAAAATGCTTTAAAAAATTAATATAAACATCTTTTAAAACATTTGTAAAAAAAATTTTACAATAGAAAATTATTATAGCATTTATACTTTAAAATGCTTTAAAGTAGAAAAAATAATGTATAAAATAATATTATTTTTACCTCACTTATAATCATAAAAAAATATTGGTATCAAAGTTGAACGCTTCTTTCCTTCTTCCCTCACATAGGGATGTGTTTACAGTTTCGTTAGAGTTACGTTTACGGTTCCGCTACTACGTATCGTAACTGTAATTAAAACGAGACGACGAACTCGCTAAAATTTTAGAAATTAATTTAATTTCTTTGTGGAGCTGTAAATACCTAATTATGTTCGACGCCCCTTTGCTAAATTTATTAATTAATTCTAATTTAAATAACAAAAATAAAAAAAACAAAAAAAAAGAGAAAAAAAAATTTAATTAAAAAATTAAAAATCTGAGAAAAAGAAAAAAAATAAAAAAGGAAAGAAGCTGAAAAGGAATCAAGAAAAAAATAAAAAAATTCATTAAGAATTCTGAAAAATAAAACAAAGATCAAAATCAAGATCTAAAAAAAAGTAAACAAAATCTGGAAATAAAAAAAAATCAAAATCTGAAAAACTAAAGAAAAAGAAAAATATGGAAAAATAAAAAATTCAAAATCAGAAAAATAAAAAAAAAATTATAAATAACTTTTTTTTAAAAAAATTAAAATCAACAAAAAATAATAAAAAATTCAAAAATCTGAAAATTAAAATAAAAATCTTAAAAAATTAAGAATTTTGAAAACTTAAATAAAAAGAAAAATCTGAAAATTAAAATTAAAATCTGTAAAAATTAAGAATTCTGAAAAATTAAAGGAAAAGAAAAATCTAAAGAAAAAAAAATCTGAAAAAAAAAGAAAAAGAATAAAACAAAATCTGGAAAAAAAGAAATAAAAGGAAAATTAAAAATCTGAAAAAATAAATAAAAATTAAAATTAATAATAATGGTTAAAACTGAAAAAAGAAAAGAATTAATTAAAATCAAAAAAGGGAAATGAAAAATAAAAATATGAAAAATAAAAAAAAAAGGGGTCAAAATCGAAAAACAAGAAAAGAATTAATTAAAATTCAAAAAAAGAAAATAAAATAGTGGGAGAAAAGGCTAGGCTACCGACACTAAACACAGATCCGAAAAAGGCTATAAATAAAGGATAGAAAGTAAAAAGTGGAGTTCTTTTTTTCTTTTGGCAAGATAACAGGGGCTTTCTCCTTTTTCTAAGTTCTCCATTCTCCTATAGAAGACCTGCATTGGTGAGGTGTGCGGAGGAAGCCCGGGGGAACCGTGCTGGACTCCTATGGAAATCATTCACTTACCTTAGTGAGGAGAGGAAAGATCTCACTCATTTTCACCGTTCACCGGGGCCATAGCGCTGAGCGCATAAAGAAGGAAATCCGCATCTCGCCCACGCTCAGGTATGTATCCCTCTTCTACACTTTCCAACTCGCATTAATGGAAGTATCTTGTAATGTGCCACGTGAATATTGCATGAAAAAATAACCACCACACTCATCGCTTACCGTTTTTGAACAAGTATCTCGGAAATTCACCTTTAGGAAATTAAATGCCAAATAAATGCATATCCAATTCCATAATTTGTTGCCATGGCCGGATCCGAATTTTTCTTAGCTCAAGCCATCCCCGTGGTTGCCGAGAAAGGAGTCGACGTCGTCTTTCATAAAGTCCGTCTTGAGTAGAATTGATAGGAGAAATATCCACGAGGACGTGTTCTCGGTTTGGTCACAAGATTGGCCTCAACTCAAGGACACGAACCAAACAGTGTAAATTCCCGATTGTGAACCAAACATCTGGTGTGCGACGTCCCTAAAACTAGCCCCTTACCTTGGCCAAACTCAAAAACAAGAAAGGGTGATGTTGAGACGTCTCCGAAAAACAGAGAACACAAGGTGGGCACTTCAATATAACTTTGAAGCCGCGCAACCGTGAGCAAATATCCATGTTGGCTTTGGGGTGCTGCAAGCTACCAAAAGTTTGGAGCAAAGGTCAGTGCCTATCTCAAATTGGAGCATTGGGTACGTGGGAAAGGAGAATTTCCGGGTGAAATCATCTAAAAGAGAAGCACCCATGTAAGAAAAAGAGAAACGCTTCATGAAGCATTAATTAAGGCAGTGTGGGGCCCGCAAAAATTACCACACTGTCCCTGGACTTTCCCATAATAACAAATTCGTCCCTCAACTCCCAAAATTACCAAACTGTCCCTGGACTTTCCCATAATGACCAATTCGTCCCTAAGCCCTCAAAATTACCAAACTGTCCCTGGACTTTCCCATAATGACCAATTCGTCCCTCAGCCCCCAAAATTACCAAACTGTCCCTAGACTTTCCCATAATGACCAATTCGGCCCTAAGCCCCCAAAATTACCAAACTGTCCCTAGACTTTCCCATAATGACCAATTCGTCCCTCAGCCCCCAAAATTACCAAACTGTCCCTGGACTTTCCCATAAGTCCAATTTGTCCCTCAACCCCCAAAATTACCAAACTGTCCTGGACTTTCCCATAATGAACCAATTCGGCCGTTAGCCCCCAAAATTACCATACTGTCCTTGGATTTTCTCCAAAATGACCATTTTGCCCCTCAAAATTCCCTAATTGCTAATAAATCCCAAAAAAATTCCATAATTACTAATAAATCCCCAAAAATTCCATAATTGCTAATAAATCCCCAAAATATTCCATAATTGCTAATAAATCTCCAAACCTAAAATAAAGTTGCTTCCTTCTCAAAAGCACTCTCTGCTTCTGATAGTTAAAATAAATTTTTCTATTTCTTCTTTAAAATAAAATTTGTTCAAATATTTTGGGATCCTGGGCCTCACGCGATGGGCTCTAAATGGGGGACTGGCGGTTCACTTGCTGTCCAATGTTTAGTAGTCTGTATAGGCCCTCGTGCCGCCGTAGCCGCGGTCTTATGCAAGGAGTTTAAAGATCCTTCCAAAAATAAAAGCTCATTTTTTTCAAATGCTTTGGGATTCTTGGTCTCACACGACGGGCTCTAAATGGGGGACTGGCGGTTCACCTGTTGTCCAACGCTTAGTAGTCTGTATAGACCCTCGTGCTGCCGTAGCCGCCTCGAGTCTTGTGCATGAGTGGACTAAAGGTCCTTCCAAAAAATAAAAATCTCTTCAAAATGTCACCTCTCTTTTAAGCACCTCTGAAGGTCAAGCCTTCAAACATACCAGAATCCACGAGGAGAGGGATCAAGTCCCGTGAGGCTAACCTCCATGAAGTTATTTATTTCCATTCTAATTAAAGGGATCAAGCTATTTTCAAATAATTACACACTCAATTTAGGGTACTGCTTCTTCGGAACAACGAGCAAAGTGCCTAACACCTTTCCCCACTCGAACCGATTCCCCGAAACTAAATCTCATCCTCGGGTCGGGTTTTTTCCAAATATTTTTCCCCTCAAATAAAAATTTGGTGGTGGCTCCACGTTAACAAAATAAAATTCACTTTTTTTAATTTTAGTAAGGTCATCGTCTCGTCGAAATTTCAAGGCGATGGCGACTCCATCGGGGACTTTAGAGAGTCAAGTCTGCTCAATTGAGTGTATTTTGAATTGATCCTTCCCCGTTTATTTATGCACTATATTTATTGCACAATTCGCTTGTTTGTTTATCCATCTCATATTCGCTTTGTTTCTCAATTCTTTGTACAACCCTAGGATAGGTGAATAATAAATTGCTATATATATCTCAGGCAATTTCCAACCGCAGGTATCTCAATAATTTGTGTGCCCTCCACACTTTGCATATTTATCATGAGTGGCCCTATACCCTGTCCTGAGCGTTGCCTAGGATAGAGGGATCTAAAGTGGTGTCACGCTAGGCCCACGTCTTGTGTGGCTATCATGAAATCTCTACTTAGAGGCGTTCTCATTATAATGCCCCAACCAGTAGCTACCTCACTCGCTGTGGCAAGCATTATGGACCTGAACTTGGCTCTAGTGACCTCTACACCCCCAGGATTACTAACCGCCTTGAGAGGTTCACGTATTAAAGGCCTTAGACCTTAAGACAGTAACCCACATAAGAAGCAATGAGGCACACACCCTTCATAATACCTGGCTCATATCTTATTCACGTGGCTCAAGTTAACAACATCGCCAAGTTGGGAGAAGAGGAAGCCAAAAATCGGGGAAATACAAAAAATCCGTAAAGAAAACCTAGGAAAAAGAAAAAATCCATCCAAAATTTGAAAAATACAAAAATAAAGAAAATAAAAATTTGAAAACCTAAGGAACGTTTTAGAAATTTCTTTTTAGAACTAAAAAGCTTTCCAAACAAAACCAAAATTCGCTAACAAAATAAAATACTTCAAAGTCATAAAATTGCTAAAAAACAATGAAGCCACCTTTAATTAATTTCAAAAAAAACCCTCAAAATAATTCAGGCATAACATGCATTCATGCATTCATTCATTCATAAATTTATCAATGAAAGACATTTTGAAAATCATCCCATTCATACTCATTTAACATCAGCATCTTTGGTCACTTGTTATTTTTTCAAATTATTTCTCAAAGAAGTTAATTTCAAAATTTAATAGAAAAATTGGAGAAAGACATCTTCCTCGCCATCCTTATAGAACCAGATCACAATCAGGAATCATGGATGAGCTGGAAAGGCAAAATGAGGAGTTGAGAAATGATGTCCAGACTCAAGGAGCAGAGTGGCTGCTTCGATGGAGGCCATCCAATTATCTAAGCAAAAGGAGGCAAGGGAATCCCTTCCGAGAGAACCAACTGACCCGTTATATCCTCCTGGGTTCACTCCACAAAACCCTTTGCCATCAACTATGCCGTCGCCAAACGAAGAAGTTCATTATGGGTTTCCTCATGGGCATGCACACACACTAACCCAAACACAAGCCCAAACACATAACCTACCTCCAAACGCCACTCCACAAGCTTATCAAACAGCTGTTGGGGGAACGAATCCTATGTTCACCCAAGAACCTCATCCATTACACATACCACCTTCCTATTTTCACAACATGCCAGAGGAATACCCAAGCCATCCTTCTAAGAAAGATATAAAAATGTGGAAGGGCCTAGAGGAAAGGATCAAGGCAATTGAAGGGAGTGCTTATGAAGCCACAGATGCAGCAGATCTGTGCCTGGTGCACGACGTGGTCATCCCTCCCAAATTCAAGGTTCCTAAATTCGAGAAATATTAAGGAACTAGCTGTCCAACGAAACGCCTGACTATGTACTGCAGGAAGATGTCTGCATGTACTTACGATGAGAAGCTGCTCATCCATTTCTTTCAAGACAGCTTAACAGGGGTAGTTGCAAACTGGTACACTCAATTGGAGCGGACACGCATCTTTTCATGGAGAGACCTTGTGAAGCCTTCACAAAGCAAAGATTTCAAGATAATATGTAGATGGCCTCCTCGGACTGACCTCCAAAGTATGGCCAAGAAGGAGAAGAGTCCTTCAAGAAGTACGCCTAACGCTGGATGCATTCATTTTCATTGCGAGTGTAACCCTAAGAGCTGCCTTACCATAAGACTTGGGTGATCAAGAGTGCTCCAATGTAAGATTTCAGGAATAATCAAAGACCATTATAGGATTGGGAAAAACTACATATGGAAGATGATATGCCACAAGAATCCCCCAAGATGACAACAGATTAAGACCTAGGATCAATGCCCCCAAAACAGCCCTTGAACTACCGCCTTCCAATTTCCCTTCCCGGATCACAGAAGGTAGACTAATCAACCAGGTCTGGTCTTACCTAGGAAGGACACCTATCCTATTTCAGTCATACCTCGTCCTAGAAGTAGAGAGGAGTCCATCTCAAAAGGAAAAGAGAGATGTACTACCTTTACTCTTTCAGAACCTCTCCTACTAAGTAGTACACCTTTTTCCCTAATCCCTTCGCTATTGAGCAGATAGAGTCAGACTTTCTTCGTAAGGAATCCGACTAAGAGGATTTCAATTCCATTTCCATGGAGCAGATCCAGTAAGACAGTAGACTTTCGTGCTCTTTCTATCTATTTACAATGACTGAAAGTCGCCCTCAAGCGAGCAGGCACGTATAGGGCAGCGTCTTCTACCTTCCGAAAATAGGAAAAGACCAGTCTTTCTACATCTCAAGGGCATGCCCTATAGACCTAGTCTATCGGCTATAGCTACAGCTATCAGAAAGCAAGCGGCAAAGCCATCAAAGCGCACTAAGAGAAGGTAAGCAGAGGAGAAGCAATATCGAACATCTCTCTCTTCTTACATACGATGATAAAGTTTGAATAGAAGCCATCCCCTTCGCCCTTCGCACGCCCTATCTAGCTCAGTTCTGGCAGCTAGTTTCAGGAAAGAACCAACATCTAATTGAAATGGATGAAATTTCCTAGTCTGTAGTTAGAACCTGAGATTATTGATTCGCTCAGTAACTCAAGAACTCATAACTCATAACTCATAGCTCAAGAACTCAATAGCTCATTAGCTCGGTGTGCGTGTGTGTATATTGATTGCTCCGCTGACGTTACAGGCTCTCTACGTGAACAAGCTTTAACTTGTTCGTCAAGAGCTGGTATCGCTTGGTACTCCTCAGCAGTCTTCGTTAAGGTTTCACTCGCACTGCCTAGTTCATTCGCCTTTTCATACTAACTCCAACATCTACGATGGGGTTAGTATGGCTCATTCGCTATCCTCATACTACGTAATCGTATAGCTCATACCTTCGCTACCCTCGAGCGGGCAGAGCTCGCTCGGAGTTCCTCCTCGCTCGCCCTTCCGGGGAGCTACGCTCCCTTCCAGGGCCCTCGGATTAAACGATATTTCATATCGTCTAATCCTCGGCTGCGTTGTTGCTATATTTCATATATCAACAGCTTGTCCGCTATCTCCCGCTCTTCTCCGGTGCGCCCCGCTCACTGCCGCTTGTTCCGCCTCCGGTTCCCAGTATCTTCGTTCCACTTGTTTGCCCCGCCCGAGGAAGCGGCTTTCTTCCTCCCGGCAGGTCCGCCTGTTGCTTTGTACGTAAAGGGGCGTGTACCATTGTTCCGTCACAGATCAAGGTAGGGGCCTACGATGCGTATATAGTACGCTTGCGTACGCGAGGTTTCGTCGATGTAATGTGCCCCTCACTCAATTTCTGCCGATGTCAGAAATCAAGGGGCCCCTTGTCACCAAGTTTTGAACCAGACCCCCCATATTGTCTCATTGAATTCTATGGTCAATGTATTTTTCGTATCGGAAGTCATCGAGCCCCTTTTTCTCAAGATTTTCTTTAGTGAAAGTGGGCTTTCAACTCTTTTTTGCTTTTTTCTTTCCTGTTTGGGGCAATAATGTCTTATTTGGCAAAATGTTCTATTTCTTCCTGTCGAGGCTTAACTCTATTCCCTTCCGCTGGTCCGGAATAAGAGATTGGCTTGAATTGAAAGGCTTTCCAACTAGCCATTGTACCTGAGATTGCGAGAAGTCCTTATTCTTCTTTGGAGCTTGTTCTTGGTCCCATGGGAAATGGGGTGACAAAGAGCAGCTTGCTTCTCCAATTTTATCATTGCTCGACTCGATGGGTAACTTCTAGTGGTTTGTCGGGGAAGCTCTTGTTTTTCTTTGAGGAGTTGGTTGGTGGCATGGACACCTAGCCTTTTCTTATTTTTAGTATTTGTTTCACGCACAGTGGTAGAGAGGCATTCTCCACTCAGCCAGTGAGAGCATGTAACTACGAAGGTGGGATTCCGGTTGATTGGATGCTTTAGTTAGAGCTTCTTCCTCCCCGTCATTTAAGGGCACCTAGCTTACAATCACTAGTGAAAGAGGTGCCAATTGACCAACTAGCGAATCTGTTTACAACCATTCAATCTCTTTCATTTCCGTGAATACCGCTCGAAAGCAGTCATTTCGGCATGCTATACTGACCGACGCCGGCTCCATACCCTTATTTTGGTATGGGATTGAAATTAAGTCCAAGGATTTTCTGTCAATTCCATACCAGAGGGGTGGTGAGGCAGAGGGAAGGAAGCCCTCGTCCCGGAGGGGCCTCTTGTTTATATTGTATTAAGTACCAAGGAAGGCCCCTAAAAGGGGACGACTGTACCCTGATACATAAAAGCAAGTTAACGCAATAAAAGGACCTATGAAATAGGGCAATAGAACAAGGATTAGAAATAATCCTTGGTCACAAGCAAACGCTTACCCGAAGCTAAGCTAAAGCAAGATCGCCCTTGGAAACCAAGGGCTTGTATCCAGTAAAGGAAAGGCCCTATTCTATTCCCTCCCGATGGTCAGGAATAACGGCCTCCCTAGAAAGAGAGCAAGAATGAGAGGCCTTAATCAATTCCTGCCACAAGGTCAGGAATCAAGGCCTCCCTCAAGATCTACCCCGCCTCCGCGCCCCGAACTCAGAGCTACACTTCTTAATCGTTCCTGCCCCACAGCCGTGGGTGAGTCCCTAGGCTTACAGTTTATTAAGAGAGTTGCTAGTACATTCAAGCAAATAAAGGCTTCTATTAAAGCCATAGCTTCAGCAACAGTTACAGTCATTTAGCTCCTTGCTTTCTCGTTCGTGTTCCTCCTCGAGTCACACTCACTTGTTGCATTTAGCTCAATAAACTCCTTGCTTTAACGTTCGTGACCCTCAAGCGAGGATCACTCACTGCACCTGGCCCGTTCGATCACCTAAGCAAGGCTCACTCCTTGGGCCAGGCCGCCCGTCAGACTCTCCGCCCCGAGGGTAGCACAAGAGTTAGCTGCTCAAGTACAACCTCCCTTATCTAAGAAGGAGCTGGTCAGCATGTTTTTTGACACACTCCAAGATCCTTTCTATGACAAGATGGTTGGCGATATAACTTCTAGCTTCTCCGATGTCGTCATCATTGGAGAAAGGATCGAAGGTGGCATGCGTCGTGTAAAGATCGCACATAAGGCCGCAGGTGCAGTCAATGCTTCCACCGGATCTGGGAAAAAGAAGGCAGGTGAAACCTACAACGTGGCTTCGGGTCAAGGCCACTATACTCCTCAAGTGGCACGTTATAGTCCAGTTGGCTTTCGACCACCACCATACACACCCTACATACCATATCCTTACATTGCGGCTACATACCAAACACCATACCCTCCTACTTACAACTATCCGACACAAGTCCGACCACCAACACCATATGCGGCCCAAACACAAGTCATGAGCCAAAACACCAACCAAAGCCAGAAAAAGGAGAAGAAGCCCGTCCAATTTGACCCTATTCCAAACTCTTACACCGAGCTGCTACCTCTACGATTCAAAAACTCTCTAGTTGCACCGTATCCTAAAGCCTCAAGAGCCACCATATCCTAAATGGTATGATGCAAACGCCAGATGCGATTACCATGCAGGGTTCATCGGCCATTCTACAGAGAATTTCCTAGCATTGAAACGAAAGGTACAAAGCCTAATCGATGCAAAATAGCTGGATTTCGGGAGGCTTGCTCCTAACACAGAAAACAATCTGTTGCCAAATCAAGAAAAGCCCGTGGTAACTCGAAAAGAGATGGAGCAAAGACGACGGGTTGCCTTGTGCGGCGGAGATTGAGGATATTCATCCAAAATTTGTCATACTTTTCAAAGTCAATCTTTGTAAATAAATATCAATGAATAAATACAAAAGTTACATTTTTCATGTTTCTTAAGCATGTGCCTCACATTGTTGGCTTTACTTTTAAAATTTCACTAGTTCCTTTTCATCATTTAACCCACAACCCAAACAATAAATACCTGCTGGTGACAATGCCGATCTTGTAATAAATAATCTTGAACGTCCCCGATTAATAAGCTCAAAGAAAAACCAAATGAGGAAGAAAAAAAGCAACCAGGGATTCCAAATCACCATTCCTCTCAAGGAACACTCTTTATTAACAAAGAAGGCAATAAGTATCCCGCCGGATTAAAGTTCAAATCCAGAAAAAATTTAGGGATACAAAATAGATCTGGCCGAATTGAAAATCAAAACAATCCAAGTAAGACCTCATAGAAGATCTGACCGGTCAAAATTCAAGAAATAAAATGAAAAGCATTTGGATTAAAGTCAAAAGATGATCCAGGGAAAAATCAAGTCAAAAATTTCAAATAAAAAGAGAAAAGGAAAAAAGAACCGTTGGATTCTGATCAAAACAATCCAAGCAAAAGTAAGGTCAAAACTCAAATCCAACAAAGTCATGATCCGAGAAAGGTCTTGTCGGGTTGAATTACGGAAACAATTCAGGCAAAATTAGGATCAAAACAAAAAAGTCCGCTAGGCTGAAAACACACAAAGGGCGGCCTAGGCAAAAGATAGGGCATAATCAAAGAAAAAGCCTGCTAGGCCGAAAACCCACAAAGACAGCCTAGGCAAAAGTTAGGGCACAATCAAACAGAAGGCCTGCTAGGTCGAAAACCCTCAAAGGGCAGTCTAGGCAGAAGTTAGGGCACAGAATCAAAAGCCCGCTAGGTCGAAAACCTCAAAGGTGACCTAGGCAAAAGTTAGGGCACACAAACAAGAGCCTGCTAGGTCGAAAACCTCAAAGGTGAACTAGGCAAAAGTTAGGGCACACAAACAAAAGCCCGCTAGGTTAAGAACCTCAAAGACGACCTAGGCAAAAGTTAGGGCACTAAATCAAGAGCTCCCTAGGCTGAAAACCCGTAAGGGCGGTCTAGGCAAAATAGGGCAAAAAAAAAGACCTGTTGGGTTGAAAACCCCAAAACTACCTAGGAAAAATTCAAGGTCAATCAAGAATCTGAGCACAATTCAAATGCTTCTGTTCCTCATAACTCCTAAAGCTGGGGCAAAAATTTTGCCGTTTCTCAAGTTTGATTAATTTGACAATCAAGATTATGAAAAGCATCATTGGCATGCTTCACCAAAGGTGCCATTTGGGCAATCAGATCTACCTCTCCATTCTTCTAAAACTGGGGTAAAATTTTTCCATTTGTTTGAATTAACATTTTCCATCAAAAATGCCATTAGGGCAATCAAACCAACATTCTTCGCCCTTTCAAATATACTACCTTCTCCCATTAAACCATTCAAAAACACTCTTGCATACCTCAAAGGTACACATGCTAAAGAGATGTGAAACCGCAAAAGCGATTTAAAGATTAATTTTGAAAAGTCATGGTTTCCAGTCGGATGACACCTCGCCCTTTACTGACGGGGCATGATCACTCTGGAGGATCATCCTCCCGTCGAACATAACGCCACCAACACAAAAGGAGTGTGTCTTATTTAAATAATAACCGTTGTTGGGTCTCCAAGATCTTGACCAAGAAAACTCCAAAATTGAGTCAATCAGCCTCGATCCCGATTTTTGGTTCCTTCACACCCACTATGAGGTTGTCGAGAAAGAGACATGTCAAAAAAGAATAAAATAAAAAATCAAAAAAAAAGTTTTAACACCATCTCATGGTTTGCATTCATCCCATAGCATCCATTTCATCAAATAATTATTTCAAGCATCAAAAAAGCAGTCAATAAGATTAAAGTATCGCAAACATTGCATCCTCTTTGTTCAAAGAATCGCAAACATTGCATCTCTTTTCATTCATTCAAGTATCACAATAAGCTTTCATCCATTCAAGCATTGTATAATTCGTTGTTTTCAAAGCTAATTAAGACTTGGGTAAAACTGCCCGAATCAATCATAATTAAAAAGGACTGAAGATCAAACTGGGGCAAACGCTGCCCCAAAAATTTAATTTGAGGTCATCCCTCGAATTCTAAAACAAGTTAAAACTAGAGGCAAACCCTTGCCCACAAAATCTCGATTTAGGTCATCCTCAAATGCCAAATCAAGTTCAAACTGGGGCAAATGTTGGCCCACACAAAATTTAATTAGAGGTCATCCTCAAATTTTGAGTCATACAACCGGGGCAAACGTTTGCCCACTAAAAATTCAATTAAGAGTCGCTTTTAAAGTCTCAGTCAAGCTGGCAACCAGGGCAAAGGCTTGCCCACATAAAAATTCAATTTGAAATCATTCTCAAATTTTGAAGCAAGTTCAGAATAGGGCAAACGTTTGCCCAATATAAAATTTCAAGAGCAAAACTGGGGCAAATGCTTGCCCAAAATCTCCTCCAGCTTAAGACATTTCGATTGCAAAAACCTTTCAAACCGGGGCAAAATATTCACCCAAAGTACCCTCAAACATCAATAGGTTTCCTAAAGCTGGCAAAATGTCGCCCAAGTTTCTTCAAGAAAATACTTGTCCGATTTCTAAGAAACCTTCAAGTTCAAGGAAGAATAAGCTATTTATTTGCAATTCTGAAAAACACATTTCAAACAAAATTGCCCCTCGAGGGCAACCGACGAAGAAGTCCAAAATCCTCTTCACATGCACCACCCCAAGGCACATCAAGTTTGTTTCCACACCTGCCTTCACAGGTCATTCTCTCGCTGTATCAAAAGGTCGCCATCTTTAACAAATATCCGTCTTCATTCCACCCCGTTAACAACAAGACCTCCACATGATTCCCGCTTTGTCTTAACGTGCTCATTTCTTTCCCCCGTCAACAACAGGTTTTCTTCGATACCTGTCCTATGATTCTTTTCATTTCCCTTTGCCCTGTCTTAAATGGGTCTTCATCATTATGTCGTGCTTTGTCTTAACAGGCGTCTTGCTTCCATCCTGTCAACAACAGGATCTTTTGTTTTGCCTATTTTAGTAGGCTTTCATCATTCTCCTTGCCTGTCGAACATGCTTGCATTTCTCCTGTCAACAACAAGACTTCAAGCATGTTTAATTTTCTGTCACCTGTCAAGAAGGTTTGCATTTATCCTGGCAACAGCAGGATTTCATTTGCATCTTCCCGGCAACCGCGAGACTTCATTTGCATTCTCCTGTCAACAATAGGACTTCAAGCATTTTTAATTTTCTATCACCTATCAAGCAGGTTTGCATTTATCCTGGCAACAGCAGGATTTCATTTGCATCTTCCCAGCAACAGCGGGACCTCATTTGTATTCTCCTGTCAACAACAGGACTTCAAGCATGTTTAATTTTCTGCCACCTGTCAAGCAGGTTTGCATTTATCCCGCAACAATAGGATTTCATTTGCATCTTCCGTAACAAACGGGATCTCATTTGCATTCTCTGTCAACAACGGGACATCATGTTAAATTCCGTTCACCTTTTTAACCAGAGGTTTGCATTTATCCTGGCAACAGTAGGATTTCATTTGCATCTTCCCGGCAATAGCGGGGTCTCATTTGCATTCTCCTGTCAACAACAGGACTTCATATTTTAGTTTCCGCACATATCCTATCAAGAAGGATTTCATTTGCATCAATCCTGTCAAGCAGGACCCCATGTTTAAATTTCTGCATTCATCCCGTCAAGCAGGACTCCACCTACATTCTCCTGTTGAGCAGGACATCAAGCATGTCCTAACTCTCAGCATCCTCTCCTGTTAACAACGGGATTTCCTCAAGCTTTTCTGCTTTTTGTCCTATGATGTCAGGCCTCCTTCCAGTTTACTTTTCTGCATTTTGGGCCTATAGTGTCAGGCCACCATCAAAGTTACATTTCTAGCATGTTCCAATTTTCTTCTCCGCATGTTGGCCTATAGTGTCAGGCCACCATCAAGTTCACTTTCCGCACCCTCGACCTATGTTGTCAGGCCATTGCATGTTCTAAATTCTGCACCATCGGCCTATGCTGTCAGGCCATTGCATCTTTTAAATTCTGCTCCCTACCTATGTTTTCAAGCCACCGCATCTTTAAATTAACACCCTCGGCCTATGTTGTCGGGCCATTGCTTGTTTTAACCCACCTCGGCCTAGGTTGTCAGGCCATTGCATATTTAAATTCTGCACCCTCAGCCTATGTTGTCAAGCCATTGCATGTTTTAAGTTCTGCACCCTCGGCCTATGCTGTCAGGCCCTTGCATGTTTAAATTTCTGCACCTTCAGCCTATGATGTCAGGCCTCACTCAAGTATACTTTTTTTGCATTCCTGAACCCCGTGTTAGGCCGCTGGGTTCTCCTTATTTTGCCTTGCTCAAACAACGTCTGGCAAGACACCCCATCCTCTGCCCACACCCGTCCTCAATTATTCATCTCACCCCGTTGCATCTGCACATCAGCAGCATCGAAAACCTAGTTAGGCCACACAAGCAAATCCAGGGTTTCCCGACACGCCTCGGACATAATGTGTTCACGTCTTTACTCCTCCCTTTTGCTGATAATCTAGAGAGCCATCTCCCATATTATCAACTAGGAAATAAGTAAAGAGGGGCAAACTGTAAACATCTAATTATGTCTGAGGCTCCCAGTTGCTAAATTTATTAATTAACCCTAATTTAAATAATAAAAAAAACAAAATAAAGATAAAAAGAAAAATTTTAATTAAAAAATTAAAAAATTTGAAAAAAACAAAAAAATGAAAAAAGAAAGAAGCTGAAAAGGAATCAAGAAAAAAATCAAAAAAAAATTAATTAAGAATTCTGAAAAATAAAACAAAGATCAAAATCAAGATCTGAAAAAAAAAATTAAAATCTAAAAATAAAAAAAAAAAAAATGAAATTCCTGAAAAATTAAAAGAAAAAGAAAAATTTGGAAAAATAAAAAATTCAAAATCAGAAAAATAATAAAAACTTTAAAATAAAAATAATAATAATAATAAATAATATTTTTTTAATAAAAAATTAAAATCAAGAAAAATAATAAAAAATTCAAAAATCTCAAAATTAAAATTAAAATCTATAAAAATTATGAATTTTGAAAAGTTAAATAAAAAGAAAAATATGAAAATTAAATTAAAATGTGTAAAAATTATGAATTCTAAAAAATTAAGGAAAAGAAAAATCTAAAAAATGGAAAAAATATGAAAAAAAAATCTGAAAAAAGAAAAGGAAAAGAATAAAAACGAAAAAATCTGGAAAAGAGAAATAAAAGGAAAATTAAAAATTTGAAAAAAAAATAAAAATGAAAAATAATAATAATGATTAAAATCTGGAAAAATGAAAAGAATTAATTAAAATCTGAAAAAGGGAAAATGAAAAAAAAAATATGAAAAATAATAAAAAAAAGGGGGTCAAAATCTAGAAAAAAGAAAAGACTTAATTAAAATCTAAAAAAAAAGAAAATAAAATAGTGGGAGCATAGGCTAGACTACTGACGGAATCACGGATCCGAAAAGGCCATAAATAAATGATAGAAAGTAAAAGGGGGCTCTTTTTTTTTTCTTTTGGCAAGATAGAGGGGCTTTCTCCTTTTCTGGAAGTTCTCACATTCTCTTCTAGAAGACTCCAGAATTGGTGAGGGTGCGCAGAGTGAAGCCTAGAGGAACTGTGCTGGACTTGGTGAAATCCTTCACGGACCTTAGTAGGAGGAGAGGAAATATCTCATCGGCTCTTCACCGTTCAGCCGCCACAGCGTCGGAGCAGATAGAGAAGGAAATCCGCATCTCAGCTACGTTCAGGTATGTATCGCTCTTCTACACTTTCCAGCTCGCATTAATGGAAGTATCTTGTAATGTGCCATGTGAATATTGCATGAAAATAAATCCACCGTTAATTAATGCTATTGCTTTTGCACAAGGATCTGGAAATTCACCTTAGGAAATTAAATGCCAAATAAATGCTTATCTGATTCCATAATTTGTCGCCATGGCCGGATCTGAATTCTTCTTAGCTGAAGCGATCCCCGTGGTTGCTGAGAAAGGAGTCGACGTCGTTCCTTTTCATAAAGTCCATCTTGAGTAGAATTGATAGGAGAAATATCCACGAGGACGTGTTCTCGATTTGGTCACAAGATTGGCCTCAACTCAAGGACACGAACCGCACAATGTAAATTCTTGATTACGAACCAAACACCTGGTGAGCGACGTCCCCAAAACCAGCCCCCTACCTTGGCCAAAGTCAAAAACGAGAAAGGGTGATGTTGAGACGTCTACGAAAAATAGAGCACGCAAGGCGGGCACTTCAATATAACTTTGAAGTTGCGAAACCGTGAGCAAATATCCATGTTGGCTTTGGGGTGCTGCAAGCTACCAAAAGTTTGGAGGAAAGGTCAGTGCCTATCTAAAATTGGAGCATTGGGTACGTGGGAAAGGAGCAAAGGTCAGTGCCTATCTCAAATTGGAGCATTGGGTACGTGGGAAAGGAGAATTTCCGGGTGAAATCATCTAAAAGAGAAGCACCCATGCAAGAATAACAAAAACGCTTCATGCAGCATTAATTAAGGCAATGCGGGGCCCATCAAAATTACCAAACTTTCCTCGGACTTTTTCATAATGACCAATTTGTCCCTCAGCCCTCAAAATTACCAAACTGTCCCTGGACTTTCCCATAATGACCAATTCGTCCCTCAGTCCCCAAAATTACCAAACTGTCCTTGGATTTTCCCATAATGACCAATTCGTCCCTCAGCTCCCAAAGTTACCAAACTGTCCCTAGACCTTACCATAATGACAAATTCGTCCCTCAGCTCCCACAATTACCCAACTGTCCTTGGACTTTTCCATAATGGCCAAAGTCGACCTATTAAAAATTACCAAACTCGTCCTTGGATTTCCTCAAACGACCATTTTGCCCTCAAAATTCCTAATTTTAATAAATCCCAAAAAATTCCATAATTGCTAATAAATCCCCAAAAATCCCATAATTGAAAATAAATCCCCAAAAATTCCATAATTGCTAATAAATCCCCACAAATTCCATAATTTCTAATAAATTCCCAAAAATTTCATAATTGCTAATAAATCCCCAAAAATTCCATAATTACTAATTTTAAATCCCAAAAAATTCCATAATTGCTAATAAATCCCCAAAAATTCCATAATTTCTAAAATCCCCAAAAATTCCATAACCGCTAATAAATCCCCAAACCTCAAATAAAATTGCTTCCTTCCCAAAAGCACTCTTTTCTTCTGATAGTTAAAATAAATTTTCCTCTTTCTTCTTTAAAATAAAATTTTATCAAATATATTGGGATCCTTGGTCTCACGCGATGGGCTCTAAATGGGGGACTGGTGGTTCACCGTCATCCAACATTTAGTAGTCAGATAGGCCCCCGTGTTCAGTTGCCTGGCAGGTCTCTTGTAATGAGTGGGCTAAAGATCCTTACAAAAATAAAAGCCCATTTTTTTCATTTGTTATGGGATTCTTGGTCTCACGCGACGAGCTCTAAGTGGGGGACTATCGGTTCACCTGCTGTCCAACGTTTAGTAGTCTGTATAGGCCCCCGTACTGCCGTAGCTGCATTGGGTCTTGTGCATGACTGGGCTAAAGGTCCTTCCAAAATTAAAAAACTCCTTCTAATGTTTTAGGATTCTTGGTCTCACGCTATGGGCTCTAAATGGGGGACCAGCGGTTCACCTGCTGTCCAACGCTTAGTAGCAGATAGGTCCTGTTTTGCCATAAGCCTCGGGACTTGTGCATGAGGTGGGCCGAAGGTCCTTCAAAAAATAATAAAAGCTCCTTTTTTTCAAATGTTTGGGGATTCTTGGTCTCCACCGACGGGCTCTAAATGGGGGATTGCGATTCACCTCGCTCAACGCTTGGTAGTACGTGTAGGCCCTCAGGCTGGCGTAGTTTGCCTCGGGTCTTGTGCATGAGTGGACTAAAGGTCCTTCCAAAAAAATAAAAATCTCTTCAAAATGTCACCTACTCTTTTAGCTGCTTTGAAGGTCAAGCCTTCAAACATACCGAGAACTACGTAAGCCTTGAGTTTCCCATTGCACTAGGGAATACGTAAGAGCAGACCAAGTCTTGTCAGGCTAACCTCCAAGATTATTTATTTCCATTCTAATTAAAGCGGATCGAAGCTATTTTCAAATAATTACACACTCGGTTTAAGAGATCTTGTTCTGAGCAGACGAGTGGGGTGTCTAACACGTTCCTCACTCGACCGACTCCCAAACCTAAATCTCATCCTCGAGTCGGGGTTTTTTTCCAAATATTTTTCCCTCAAATAAAAATTTGGTGGCGAGAACCACATTAACAAAATAAAATTCATTTTTTAATTTTAGCGAGATTTGTCGTCTCGTCGGATTCTGATTTGCGACAGAGCGCCATGCAAATTTTATTTTAAGGGAAGTATTTGGAAAACCCTAACTGAGAAGAAATTCTAAGGTTAGGAATTACCTAAGCACAGGGAAGGTGTTAGGCACCCTACTCGCCTAGTTCCCAAAGAATGGTACCTCTAAACCGGTGTGATTTTGGTATTTTTAAAACTTTTGATCTTTAAATAGAATAGAAAATAAATATGCTTTTGTATGAAAATAGCCCGACAGACTTGATCACTTCCTACGTATTCCCTGGTGCAATGGGAACTCGAGCTCACGTAGTTGTGGGTTGAAGGTTTGACCTTTGTAGGTAATTGAAATAGAAGAGTGTTTTGAATATTTTGAAGAGAATCCTTAGTCCACATATGCATAGGATCCAAGGAAAACGAGGGCTGCACTACGACCCATATGACTTCTAAACTTCGAACAGTAGAGTACGCTACCAGTTCGTATATAGAACTCATCGCGTGAGACTAGGAATTATTTAGAATAATTTTGAAATTTGATTTTTGTATGGGTTCTTGGACCCACATATGCATAGAGCCGAAGGCAAGCGAGGGTTACATTGCGACCTGTGACTCTAAATGTCGAGGCAGGAGATATCCGCAGGTTACTTTAGAGCTCATTGCGTGAGGTCCAGACTTATTTGAAAAATTGACTTTTTCGCATGTTCCCGGATCCACATATGCACAGAACCGAAGGCAAGCGAGGGTTTATAACATTAGGGAAATATTGTCCTTGTTTTCTTTACTCTATGAGAAGTGTATTTGTGTGTGACTATTATCTGAAGACTCAACTACATGTTAAATAAACATCAATGTTATAAAAAAAAATAACATTAGGGAAAAAAAATCATGTTCTTTTATTGAAAATAAAAAAAATTTATAATTCAACCTAATATGGAGTAAGCTACCTTCAAGCCTTCGAAGTCGAAACTCGAACACTTTAAATCCAGATGTAAGCAAAAAGGTGTAAAGCACATAAGACACTTTATTTATAATTCTTAACCTCTTAAGTACATATTGTTCCCAACCTCATTTCACCAATTAAAATATTTAAAATTATAAATAATTATAAATATCATCATAAATAAATCTAAAATAAAATAAAACATGAAGAGTTCTATAGCAAACAACACAAGATTATAAAAGCTTTTATATACATGCTTAAGATAATAAATTAAAAAATTAAGAATAGATTATAACTAGTACATATATGTCCACACAGATATTCAATCAAACAATACAACGGTTGAACCACATATGCAAAAAAAAATCATGAAACAACACCCGCATACAAAAATAATCACAATGAATAGCCTACATCACCTTCAAAATCACTAAAAGATAAAAGAAAGTTCCAATAAAAATATATTCCATCGTTTAGTTTTAAATTTGGACCACATAATTAAAAGATTTCAACATTCGCACAAAATCTTAAACGAAAAGAAGATAATTCCAAAAGTAACTACTTGTAACCATAATCTTAAAATAATGTATTAGATAATAGAAGATGATAAATAAATTAATATTACTTTATAAGTAGCAACCAGTTTAAGAAAATAAACATAAGATAACAATGTATTGGAGTTGTTTGGCTTTTTTGATAATAAATAATTTGGGCATTTATTCAAACCGGTCCTACAAAACTACGTATATCTTATAACCATGTGTTGGTTTTAGGAAATGATATACGTAACCTTGCTTTTGATAAATTAAATGCTTTGAGAAAACATAAACAATTAATTCAAATATCTTTGTTTTTATCATAATACACATGTTAATATAAAAAATAATTATTGAATTTTGGCGCTCATCAAGAGAAAACTTAAATCACTCCTCTTTGAAAGAAATTTGTATAATACAATTATTATGCACGGATAAATTATTAAGGTGATGTGATTGAATTTGTGGTGAAGTTACCTTTTTTGGATGATAGCGCTTAAATAAGCTTTTGTTAGTGCAAGGGATGACCTTCAGCATCGGCAATGTATAGATCTCCACTTTTCTTATCAAACTTTAGTCCTAATGGCCTCCCACAAACATGCTCCAACTCTGGTGCAAATGGACGCGTTAAATTCATAAGAGTATATGCCCATGCTGCACACCTTCCCTGAAGTGAAATTTAATGGAAAAAGATAGAAACACCAAATGGGCGTTATAATTTTATGAGTAATTCAACATTAAAATGGCTCACTTTCAAAATTGTATTCAGATCATATTCTTGACTAATAGACAACAAGAATATTTTGTATGGGATTAAGTAAATAGGGAGGCAATAGAATTAGAATACCTTGTGGGTCACCGCATATGTGTCATGTTTCCCATAGAACTATCCCAAAACGAGAAAAAGAAACGTCCACAACAACTAACCCAATTTTGATCACCAAGTGTTAATTTCGAATTATAAACCGCAGTTGTGCTAACTCTCGCCAACTCGCATCCCCGTCAACAACGGGATTTCCTCAAGCTTTCCTGCTTTTTGGCCTATGATGTCAGGCCTCCTTCCAGTTTAATTTTCTGCATTTTGGGCCTATAGTGTCAGGCCACCACCAAGGTTACATTTCTAGCATGTTCAAATTTTCTTCTCTGCATGTTGGCCTATAGTGTCAGGCCACCATCAGGTTCACTTTCCGAACCCTCGGCCTATGTTGTCAGGCCATTGCATGTTCTAAAGTCGCACCTCGGCTTTATCTTTGTCAGGGCCATTGCATCTTTAAATTCTGCTCCCTCGGCCTATGTTGTCCGGCCACTGCATCTTTAAATTCTGCTCCCTCGGCCTATGTTGTCAGGCCACTGCATCTTTAAATTCTGCACCCTCGGCCTATGTTGTCAGGCCATTGCTTGTTTTAAATTCTGCACCCTCGGCCTTTGCTGTCAGGCCATTGCATGTTTTAAATTCTGCACCCTCGGCCTATCTTTGTCGGGCCTTTGCATGTTAAATTTCGCACCTTCAGCCTATGATTTCAGGCCTCACTCAAATATACTTTTTTTCATTCCTGGCCCCAGTGTTAGGCCGCTGGGTTCTCCTCATTTCGCCGTGCTCAAACAAGGTCTGGCAAGACACCCCATCCTCTGCCCACACCCGTCATCACAAATTCGTCTCACCCCGTTGCATCTGCACATCAGCAGCGTCCACAGCCTAGTTAGGCCACACAAGCAATTCCAGGGTTTCCCGACACGCCTCGGACATAATGTGTTCACGTCTTTACTCACTCCCTATCCTAATAATCTAGAGAGTCATCTCCTATATTATCAGGTAGGAAATAAGTAAAGAGGGGCAAACTGAAAACACCTAATTATGTCCGAGGATCCCAGTTGCTAAATTTATTAATTAACCCTAATTTAAATAACAAAAATAAAAAAATAATAAAAAAAGAGAAAAAGAAAAATTTTAATTAAAAAATTAAAAATCTGAGAAAAACTAAAAAATGAAAAAAGAAAGAAGCTGAAAAGGAATCAAGAAAAAAATTTAAGGGTACCATTCTTTGGAACGGGCAAGTAGGGTGCCTAACACCTTCCCTACTTGTAACCGACTCCCTAACCTATAATTTCTTTCTCAAGTTAGGGGTTTTCCAAAAATTTTCCCTTAAAATAAAAATTTGGAAGGATCTTTAGCCCACTCATGCACAAGACCCGAGGCGGCTACGACAGCACGAGGGCCTATACAGACTACTAAACGTTGGGCAACAGTTGAACCGCCAGACCCCCTTTTAGAGCCCATCGCGTGAGACCAAGGATCCTAATATATTTGATAAAATTTTATTTTAAAGAAGAAAGAGGAAAATTTATTTTAACTATCAGAAGCAGAGAGTGCTTTTGGGAAGGAAGCAATTTTATTTGAGGTTTGGGGATTTATTTGCGGTTATTGAATTTTTGGGGATTTTAGCAATTATGGAATTTTGGGGACTTATTAGCAATTATGAAATTTTTGGGGATTTATTAGCAATTATGGAATTTGTGGGGATTTATTAGCAATTATGGAATTTTTTTGGGATTTATTAGCAATAAGGGAATTTTGAGGGGCAAAATGGTCATTTTGAGGAAATCGAAGGACAGTTTGGTAATTTTGGTGGCTGAGGGCCGACTTGGTCATTATAAGAAAGTCCAAGGATAGTTTGGTAATTGTGGGGGCTGAGGAACGAATCGGTCATTATTGGAAAGTCTAGGGACAGTTTGGTAATTTTGGGAGCTGAGGGACGAATTGGTCATTTTGGGAAAGTCCAGACAACTTTGGTAATTTTGGAGGACTGAGGATGAAATTGGTCATTATGAAAAATTCCAGGGACAGTTTGGTAATTTTGGTGGGCCTCGCATCGCCTTAATTAATGCTGCATGAAGCGTTTCTCTTATTCTTGCATGGGTGCTTCCCTTATAGATGATTTCACCTGGAAATTCTCCTTTCCCACGTACCCAATGCTCCAATTTGAGATAGGCACTGACCTTTGCTCCAAACTTTTGGTAGCTTGCTGCACCCAAAAGCCAACATGGATATTTGCTCACGGTTTCGAGCGGCTTCAAAGTTATATTGGAGAGTGCCGCCTTGCGTGCTGTTTTGATGGACGTCGACATCACACTTTCTCGTTTCTGACTTTGGCCAAGGTTGGGGGCTGGTTTTGGGATGTAAGCTCATCGAGTGTTTGGTTCGCGATCGGGAATTTACTGCTTTGTGTGTGGTTCGTGTCCTTGAGTTGAGGCCAATCTTGTGACCAAACCGAGAACACGTCCTCGTGGATCTTCTCATGAAATTCTACTCAAAGGCAGGACTTTATGAAAAGGAACGACGTCGAGGCTCCTTTCTCAATAACCATGGGGATCGACATAAAAATTTATGAGTGGGCTAAAGATCCTTCAAAATTTTTATTTTAAGGGAAAATATTTGGAAAACCCCTGGCTGCAGAAAGAAATTATAGGTTCCTAGGCGTCGGTTACAAGTAGGGAAGGTGTTAGGCACCACCCTACGCCGTTCCAAAGAATGGTACCCTTAAGCTGAGTGTGTGATTTTGGTATTTTTGAAACCGTGTTTGATCCTTTAAATAGAATAGAAAATAAATATGTTTGTATGAAAATAGCCTAACAAGACTTGATCCACGCTTCCTACGTATTCCCTGGTGTAACAGGAACCTCAAGGCTACAGATGATTCTGGTTGGAAGGTTTGACCTTTGAAGGTAATTGAAATAGAAGAGTGTTTTGAATATTTTGAAGAGAATCCTTAGTCCACGTACTGCACGGGATCAAAGGCGAAACGAGGGGCTGCACTAGGACCGGTATGACTTCTAAACTCCGGAACACGTAGAAGTACGTGTTACCGGCCCGTATCACAGAGACTCATCGCGTGAGACTAGAGAATTATTTAGAATAATTTTGAAATTTGATTTTTGCATGTGTTCCCCGGACTCCACGTATCGCGTAGAGCCAAAGGCAACGACGAGGTTACACTATGACTCATAGCGACTCCCTAAATGTCGCACAGTAGGGTATGCTACACGGCTCGCACTTAGAGCTCATTGCGTGAGGTCCGAGACTTATTTGAAAATTTGACTTTTTCGCATGTTCCCGGATCCACATATGCACAGAACAGAAGGCAAGTGAGGATTGCACCGGCGGCATCATATGATTCTCCGAACATTGAAGACAGGCGGTATCTTTGCTCTACAACTTCGAAGTTCGTTGCGTGAGATCTAGGTTTGTTTAAAGAAAACATATTTTAAAAGAATAACGCAATAAAAGGGAATTGGGCTTGACCCAAAATGATTTGATCTCAATTAAAAAGAATGAGTTGGACTTGCTTAAAATATGATACAGAAATGAAATTGAGCTCGACCCAGTCATTAACGGAGACTTGATTATAAATTAGAAGAAAAAATTAGGTTTACTTTAAAATTAAAGAAAATAAATCATTTATTTATGTGCCATATTTATAATTTTGACATTTGTTCATACGTTGGTTGGTGCCTTTCCATGAGAGCCTCTTGCCTAATTTAAGATTCAACAAGATCCAAGTGAGTAGCAGCCGGCTTAGTCCACTAATTATGTATATTTAGGTTGTAAGGTCCGGAAAAGTGGCAATGACCTAGGCCCACGATACTCATGTATACTTGGGTTTAGCAAGGTCCGGGAGAATTTGCGACGAATGGCTCCAGGTTTGACTCGTTGCGCCTAGTTTCAAATTTGACATAGGGCTGTATTGTGAGGCTCAGCTATATCATGCAATGTGTCCCCATGTGTATAAGTTGGCCCAGAGCATCGGTGAGAGTATTTAAGATAAAATATCGCATGCAAGGATCGAACCAAGGCTTATCAGCGGTGGGCCATAGGCGGATCACTTAGCTGGGCTCGGCAGTTCGGATGTTCCACAACAATTGATGTTGATTATCGCTTGGAGACCCAGGTATTTATAAGAATTAAGTTAGCTATAATGCATTGCGATGATCCAATGCCAAATAGGGATGTGTTTGCTCATTTTAACTTAAGGAGTATAGTATGGAACAAAGGTACCTCGAAATAGATTATCCCAAAATAGATAAGCATTTTCCGTCGAGACAAATGGCTACACTCTTATTGACCTGCAGTTCGGGTGCTAGAACAAGTTACGGATTTATGACTTCCTTGACCTTAAAAGGTGCTCTAGATATGAGTATTGGTTTCTTGTGCGACTTGTTTCATTGCGCGAACATAATCTTGCCAACTTGATAACTGATGGACTTAGGCGTTTCCTGCATTCGTCAATTATCACAGTTATGAGGAGATCTTCAAGATTTTAAGTTGGACTGATAGAGAACCTCAAGTATATTCTGTACGGTGGGCTTGGACTATGCTTAGGCCAATGCTTAGACCACTCAATCCTGATTCCTTCCATTGCAGCATCTATTGTACTGTCAGTAGACCTCACAATAACAAAGTACCTTAGAGTCAATTGTACATAGAGGGCCCCCAAGACGTTGCTATCATATTTGACGAGATTTCATACACCAAAGCTAGCAAGGGAATATAAAACAACCTTGCAACAGTGCTTTTGTTCAATCTGTACAGGATTCTGAATTTGGTAAGATGTCTTTTGGTGCTGAAATATGGCCTTTGAAGAGCCTAGTATCACATCCTCTTTGGCATATTTGTGCAGAACATTCAGGTCTATTGATATGTAAGTAACCCAATGGTCTGTCATGGCACACAACTGCCTAGTGGCACTACGGAGGTACCAAATTTCCAATAACCAGGTTCATGGTACCTTACTTATCGAAACCGTAATTCCGACGAGGCGACGAACTCACAAAAATTTTAGAAAAGAAATTGGATTGACAATGTGAAGTCACCACCAAATTTTATTTTTTAGGGAAAAGATTTGGGAAATCCCTAACTTGAGAAAGAGATTTAGGTTGGGAGTCGGTTACAAGAAAGGAAGGTGTTAGGCACCCTACTCGCCCATTTCGAAGAACGGTACGCTTAAACTGAGTGTGTGATTTATTTGAAAACTGTTTGACCCCTTTAATTAGAGTGAAAATAAATAGATTGATGGAAGATAACCTGACAGGACTTGATCCTGCTCCTACATATTCCTCGGTGCAATGGGAAACTCAAGGCTTACATAGTTCTGGTTTGAAGGCTTGACCTTCGGGGGTGTTTGAAAATGAGTAGAGTATTTTGAAAATATTTGAAGGAAGTCCTTAGTCCACATATGCATAGGATCCAAGACAACTACGGCTGCATTGGGACCCATACGAATCCCTAAACATCGAACAACAGAAAACGCTACCAGTTCGTGCTAAGTGTTCATCGCGTGAGACTAAGGATTCCAAAATGAAGTTTTTCTTGAAATTATTTACAAAAGGATTCTTAGTCTACATATGCACAGGGATCCATATGAATTACTAAACATCGAACAACACAAAAAGCTACCAGTTCGTGCCTAGGGTTCATCACGTGAGTCGTAGAATTATTGAATTAAATTTGAACTTGATTTTGAATTTTAAGGAATTGAACTTATTTTGAATTCGAAGAATTGATCTTAATTTTAATTTGAAGAATAAAATGAACTTGATTTAAGATAAACGAATTTGATTTGAGTTTGGGAAAAAAAGAGTTAAACTTTGATTTGAATGAAATACTTGATTTGAAATTTAAGAAAAAGAACTAAACTTGATTTGAATTAAAACAAACTTGATTTGAATTTTATTTGAAACTTGATGAAAATAATTGAATTGGATTTCAACCAAAATGAATTTTATTTGAGACTTGATGAAAAGGATTAAATTGGATTTGAACCAAAATGGAATTTATTTGAAACTTGATGAAAATAATCGAATTGGATTTGACCCAAAATGAATTTTGTTTGCAACTTGATGAAAAGGATTGAATTGATTTTGAACCAAAATGAATTTTATTTGCAACTTGATGAAAAGAATTGAAATGGATCTAAACCAAAATGAATTTTATTTAAATTTTGATGGAATAATTGAGCTCGATTTGGATTTAATTTTGAAGTTAAAACAAAAACAAAACAACAAAAAAAAAGGAAGAAAAGGCGTGGGCTTGACCCAAAAATAAAAAGTAAATTTGATTTCCGATTAAAAAGAATTGGGTTTGGCCTAAAACAAATAAATAAATAAAAATAAAAAATAAATTTACTTTCAAAGATCAATAATAAAAAAAACGGGCTTGCCTAAGTTAGAGTGGATCTTGATTTAAAATGGCTTGCTTGTTGGGTGAATTTCGTTCCAATGGGCAGATGATGTATTGTTTGGCCGCTTGCAACCTTTTTGGTCTAATTGAGTAAAATTGGCTTGGGCCAGCATGGCATGGCATCGATGTTCACGAATTGATATATGAAGGCAAAGGTAAAAGGCAGCCGTGAGAATCGCCTAGGGATCTGAGCCATATTATTGAGCCATTATGCGGGGCGACGGCAATTAAATAGTGCGTTTATGGTTGATGGAAAGTTTAATAACCTTTTTGTGAAAAGGGTTCTATGAGGGTTTGAACCGATGACTTGATAGTTGCATGGGCAACCTTGTCTTTGGATCTCCCTTCCTGGTTTAGTATTCACGAAAATTAAATTTAAGTAAAGCTGGGAGCGGGGAGTATAAAATAAATTGCTGCTCATGAGAATCGAACTTGGAACCTAGCATTTGTATGCGTTGCGATAAGCACCAAGCTAAACTTACAACTTAGCCTTATCATTCTTGAAAATTAACTTGGCCAAACTGCAACTATGGTCGTACGAGCTCCGTATGGCAGCAGCAGGGGTGTAAACACCCACTTATGTCTGAGGTCACATTTTAAAATTAATTAATTAAGAAACTAATACTAATTTAAATAATAAATAAAAAAAATAGGCGAAAACAAAAGATAGACAAGCAGAGATAAATAAACAAAAAGAAAAAGACACGAAAAAACAAAAATAAATACAAATAAAAACAGAAATAACAAAATAATTAAAATCTGAAAATTAAAAAAAATTGCAATATAAAAACTAAAAAATAAAAAATCTACGGAAAGAATAAAAATTAAAATATGAAAATAATTAAATAATAATAATAAAAAAACTAAAATTAATAACTAAAAACAATAAGTCAAAATAAAAAAAGAGAAAAAAAAAGTATTAATAAGATAATAAAAAACAAAATAAAAAAATAACAAAATAAAAACTTAAAAAAAAAAAGCAAAACAAAAAACAGAAAACAGTTTTCTTAAAAGAAAGAAAAAGAAAAAAAAAAAAAGGGAAAAGGAGGGGGCATTCGAAGTGGGGGGGGATAGGAGGGGATAGTTTAGAGGCTTTTGGGGGCTTCGAGGAAAAGAAAGAAAATTAGGGCAAGCTACTCTTCTCGGGAGGGTGCTTGGGTGCGTAATCTTCTCCTTCCGGCTTACCAGCGGAAGAAGAAGCTGGGGAGCGAGTGAGAGAAGGACTCCCAAAAACGATTCACAAGTTGAAGATCAACGAACCCCGGGGAGGTTGTTTGTGGTGATCGTTACTACAACCCTCGGAGTCGAAAGGTTGCGGGAACTGGATTGATCCAGCGCTTAGGGTTCTTGCTCTCGTTTTCAATCTCACCATAATTCTTCACGCCTTTGTTGGGCACAAGCTAGAAGAAGAACCAACAAGGTTAGTTACTCGATCCTTATCGTTTATAAGTTAAGTAGGGGTATTTGCATGATAAGAATGTTGTGAAAGATCGGGTTCTTGATGTAGTTAAGATTCGTTGATGTTAAGCATCTTGATCTTTGTTGATCTCCATGAAACAATGTTGTTTGGTACTCAATCCGCCTCCTCACAGAAATAAACCCTCATCATACCATATCTAATACTATAAGATCCATTCCAAACATCCCTGTATGGGTGTGGCAAGTATAATTTTAGGGTTCTTGAAGATCTTAGGTGTTATCCTTGATGGCGAGCTTCTTATAATGCCGAATGTGGTACGGAAGGTGGTGGAATCCATCAAAGCCATGTAAACGGGCGTCCATGGGTCCATTCATGCATAAGAAGCTTAGTAGTCATGACTAGTCTTTGGATACTCAAGATATAATAGGGTTCTGTACTACCCAGGAAAACTATACAGCCCGTATGCAACTCGCATGCCCGAGCACAATGACCCGTTCTTGCAACATTGACAATTCCTGATACATGCCCCTGACACCCGAAAGGCAACACTAAGTGGTTGCCTCCCCCGCTATGCATACATGAGCGAGAGAAACTTGACCTCGACATTCCATTCATGGCTGCAAGTAGGCGGAGCGGGATAACTTGATCGACCTCGAGGTTGTAATATATGTCTCTCGCACGAGTGGGGAAATATGACCAAGGATGAAGCTCCTCGATGTATATAGATGGATACTGGTTGCACCCCGCACATGCATATATGAAAACATCCAAGGGCAGCTGAAGAACTTGAGAGTATATGGCAAAAAGCAAGGCCTTGGACGTCATGTCTCTAGCATACATAGGTATGATCATGACTGCACCAAAACACGCGTTGTCCGTCCTGTGCCAACGTCTTGATCCGTGCCTTGAGACCAAGCTCGCACACTCCCTATGACCTCTTTTGTATATTCCCCTCAGCATCAAGAAAGGAGTGTTGCTAACTAAGGTACAAGAAATTCAATGCCCCTCGATCCATCCCCTGCTGGGAGACCTCGCCAAAGAAGGAGTGTTGCTTTGGCCCTACATGCACCAAGCTAAGTCATGTTCGAAGGCCTGTACAAGAAATTCAATGCCCTGTGATCCATCCTATACATACAGACCTCGCCACAGAAGAAGGACTTCCCTGCTTGTTGACCAAGGAAGTCGATGACGAACATGCACCCAGCTAAGTCATGTTCGATGCCCAGGTAAACACCCCCGCCCCTACGAATTCGAAATTCGATGCCTAGGTACCTCCGTTTCTTTTTAGGGACTGTGTTAAATAATAAGGGATTCTTCATGCAAAGGCATGCAATAGCCACGCTTAGTCCAAAGGTAAGAACGTATACGTGAAGGGATGTTCAAAGAAAGAAAATGATTCATGCGGGATCCAAAATACATTGTGGTATCTATATTTGCACATGAGAATATACTCCATAAGATTAAGTGGTTGAATGGTTAAACTCATGGCTCGCGGCCCCTTTGACCCGCCTTTTGAACTAAACCTTACCACATTTTGGTCCTTTGAATTTTTCCAAATGGTGTGCTCCTCTCAAATTCATAAATACCCATCGTCACAATTTCCCAAATACCATAATGCCCTTGATCTTTCCATAAAATACCCATCACATGCCAATTTTGACCAAAGTTACATAATTGCCCTAATCTTTCCATTAAATTCCTATTCTATCCCCAATTCAAAAATTTAAAATTCTAAAAAATTAATAAAAATTTAGAAAATTAATATCCAAAAATTTGAGAAAAATCAAAAAAATTCACAAAAATACAAAAAATTCGAGAAAAATACAAAAAATTCAGAAAAATAATAAAAATTCAGAAAATGAATAAAAATCCAAATAATTCAGAAAACTAATAAAAATTAGAAAAATACAAAAAATTCCAAAAAAATTCAAAAATTCAAAAAATTAATAAAAATCCAAATAAATAAAAAATTCGGAAAAAGAAAATTAAAAATACAAAAAATTCCAGAAAATTAATAATTCGAAAAATTAATAAAATTCAGAAAATTAATAAAAATTCAGAAAAATTAATAAAAATTCAAAAAATTAATAAAAATTCAGAAAATTAATAAAAAATTCAAAAAATTAATAAAAAATACAAAAAAATTAATAAAAATTCAGAAAAATACAAAAAATTTAGAAAATTAATATAAAAATCAGAAAATTAATAAAATCAAATAATTAATAAAAAATTCTGAAAATTAATAAAGTTCCAGAAAAATACAGAGAAATTCAAAATTAATAAAAATTCACAAAAATTCAAAAATTCTAATAATTCTTAAATAAATCATAAAAATTCTAAAAATCTAGAAAATTCACAAGAATTGCAAAAATCCTAAAAAATTCACAATAAATCATAAAATTCTATAATTCCTAAATGATTCATAAAAATTCTATAATTCCTAAATAATTCATAAAAAAATTCAAAATACTCTAAATAATCCATGAAACATAACATTCCTTAGTTGATAGATTTCCCGTAATTTCTAATAAGTACTTTTGACTTTCCCTTTTACTATTCATTGGTTTCAAAAAATAAAAATCTTGTTTTGTGACTCTTAATCTATAGCTTGATGGAATTTCTAGCAGAGAGTGGTAGCTTCCTATTTGTTGTTTAGAGATTCGTATGGGTCCAAATCTTGATCGTAGTTGTCTTGGGCCTTGTGCATATGTGGATTAGGGTTGCCCTTCCTTTTTACAAAAAAAAAAACCTTACTCATTTTTAATCATCGTTTTCAAAATAAAAATCTTGTTTTGCGATTCCTAATCTCACTCGACGAGCTCTAAGCACGGGCGGGTAGCTTTTCTGTTCTTTGTTTAGAGATTCGTATGGGTCCAAGTGCGGCGTAGTTGTCTTGGGCCTAATATATGTGGATGAGGATCGCCCTTTCTAAAAATAGTTTTTCAAAAAATAATCAAGCTATTTTTGAATATTACTTTTCAATTGCTCAGAAGGTCAAGCCTTCGGCATCTTCCAAACACTCGGAACATTTTCGAAGTCGACCTTCAAAATATACGGAACTACGTAAGCCTTGAGTTTCCCATTGCAGGGGGAATACGTAGGAGCAGGATCAAGTCTGTCGGGCTTGCCTCCCCATCAAGTATTCATTTCCACTGCAATTAAAGGGATCAAATAATTTCAAATAATCACGCGCTTTTCCGGTTTAAGAGTGTTGTTCTTAGGAACAGGCGAGTGGGGTGCCTAACAGCTTCCTCACTCGTAACCGATTCTCGAACCTAAATCTCTTCTTGAGTCAGGGTTTTTCCGAATCTTTTCCCTTAAATAAAAATTTGGTGGCGACTCACGTAATTCAAAATAAATCATTTTAAAATTTTAGCGAGTCGTCGTCTCGTGAGAGTACGGTTGCGATAGATGGCGACTCCTGAGGACATTAGAGAGTCAAGCTCGTTTGATTGAGTGTGTCATAATTGATCCCTTCCCTGTTTATTTGCCTGATTCCTTTCTTGTTTATTCGCACGATTTAATTCCTTATTTGTTTTGTTGTTTGTTTGTCTATTCGTTGTACAACCCTAGGATAGATGAATAATAAATTGCTATGTATATACTTGCTACGATTTCCCCAATTGCAGGTATCCCAAACATGTGTGCCCTCATGCATTGCATATGCATTTCTTCTTATGAGTGGGGCCTATGCCGACAGGGTTTAGTCTTTGCCTAGGACTAGAGGGATCTAGTGGTGTCACTTTGGGGCTGCGTCTGTTTATTTATCACGAAAATCTAAAACTAAGAGTGCGTCACAGTGTAATGCCCTACAAGTTGGTAGTTTTTCTCTTCTTTGTGGCAAGCATTCCTGTTGGAACTTGGCTCTAGTAACCTATTATATCTTAGGATTACAAAACCTTTGAGAGGTTCATATTAAAGGCCATAGATCCTTAGGATAGGGTAACCGCATAAGAAGCAAAGAGGGCACACACACCCTTTTCAAGATACAAAGGTTCATCGCTCAGGCATTTATTTGAACCAAACCATCCAAAGTGGCAAAAGGAAATGAAAGCTAAAATTGGGGAGATACAAAAATTAAACCGAAATCAAATCAAAGTATGAAATCCAAGATAAAAATCAAGAAAATCAAAATAAAAGGAGAAAATTTCTGAGAAAAATTAGAAAAAATATTTTGAAAATACTAAAAGGATTCAAGAGAAAACTTAGAGAATGTTTTAAAAATAGGAGAGTTAAGAAAACAATTTACGAAAATGCTCAAAGAAACAAGTGAAACTTCAAAAAACCTAGAAAACCTTTTAGAAAAATTTTGACGACTTTTTTTCAAACAAAGCCAAGGTTTTATTTTTGACATAAAATACCAAAATTCATAAAAACACAAATTCTTAAAGACCAAGGATGAACAAATAAAGCAACTCTTAATTATTTTTCAAAACCTCAAAAATTTTGATTTTTTAAAAATTATTTGTGCATAGCATGCATTGCATTCATGCGTTCATAATTTATCACTGAAAGGAGATTTCGAAAATCATCCATGCATTCTTATCATTACATCAACATTTTTTTCGTTCATGATTTTTGCATTCAAATTATTTCTCAAAGAAATTAATTTTTAACTTTATTGAAAAAATTAGAAGACACTTCCTAAACATCCTTATAGGACTGCGTGCACAATCAAAAATCATGGATGAATTTGGAGAGAAAGAACGAAGTTGAAAACGGGTCAAAACTCTAAAAGATCAGAAGTGGCTAGGCGATGGAGGCCATGCAAATATCCAAACAAAAAAGAGGCAAGGGAATCTCTAGGAAGAACCAGCCCAACCCAATACATCCTCTTGGGTTCACTCCACAAAACCCTTCGCCATCAACTATGCCTCCGCCAACCGAAGGAGTTCATTATGGGTTTCCTCATGGACATGCACCCTCATTCGGCCTAACACAAGCCCAAACACAAACCCAAACACATAACCTACCTCCAAATACCATCTCCTCACCAAAGCAATTGTTGGGGAACATATACAATGTTCACCCAAGAGCCACACCCTATACCCATTTCCTCGGCCTCACAACGGGCCGGAGGAATGCAGGCCATCCTTCGAAGGAGGATCTTAAAAAGTGGAGAACCTTAGAAGATAGAATCCGGGCAATCAAGGGGAGCGCTTACGAGGCCAAAGATGCATCTGATCTGTGTCTGGTACCCGACGTGGTCATCCCTCCAAAATTCAAGGTTCCTGAAGTCGAGAAATATCAAGGAACATTTGTCCAAAGAAACACCTGACTATGTACTACGGGGAAGATGTCTACATCTACTTACGATGAGAAGAGTTGCTCATCCATTTCTTTCAAGACGACTTAAGCGGGGCAGTACAAGCTGGTACACTCGGCTTGACGAGACACGCATCCGTTCATGAAGAGATCTGGTGAGGCTTTCATGAAACGATGTCGATACAATATGGAGATGGCCCCCGATCGGACTCGGCTCGAGAATATGGCCAAGAAGGGAGAAGAGTCCTTCAAGCGTGCGCCAATGGCGGCGGAGGATTGGCCATTCCAGTACAACCTCCCTTATCAGAAGGAATTAGTCGACATGTTCGTGGACACGGCTCTAAGATCCTTTCTATGATAAGAGATGATTGGCGGTGTAACTTCCTAGCTTCTCAGATGTCGTCATCATTGGAGAAAGGATCGAAGGTGGCATGCGCGTGGGAAAGATCGCGCACAAATTCATAGGGACGACAAATACTTCCAGATGGGTCTAGGAAGAAAAGATAGGAGAGACTGCGATGTGGCTCTAATGAAGGCCAATACATTCCTTGAAATAGCCTGATATGGTTGGTGGCTTTGCATCACTGCTATATACACACCATCACACCTTACACACATATCCTTACGTCGTTGCTACCTACCAAACACCATACCCTCACTGCACTGCTGCACCTAGAGCCACAAATCCAGGCACCTTGACGCCATACACGACCGAGCCTGAAGCCACGTAAGCTAGAATCCTAATCAAAGCCAGGAAAAAGGAGAAGGCTTGTCGATTCGACCACTATCCCAATCTCCTACCAGGTTACTACCTCGGGCGATCGAAGCTGTTGGTTTACCTTATCTCTGAAACCTCAAAGAGCCGCCATATCACAAGTAGTGCGATCTTAACGCCGGATGCGGACACCATGCAAGATTTATTGGTCATTCTCCGAGTTGCCTAGCGTTAAGAAACAAAGAGTACAAAGCACCGAGTGACGCAAAATCGTTTGGATTTTGGGAGGCACGCTCTGACTCTGACTCATCCAGATTCTTAGAATCCGCGACAGCCGTCAAACAGTGAGAAAGAGACGAGGCGACCTGATGGGGTGCCTTGTACCGTCGGATATTCATCCAAATTGTCGTACTTTTCAAAATCAATCTTTGTAAACCGGCTCGCCAATGAATAATAAAAAATTACATTCTTAAATTGTTTCTTGACACGTGCTTTACATTTTGGTTGTCTTACAAATTTTCATTCTTTTATCCATTATTTGCCCACTTCTTATTCCTATACCCAGACAATAAATACACATTTGGTGATAATGCAGTCTTTGTAATAGATAATCTTGAAGGTCTAATTAATCAAGCTCAAAAAGAAAAGCCCGATGAGAGCGGAATAAACAACCAAGGATTTTAGATCCTTATTCAAAGTGTCTTGTCAAATAAAACATCTCGGCTGGAATCAAGTTTAAATCAGGAAAAATTAGGGATGCAAGAAAGGTCGCTGAATTGGAAGTCAAAATGATCATTAAGGTCAATATCACGATTACACAAAATTCAAGAAAAAGAAAGACGCTGGATTAAAAGTCAAAAATAGTCGAGGCAAAATCAGGTGGCTGCATAAAATTCAAGAAGAAGACAAGCGCATTTGGATTAAAGCCAAAATGATCGAGGAAAAGTAGGGTTAAAATTCAAAATAATGATCGAAAAAAGTCATGATCGGAAAAGATATTGCGGTTTCAAAAAGCGGTGGACTAAAATCGGATCATCTGAAAAGCAGTAGGTGTGATCCTAAAAAAGAGCGACCTAGGCAAAGTTAGGGCACAATCATGGAGAAGGCGCTAGGTTGAAAACAAGCTAAGGCGACCTAGGAAAAAGTTAGGGCATAATCATGCAAAAGCACCTTTAGGTCAACAATCCTTAAAGAGCTGACCTAGGCAAAAGTTAGAGAGCCGCAATCAGACAAAAGGCCCGCTAGGTCGAAAAACCAGCAAGGGTGACCTAGGCAAAAGTTAGGGCAAAATGAAAGACTGCTTGGGTTGAAAACCCAAAGAACAACTGACAAAAATTAAGGTCAAACTAGGAATTCCGGGACAACATGATATTGCACCTCGCTATCTTTTTAAAAGCGGGGGCAAAATTTTGCCATTTCTCAAGAAGGTTGGCTAATTTGATAATCAAGATTATGAAAACGCTTAGGCATTTTTCATCAAAAGGTGCCATTTGGGCAATCGAACCAAATCTCTTATCGTCTTTTCCTTTCAAGTACGATACCTCAAACATCTTTTACAAACTTTCTCTATTTCTTCTTGGCTATCCAAAAACCACTTTGCATACCTCAAAATGCACGTACCACAAGGAAACATGAAAAAATGTAAAAGAATTAAAAAAGGATTGATTTTGAAAAGTCATGATAAGTCGGATGAATCCTCGGCTAGTTGCAACACGGCAGGGATTGTTTCCAGGGATTCATCTTCTTTACCCGACGTGATGCCACGAAAAGGAATGTGTCTTACTGTGTAATATTGATCACCAGATTTGGATCTCAAAGATCCCGGGAAGGAATATTCAAAATTGACCAATAAACCAAGAGACTAAGTCAATCTAGCTCGTCACGATTCTTGATTGCTTTTCACACCCAGTATGGGGTTGTCGAGAGGATGTGTTAGAATCAAGAGAAACAAAATTTTTTATGCATTTCATGGTTTTGCATTCATTCAAAGCATCTGTTTTATCAAATAATTATTTCAAGCATCAAAACAAAACTACGCATCATTATTTGCAAGCATCACAAATATCGCTTTCTTTTCATTCTTTCAAACGACACATAAGCATATTTATTCAAAGGCATTGAAACCCGTTTTTTCAAAAGTAATTAAACAGGGTAAAATTGCAGAATCAATCATAATTAAACTGAATCAAGTCAAAGCTGGGGCAAAGCTCGCCAAACAAAATGTTAATTTGGGGTCATCCTCACATGATGAATTAAGTCCAAGCCAGGGCAAACGCTTGTCCTGAAGTTCAACTTGAGGTCGTCTCAGTTAGGTCAAGGTGGCTGAGGTGCAAGCATTTGCACCAAAGAAAATTTAAATTCAAGAACAAAACTGGGGCAAACTTTGCCCCAGATAATTCAAATCGAGGTAGTTGAAAATTTTTGAATGAAGTTCAAAGTTGGGGCAAACATAGCTGTTGAGGCCACCTGCGAGTGCAGACAACAAAATTGGAAACGTTTGCCTAAGTTCAAAGATGAGGCAATCCTCAATTCCTCAGCGTTAGAAAAATCAAAAAGGGAGCAAATGCTTGCCATTCCAATTTCTCAATTTGAGTTCATCCTCAAATTCTAGGTCAATCCCAGCCAAAGACGGAGAATGTTTGCCCATACGATTCATTTGGGTCCGTCCTGAAAATCAAGTTCAAGCCGTGACGTTGCCCACAGCTCAATTTGAGTTCATCCTGAGGTCTGGATGGAGTGCTTGGGGCAAACATTTGCCCAAGAAAAGTACTGGTCAAGTTCATGAAGTAAACATTTGCGAAAATCCCAGTTGAAGCGTCCTTAATTCCTTAACTCCAATCAAGTTCCATCAGGCGAGATTTTTGGAAAAATTCAAAGTCAAACTCATCTTCAAAATCTCATCAAGGCCTAAACTTGGGCAAACACTTACCCCTAAACCCCCTTCACATCAAAGACAGTAAACTAACAATAAAGACCTTCTAAACTAGGGCAAAATGGTTGCAGAGTCGAAAGTAATTATCAGGTATTAAATAACCTTGAAATTCAAGGTAGAATAAAAACGATTCTTTTAATTCAAGAAAAACAAATGTCAAAATAAGGTTGTCAAGGCAGTGACAAAAAGCCCACATTCCACCTCAGGGCATTCCCTAAGGTACATTATGTCCTTTTCCTTTACCTATCTGCATAGACCTATGTAACATTTCTCATGACCGTCTCAGCCATGGGTATATTAATATTGATTCTTCTTTGTCTTAACAAGTTCATCTCTTTCTTATCGGCTCTTTTAGATTCTTACGCTATATCTGTCTTACGGGTTTTCTTCACGTCTGCTATACTGTCTTGCGGGTGCCTCATTCCACCTTGCAACAACGGGGCCATTACATTTAACCTGTCTAACAAGACGCTAGCCCTGACTTTCCTTCTGTCTAACGGAGTTTCACCTTTTCTTTGTCATCTATAGACTGCTCTATCCTTAGGGCACAAAGTACGGTTTAGTCATTGTCACTCATTTTCTGTCTTCCTGATTCTTTTCACCTGCTTCAGCGTGTGCGAGACATCGCGCGCACCCTCCACCTTAAACAGGGCTTTCACATTTTACTGTCTTAATAGGTCATTTCATTTCCACAATGTGCTGGTCATTCATCCTTACACTTTGCCCTATGAGGCCATTCATTCAAGCTAGCATAGATCATCTTTCATTCAAGAAGTATAGGCCCCTCCTTAAAGTCACTGTCTTACGGTCCTTTTTCTTCCTTATTGTTTGTCAAATAGTCATCATCCAAACTCTTAATTTTTTGCATCATGGCCTATGTTGTCATGCCTGCATCAAATTTTATTTTCGCATACATCTGTCAGCGAGATTTCTGTTTGTCATCTGTCAGCGAGGATTTCGCTGTTTAATTTACGCATGTCTGCTTCGGCGGTTTCATTTTATCCTCAAATGACAGTGGGACCCAATTCATTCTCGCATCCCATGTGGGACTTCTGCTCGCGATTTAATTTTAAATCATACGTGGCAGGATTTCATTTGCATTTTATCCTGGCAGCAATAGGATTTCATTTGCATCCTCTACGACAGCAGCCCCGGACCCCATTTGCATTCTCCGGTCTAAACGGACTTCAAAGCATTATTTTTCACCGTCACTTTGTCGGCCAGGTTTTGCAGCATCTGTCAGCGAGGATTTCATTTTCATTCTTCAAGTATGGCCAAGGACCATTTATTTTTCTGTAATAACAGCTTCGACTGCGTTCTTTTGCCATCCCTGTCTCTGCGCAGGTTTGTTATCTGACTGAGATTTGAGCGCATTCACTATTAATAGCGAGACCTCGTTACGTCCGTAAACGGCAGAACTGAAACACTGTTTGTTTTTGTACCTATCATAGGTTTTGCATTATCTGGCTGTAACGTGGAGTTCTTTTGCATTATCCCGCTGCTTGATGGGGACCTCATTTATTTTCTTTGTCATAGCAGGACTTAGCTTTTATTTATTTTTAGTCCTATCTGTAAGGTTTGCATTATCTTTGCTTCTTGGCAGTTTCATCATTGTGAATTGCTAAAGCAGCATGGGACCCTATTCCCACAGCTATACATGTAGCAACAGACTTCTTTCAGTTTATTTTCAGTCCACATCTCTATAGAGTTTGCATTTATCTGACAACAGCAGAGTTTGTTGCAATATTCTGGCTGACAGTGGACATCATTCATTATCTATAATAGTGGACTTACAAACATATTTGTCCTGTCCAGCTTATGGCAGGAGGTTTGCATTCATCAAGCACAATATGAGATTCCATTTACATTCTTTCTGATGCTGTGGACCCTCTAGTTCTTACGTCAAACCAGCGAGGATTCATCCAGTTTCATTTCATCATAGCCTGTCTTCATTAAAGTCTTATCAAGTTGAATTTACCTCAGCTGTGTTGTCTGACCTCATCAAATTTAAGTTTTGCATCAAACTTATAATTATTAGACCTGTCAAATTTGATTTGTCAGCTACAGTGAGGCTTATAAATCATGTTTACTGTTACTGCGTCTGGCCTATAGTATCGGGCCTCGTTAAGCAGTTGCATCATGGCCTATGTTGTCAGGCCACCATCAAGTTTACCTTTTTTAGCGTCACGGCCTGTAGTGTAAGGCCTCATCAAGTTTAGATTTACGCGTCATGGCCTATAATGTCGGGCACCACTCGAGTTCAGTTCACATAGTTAAATGTTCTTTTCTCTTTTTGGCCTATAGTGTCAGCACC
Organism: Canavalia ensiformis; assembly: GCA_026541065.1. Classification (NCBI taxonomy): domain Eukaryota; kingdom Viridiplantae; phylum Streptophyta; class Magnoliopsida; order Fabales; family Fabaceae; genus Canavalia; species Canavalia ensiformis. The sequence continues at coordinate 90,078 of JAMKYM010000445.1, forward strand.
ATCAAGTTTTCTTTTACACTCGGCCTATAGTCTCGGGCCACCTTGTGCATACCTTACTTTTTAGTTCTTGCACGCTTCCACCGCCTCTCAACGGGCCCTTTGCACTCCATTGAGCTGCGTGTAACGGAGCCGTTCTCTTCCACACTTTGCCCGATTTACTATGAGGCGATTTTTCATTTCATTTTGCTTGTCCCTAGCAAGCAATCCCATTGCATTCCACCCGCACGTCCTAACAAGCCTTCACTCATTCGGCCTACTTAGAGGCCTGCCATCTGGCCTCGTATACCTTAAACCACTGTATCGGCACGATGAGCGGGTAAGGTTTCATTCAACCATAGCTCCTCGGGCACGTTGTGGGGTCCACTTTAAGCGCTCAAGGCTTACTAGTGTTGCCCTCGGACTTCTAAAAAAATCAAAAGACCCGCCTCGGACATTAAGGTGTTCCACGTCTTCACTCGTTTCTACACTCGATAATTCAGAGAATCATTTCTCACATTATCGGGTAGGAAAATAAGTATAGAGGGACAAGCTGTAAACACCCACTTACGTCAGGAGTCTACATTTTAAAATTAATTAATCGAAAACTAATACTAATTTAAATAATAAACAGGAAAAAATAGAAACCAGAGAAAACAAAAAAAGACGGACAAATAGTCGAACAAACAAAAGAAAACGAAAAAACAAAAATAAATACAAATAAAAACGAAATAACAAAATAATTAAAATCTGGAAATTAAAAGAAAATTGCAATATAAAAACTAAAAAATAAAATACGGAAAGAATAAAAATTAAAATATGAAAATAATTAAATAAGAATAAAAAAAATTTAGAAAAATTAATAACTAAAAACAATAAGTTAAAATAAAAAAAGAAAAACAAAATATTAATAAGATAATAAAAAACAAAATAAAAAAATAACAAAACAAAAACTTAAAAAAAAAAAAGCAAAACAAACAGAAAGTTTTCTTAAAAAGAAAGAAAGAAAAGAAAAAGCAAAGAGAAAAGGAGGGGCATTCAAAACGGGATAGGATGGTTTAGAGGCTTTTGGGGGCTTCGAGGAAAAGAGAGGAAATTGGGGCAAGCTACTCTTCTCGGGGGTGCTTGGGTCTGCGTCTTCTTCTCCTAGGTCAAACCCGCCGGAAGAAGAACGGAGGCCAGTGGAGTAAAGAGAAGGACTCCCCAAGAACAGGTTAAGTTGAAGATCAACGAACCCAGGAGGTTGTTCTTTGGGTGATCGTTACTACAACCCTCAGTCGAAAGGTTGCGGGGCACAGTTGATCGGCGCTTAGAGTTCGGCTAGCTCATTTTCAATCTCGCCATATTCTTCACGCACTTGTTGGGCACAAGCTAGAAGAAGAACCAGGCAAGGTTAGTTATCTCGATCATATCGTTTACAAGTTAAGTCGTGGTCGTATTTGCATGATAGAATGTTGTGAAAGATCGGGTTCTTGATGTAGTTAAGATTCGTTGATGTTAAGCATCTTGATCTTTGTTGATCTCCCATGAAACAATGTTGTTTGGTACTCGATCGCCTCACTTTAGAAATAAACCCTCATCATACCATATCTAATACTATAAGATCCATTCCAAACGTCCACGTATGGGTGTGACAAGCTAACGTTTTAGGGTTCTTGAAGATCTTAAGAGTGTTATCCTTGATGGCGAGCTTTATAATAACGAATGTGGTCTGGAAAGTGGTGGAATCCATCAAAGCCATGTAAACGAGGGCGTCATGGGTCCATTCATGCATAAGAAGCTTGGTAGTCATGACTAGTCTTTGGATACTCAAGATATAATAGGGTTTAACACTTCAGGAAAACTATGCAGCCCACATGCAACTCATATGCCGAGAACCACAATGACCCGTTCTTGCAACATTGACAACTCCACAACAATACATGCCCTTGATACAAGGCGAAAGGCAACACCCAAGCCTGTTTCCTCCCCAACATGCATACATGAACAGAGAAACTTGACCTCGACATTCCCATGCATGGCACCACCGAAGTAGCGAAGCGGGATAACTTGATCAGCCTCCGGGTTGTAATATATGTCTACCAACGGTGCTGGGAAATATGACCCGGGATGAAGCTCCTCTATGCATATAGATGGATACCGGTTGCACCCCCGCACATGCATATATGAAAACATCCAAAGGGCAGTTCAAGAACTGAGAGTATATGGCAAACAAGGCCTTGGACGTCATGTCTCTAGCATATAGGCTATGATCATGATCGCACCAAACACGCGTTGTCCATTCTTGTGTCAAGCGTTTCGTGATCCGGTGCCTTGAGACATGCTCAGCACACTCTAACAACCTTCGTATATTCCCTCACTTCCTAACCTACGCGAGCACATCAAAGCAGGAGTGTTGCACAGCTCATCGGACTAAGGCACAAGAAATTCAATGCCCTGTGATCCATCCTACACATGCGAACCTCACGCGAAGAAAGGACTTCCTTGCTTGTTGACCAAGGAGTGATGACGAACATGCACCCGGCTAAGTCATGTTCGATGCCCAGGTAAACACCCCGACCTACGGAGTCAAAAAATTCGATGCCTAGGGTACCTCCGTTTCTTTTAGGGACCGTGTTAAATAATAAGGGATGCTTAAATGCTGAGCATGCAACAGCCACACTTAGTCCAAAAGGTAAGGAGCGTATACGTGAAGGATGTTCGAAGAAAGAGAATGATTCATGCGGATCAAGCCATTGTAGGTATCTATATTTGCCTAGCGAGAATATACTCCGTAAGATCGAAGTGGTTCAAATGGTTAAACTCATGGCTCATGACCCCTTTGACCTGGCTTCAAATACCACATTTTGGTCCTTTTTATGGCCAAAGTTACATAGATTGCCCTAATCTTTCCATTAAATTCCTATTCTGTCCCCAAATTCTAGAAATTTAAAATTCTAAAAAATTAATAAAATTTCAGAAAATTAATAAAACATTTCAGAAAATTAATAATAATTCATAAAAAATACGAAAAATACAAAAATTCAAAAAAATAATAAAAATTAGAAAATTAATAAAAATCCAAATAATTCATAAAAAATTAAAATATAAAAATAATCCCAGGAAAAATACAAAAAATTCAAGAAAATAATAAAAATTCAGAAAATTAATAAAAATCCAAATAATTTATAAAAAATTCCAGAAAATTAATAAAATCCAGAAAAATAAAAAAATTCAGAAAAATAATAAAAATTCAGAAAATTAATAAAAATCCAAATAATTCATAAAAAATACAGAAAAATACAAAAAATTCCAGAAAAATACAAAAAATTGAGAAAATTAATAAAAATCCAGAAAAATACAAAAAATTCAGAAAATTAATAAAAATTCAGAAAATTAATAAAAAATCAGCAAATTAATAAAAATTCAGCAAATTAATAAAAAATTCAGAAAATTAATAAAAATTGAAAATTAATAAAAATACAGAAAAATACGAAATTCGAGAAATTAATAAAATTTACAAAAATTCCAAAATTCTAATAATTCTTAAATAAATCTAAAAATTCTAAAAATCCTAGAAAATTCACAAGAATTCCAAAATCCTTAGAAATTCACAATAAATCATAAAATTCTATAATTTCTAAATGATTCATAAAAATTCTATAATTCCTAAATAATTCATAAAATTCAAAATCCCTAAATAATCCATGAAAGCTTGTAAATTCCTTAGTTGATAGATTCCTCGCTAATTTCTAATAATTACTTTTGACTTGCCGCTTTTTCTATTCATTGGTTTCAAAAAATAAAAATCTTGTTTTGCAACTCTTATTCTCATGTGATGAGCTCTAAGGATGAAGCTGGTAAGAGCTTTACCAACGCCGTTGTTTAGAGATTCGTATGGGTCCAAGATTAAAACGTGGTTGTCTTGGGCCTTGTGCATATGTAGATTAGGGTTGACCTTCCCTTTTACAAAAAAAAAACCTTGCTTTCATTTAATCATCGTTTTCAAAATAAAAATCTTGTTTTGCGATTCCCAATCTCACGCGGCAGACTCTTAGCCTTGAATGGTAGCTTTTTCTGTACGTTGGATTGTTTAGAAAGTCGTATGGGTCCAGCAGCCGTAGTTGTCTTGGGCCACGTGCATATGTGGATGAGGATCGCCCTTCTAAATAGTTTTTTCAAAATATAATCGAAGCTATTTTTGGATATTACTTTTCAATTAGCTCCCGGAAAGTCGAGCCTTCGAGCATCTTTAAACACTCTTTTGAACATTTCGAAGGTCAAGCCTTCAAAACATACCGAACTACGTAAGCCTTGAGTTCCCGTTGCACTTAGGAATACGTAGGAGCGGAATCAAGTCACATCGAGTTAACCTCCATCAAGTATTCATTTCACTGCAATTAAAGGGATCGAGCAATTTTCAAATAATCACACACTCGGTTTAAAGTGCTTGTTCTTAGGAGCAGTAGAGAGTGGAGTGCCTAACATCTTTGCTCATGCTGGGATTCGAACCTAAATCTCTTCTTGAGTGAGGGTTTCAGAATCTTTTCCCTTAAATAAAAATTTGGTGGCGACTCCACATAATTCAAAATAAATCATTTTAAACTTTTAGCGAAATTAATTCGTCTCGTCGAAATTACGGTTGCGGCACCTGGTATTTGGCAGCATACGTAAGAACGGTGGTTCATTAATGCTAGGTAGAAATTGTACGTAGGTGGCCTTGAACTTTGATGAAGAAACAAAGGGCATGTATGCGAGGTCGACGTATGGCTATTAGAACCAATAATTCGGGCGTCCTCATAGGTGTAGCAAATATTCTTCAAATAGAACCATGTGTTGAAAGCCAATACT
>JAMKYM010000446.1:0-62736 GCA_026541065.1 Canavalia ensiformis
GCATGTTATTTATTTATTGATTTATTCTTGCTTTTATTGTTTTTTCTCTTTCTACACCTAGGATAGATAGAACAATAAATTGCTATATGTCTGTACAAATTCCCCGATTGCGGTATCCCAAAATAAAGTGCCCTCCATGCATTACATTTTTATCATGAGTGAGGCCTTATACCGGGTCTGAGTGCTTGCCCGGATTAGAGGATCTAGTGGTGTCATCTTGGGGCTTAACGTCTGTGTGGCTATCATGAAAATCCCGACTAGAGTGCGTCCTATTCATAATGCCCCGTAACTAGTGGCTACTTCTCTTGTTGTGGCAAGCATTATGGACTGGAGCACAGCTCACAGTGACCTTCTATTACCCTAGGATTACAACCTACCTTGGAAAGGTCCATGCATTAAAAGCCCTAGATCCATAGGACAGTCACCTCTCTAAGACACTGAGGAGGGCACGCCACTATTTACGCGACATCGATTCTGTAAGATTTCATTTACTGCGGTTGTAGAATCTTAGATTTAGAACAAAAGTGGACAAAAAAAAAAGGAGAGAAGAAAGAAAGAAAAGTGGACAAAAAAAAAGAGGAGAGAGAAGAAAGAGAAAGTGGACAAAAAGAGGAGAAAAAAAAACAAAAATGGGCAAAAAAAGGAGAAAAAGAAAGAAAAGAAAAGTGGACAAAAGAAGGAGAGAGAAAAGAAAAAAAAAGTGGACAAAAAAAAAGGAGAGAAGAAAAAGAAAGAAAAGTGGACAAAAAGAGGAGGAGAAGAAAAGTGAAAAAAAATGGACAAAAAATCAAGGTGAGAGAATAAAAAAAAAAAATAACAGAAAGGAAAAAAGAGGGAGAAAAGATAGTAGGAGTACCATGTTATTTGTCTTAGTGCATATACCATGCATTAATAATATTCATCAAAGTCTAACATATTTGTTGTATCCTTTTCTTTAGAGGACCAGATTCTCGGTGACTATCGTAAAAGAGGTGAAATGGAAATTAATGTGGAATCGAACGGTTGAAGAAGAAGAGGCGCATTGGCGTCAAAATAACGAACTTGGCCGGTTTAGAGTGTTTGCGAACAAATTATCGGGTATCCAGTAAATGGCCTTCTGGTATGGCAGTATCTTGAGGCTTTAAGGTCCAAGTGAAAGAAGGAGCCACTACTTGCCATGGTGCAATATTATGATCGCCAGCTCAGGTGTTTCCACGTTCTGGACTTTCGAGTGGCTCCCCTCTAGAAGAGTTAGAGCAGTTACAGATTTGCCATTGGAGGGAACAGGCCGTATCAATACAGAACATCATTCCTCTTTCAGAAACTGCCTTTGACTCGGGGCTATGGCGGGGAACATTTGGCAAGTTATCGGACAAAGAGCCAGAAGTCAGGGGTTCACTAGAGAATTCTGAAAAAATATATCACAACGTGAAAGCCGACAACAACCGATGGGCCACAGCCATGGATGTGTTAGCCGCACCATCTATAAGGCTAGTACTCTTCCCTTACATAGACAAACTTAAATCGGTTGAGGCGCGATCGATATCTTCTTAGCCAAAAGAGATAGAAGGCGAAAATCCAGTGTGACCTGGTGGCGGGATGTTTGACTACACTTGTTGAACTTACGTCATGAGAAAGAAGAAGAAAACAAAGATTGATTTGTTGCCTACCACATGTTGTTCGTATGGATCACACGCTCATATCTTCAAAGAGAACCAAGACACCACTATCCATATGAGACTTTAACCCAAACTACAGTGAAACGAGATGAGCAACCTCGAATGGTCTTCCCATTTCCGCCGGCTTGATCGAAGACCAGGTTAGATGGCAACCTTGGCGTGGCAGAGGTAGAGTTATCTACGGCAGCATAAAGGGTTCTCCAAATGTACCTCTTATGGGAACTAAGAGGTTGTATGGGTTATAACCCGATCTTTGAGGCGGACAGCTGGCTTACCCTATTAAAAAAGCACCCCGTCGATGAGCTGACTCCTACACTTGAAGTATGAAGGAGACTTTGGGAAACCTCAAGTAAAGTCCAGAGGCGTGGGAGGGTCCGTGGGAAGGAGCTGGGAGTCTGAAGGCTTTGTCTTTGCTAAGGAAGAATACGGGCGAGTGGGTTAAAACGGGGTGCAACACATCAAATTGCCATTCAAACCACTTTGTTCCTCCATCAGGGATCCAAGCAGCTGCATGTGATGTTTGAACGAGATTGTCAAAGCACGAGAGAGAAACTAGAGGCTGATGACCAAAACGCTCAATTTGGAGGAAAGAGCTCTGAAAGAACGTGTAAAGAAGCGCTGCGTTGAAAGAAAACGAAGTGAATAAAGCTCTCAGCTTCTATCAGAGATGAAAGAAGGAGCAGCGTGCTTCTCGGGTACACATGAAGTTGTAGCGGCCAGCAAAGAGCTCGGCATGAGAGTCTGAGGAAAGGACAGCATACTCCAAGAGAACAACCGATTAAGAATGCCTTGGAGCAAATAAGGGCCAAGGTCGCAACAGCGAGAAGAAAAAATCAGATCCCTGAAAAGGAAAGCCCAGCGAGAGCGGACAATGTGGACAAAGGAGAGGAATGAATTCACCCAAAGATAGAGGACATGAAGCAAACAAATCGAAAGCCTACTCTTTCCATGCTTTGTGAGGATGAGGTGAATGAGGAAAAATGGAAGGTCCTCGAGATCATAAGGATGCGACAAAAGGGCATAAAGGACATACAAAGGAAGCGGATGGTATAAAGATGCGGGTGAACACTGGATCAGATGCTTTCAAAGATTGGCCTGCCTAGCAAATACGACCATAGGAAGAGTTACCGCAATCACTCAAAAAAGGCGGGCTTCTCTGCATCCACTCCCACCCCTTTGAAATAGATTTTTTCATTCAAACTTGTAAAGACCTAGTCTTAAGGATGAAAAAATATGTTATGCTACAACATAAGATGAAAGAAGTGTAAAATAGACATCATCTATTTTGAATAAAAGCAGGTTCTTCTCTGCAATTCCACATTAATTTCCATTTCACACTCAAAAGCACCAAAGATGCACGATCAGCACTCGGGCAGAATTCTGGTCCCTCCGCATTCTCGCATAGTCAAAATTCTTTTATTACTATTAACTAATTCAATGAATTTAACTTTTAACCGAGGTAACAAAATAGCGGACTTACGACTCCCCAGCATTCATATAGCACCGGATCAAAAAACCAAAATCATGAGTGGTGGAAACACAGAGCGAGGAGCTCGTGAGGTGCGGAATTAAAAGACCAAGTGGCTAAGCTCATGAAGCTAGAGAAAGGCACGGGGACCGCGAGCAGGCACACAGGGCGCCAATACATCTATGCCTCTTGTTGTCACCGAACAAGATTGCCGTATGGCCTACCTACCTGATTTTGAACCTCCTCATGGGTCTCAAGAAATCTTGGCTGGCGAAAACCATAATGCGATACCCACTCCATATAAACCTTACCTCCCATCGGCCTCACCAAACTTTCTGCCCGGACCTCCACACCAGACATGCACATGACCATCATACCAATCCACCAACACTGTACCTCAGCTAATGCGGCTGGCTATCAACCACACTCACCCGGCTTACACAAACATGCATCCCCTACCCTTATAACACAAACACTTCTACCTTTTCCTACACACACAAACCCATCCTTCCCTCCTCATACTAACCCATCGACCATATATCCATATAATGTCCATCGACTACGCCTATGAACACGACCGCCCACGGAAGATCCTACATACTGTGCCGATCATTTGTTCATCGATCGCTCCCACAGACCCACATCCCTACGGTCGTACTGCGAGACCGGGGGAATCTTATGCCTTACCTCATCATGCCGACCGGCCCCCTCTAAGCGAGCCATGGCCGGGAATGGCGGACCAAGAAACCAGGTTCGGCGGAAGATGGCAGCACCTAGAGGAGAGGGTTAGGGCTATCGAAGGAGGTGGATACGGAATAGTCGAGGCTTCGAGCTACGCTTTCGTGCGGACGTCATCATACCTCCGAAATTCAAAACTCGGGTCGAAAGTCTGAGGGGTTGGGCGAGAAGTCATTTAACGATGTTTTGCGGAAAAATGGCCTCTCACTCCACTGACAATTTGCTTATTCCTTGTTTCCAAGACGGTTGTGAGGAGGCGCTAGGTGATACACCCGGCTTGAAGGTCCTATATCCGTTCGTGGAAGGATTTAAGTGATGCCTTCCTAAATGACCATAAGTACAACATCGAAATGGCACCCGATAGGACTCGGTGAAAAATATGGTCAAGAAAGAAAATGAGTCCTTCAAAGAATACGCTCAACGATGGAGGGGCAGCCGCTCAAGTCCGGCCGCCTCTATTTGGGCGAGAAATGATTAGCACCTTCATGGAGCGCATTCCCCGCACCCTACTATGACAAGATGGTGGCGGTGTCTCTATTAACCGATTATGGATATGGTACTGGTAGGAGAACGCGTAGAAAGTGGTCTCAGGAAAAATTTTACACAATGCCGTCGGCAACGTGAGCATGAAAAAGCCGACAAATAATACATGGAAGAAAAAGGAGGCCGAGACCCACTATGTTTCTCGGATCCAAACGAGCCAACCTCCTGACAGTATATATCAATCAACCACAACCCCACCTAACTACCAAACACCCTACCAATCACAATATCCCACACACTCACATATGGTAGCCTCCGCCCACCTTTCACCAACCATCCTACAATCCACCTACTCAATACCATCCCAATACTACCATCACGGTTCCATCACCTCAAACCTTCCCTCAACAACAACCCTCTATGCCATGGAACCAAAATACTAACCCACCTCAACCGAAAACCAACAATAACCCGAGGAAAGTAGTGCAATTCGACCCGATTCCGATGAGTTATTCGGAGCTGCTGCCCCGTCTGATTCAAAACTCTTTGGTTGCACTAGTTCCTATGAAGCCATTAGAACCCCCATATCCAAAATGGTACAATCCAGAGGCCAAGTGCGATTACCATGCCGGAACAGTGGGACATTCTACTGAAAACTGTCTGGCCCTGAAACATAGGGTCCAGAAGTTGATAAATGCTAAATGGCTCAACTTTGAAAAAGATGCTCCTAGTGTGGGGAGTAACCCCTGCCAAACCATGGGCAGGCCCCTCTATAAATTGCATTGAGATTGAGGAAGAAGTGAACATGGTCAATGAATCCTTCCCAGGGCATCCTAAACCCCTGGTTATCCGCTACACCGAGCCGTCGGTCTTGCCGACGCCCAACGGGATGAGACCTGTCACAATAAAAATACCGGGGCCCTTCCAGTACCACAGTAACAAGGAGGTGCCTTGGAGGTATGATGTAAAAGTTTTAGGAGGGAAAAGCGAAAAGAATATGTTGGAGAGCTCTTCACCTGACATAACCAACATAGCCGGAATAGGGGGAGTGACCAGGAGCGGTCGCATCTACGCTCCTGCTGAAGATATAAGAAGACAGCTGGCCATTCAAGAAAAGGAGAGTCAGGCTGGAACAGAGCTTGAAACCGCAGTCAAGGAGGTGGAAAAGGAGGTAAAGAAGGCCGTCTCAGATGACGAGGCCTGCGAATTCCTGAAAATAATAAGGCAGAGCGAGTACGCGGTGATTGAGCAGCTCAATCGTATACCCGCTAAAATCTCACTGCTGGCCCTTATGATGAATTCTGAGCCCCATCGGAAGGTGCTACTGAAGATCCTGAATGAGGCTCATGTAGTCCATAACATCTCAGTGGACAAATTCGAGGGAATCGCCAATAACTTGACCGCCAACAATTTCATAACCTTTGCCGACCGTGAAATCCCGGAGGAAGGGGCAAGACATAACAGGGCATTGCATATATCGGTCAAATGCATGGATCACATCCTAGCTAGAGTCTTGATAGACAATGGCTCTTCCTTGAACGTGATGCCTCAACTGACTTTCTCCAAACTGCCGCATGAAGGGATCCACATGAGGCCTAGCTCTACGGTGGTAAGAGCATTCGATGGGTCAAGACGGGAAGTTATCGGCGAAATAGACTTGCCAGTTCAAATCGGCCTGGTAACCTTCGACATAACTTTCCAAGTAATGGATATTCAGCCAGCCTACAGTTGCCTACTAGGCAGGCCTTGGATTCATTCCGCCAAAGCGGTCCCTTCAACTTTACATCAAAAGTTGAAGTTCATCATGGACGATAGACTAATTATCGTGTCGGCGGAAGAGGACTATTTGGTCAGTAAACCCACCAATCCTCCATATATTGAGGCAGCAGAAGAGGCTCTGGAGACTCAATTCCAAGCCTTGGAAATTGCCAATGTTACCACTATAAAGGAAGGAGAAGTGGTTGATCATAAGCAGCCCCCCAAGGCTTTGATGATGATGGCCCGAGTGATGCTAAAGAACGGGTTCAAGCCAGGCGGCAAACTGGGGCAAAATAAGGGCGGCTTATCTCGGCCTTTGCCAATAGGAAAGAATAGACGGCGATATGGGTTGGGATATCAACCAACTGAAGAGGATAAGGCAGTAAGACCCCGTTATAACAAGGTCCCTCTGTGCCACATATCTCAAAGTTTCCGAAGTGCCGGCTTCGAAAACTCAAGCATGATCGCGGTCATAGACAAGGAAGGGACGTCGGCTCTTGAAGATTTGGTGATGCCCTGTCCCCCGGGACAAGAACTAGCCAATTGGGAAATTTTCGATCTATCTCTCACTTTTGGTTCAGTTCAAATGTAATTCTGTAATTGTCATAACAAATTTTATACATAAACATTTTGTACATATCTTTGACAAGTAATAAATACAGTTGCATTCTCCAAAAATATCCTCTCTTCTACTCCTCAATACATTTCCTCCTGTCAAATATATATACATCTTATTCCTTTCTTCTCATACCCAACACGCAGATCCGATTTGAAACCGCCTCGTGACGATAATGCTAGTATTGTATTAGGCGATTTCGACTGTATTGACGACCTGGTCGACGAAGAGGTAGAATTTGAATGTGAACCCACCGACGAGATGTTGAGGTTGGTGGAACATGAATCTAAAACAATTGAACCTCATTAGGAACCTGTGGATTTAATCAATTTGGGGACCGAAGAACATAAAAAAGAAGTCAAGATAGGCACGCTTGTCGCCGGAGACAATCGTGAGCGGTTGATCTCACTTTTACAGGACTATAGTGATATCTTCGCTTGGTCTTATCAAGACATGCCAGGCCTAGATACTTCTATAGTTGAGCACAAGCTGCCTATGAAAGCTGGATATGCACCGGTCAAACAAAAGTTAAGAAGGATGAAACCGGAAATGTCTCTGAAAATCCGGGAGGAAGTAAGGAAGCAGTTTGACGCCGGCTTCTTGGCTGTTGCAAATTACCCCGAGTGGGTCGCCAACATAGTACCGGTCCCCAAGAAAGATGGCAAGGTCCGGATGTGCGTGGACTACAGGGATCTCAATCGAGCCAGCCCGAAAGATGACTTCCCACTACCTCACATCGATGTGCTGGTCGATAACACTGCACAATTCTCCTATTTTTCATTCATGGACGGTTTCTCAGGCTACAATCAGATTAAGATGGCTGAAGATGACCGAGAAAAGACCACCTTTATTACGGCCTGGGGAACCTTTTGTTACAAAGTCATGCCCTTTGGATTGAAAAATGCTGGGGCAACCTATCAAAGGGCCATGGTAACACTGTTCCATGACATGATTCATAAGGAGATAGAAGTCTACGTGGATGACATGATTGCCAAATCCCGGACGGAAGATGACCATCTCACAGATCTGAAAAAGTTGTTTGAGAGGCTCAGAAAATTCAAGCTGCGGTTGAACCCGGCTAAATGCACCTTTGGGGTCAGGTCAGGAAAGCTGCTAGGTTTTATTGTTAGTGAGAAAGGCATCGAGGTAGACCCAGACAAAGCCCGTGCAATTATAGACATGCCAGCTCCAAGAACAGAAAAAGAGATCCGAGGGTTCCTAGGAAGACTCAACTATATCTCTCGGTTCATTTTTCAGTTAACAGCTACATGCGAGCCGATCTTTAAGCTATTGCGCAAGAATCAACCCATAAGTTGGGACGAGGATTGCCAAGAAGCATTTGAGAAGATCAAATCATATCTGCAAAACCCACCGGTCTTGGTACCGCCAGTTGCTGGGAGACCTCTGATCTTATATCTAACAGTAACAGACCAGTCTATGGGTTGTGTGCTCGGTCAACACGACGAATCCGGGAGAAAGGAGCGGGCGATATACTACCTAAGCAAGAAGTTCACAAGCGGAGAAGCTAGATATTCTCTCTTAGAACGAACTTGTTGCGCTCTGGCATGGGCGGCACACCGCCTAAGACAATATATGCTAAGTCACACCACATGGTTGATATCCAGGATGGATCCGATCAAGTACATATTTGAGAAGCCTGCATTATCAGGACGGATTGCCAAATGGCAAATGGTGCTATCGAATATGATATCTCAGGGTATGTGACGAAATCATCAAAGGCAAATGCGCTTGCAGAATATTTAGCCCAACAACCGCTAGAAGACTACCAGGCCATGCAGCCGGAATTTCCTGATGAGGATCTGATGGCGATCTTTGGTGAAGAAGGAAAGATAGATGGAGAGAAATGGACAATGTTGTTTGATGGTGCGTCCAATATGATGGGCCACGGTATAGGAGTTATACTGATTTCCCCAGAAAGACAGTATATACCTATCACCGCCCGACTAGCCTTCGATTGCACAAATAATATGGCAGAATATGAAGCTTGTATCTTAGGGATTCAAGCCGCAATCGAAGCTAAAGTAAAACGCCTAGAGGTCTTTGGTGACTCAGCTTTGGTTATCCACCAGGTCAGGGGAGAATGGGAGACCAAAGACGCAAAGCTAGTGCCGTACCAAGCCCGTCTCCAAGAATTGCTAGAATACTTTGAGGAGATCACCTTCTCGCATATACCGCGGGAAGATAATCAACTAGCTGACGCCTTAGCCACCTTGTCCTCTATGTTTGAAATTGGACAAGAAGAAGATATGCCTCTCATTCACATCCAACATCGTTCCAGACCAGCATTCTGTCAAACAGTAGAGGTGGAACCGGATGGAAAACCATGGTATCATGACATCCGAAAATTTTTGAGGAACAAGGAATACCCGTCGATGCATCCGAAACGACAAGAGGACTTTTTTACGAAGGTTGGCGCGTGGATTCTTCCTCATGGAGAAGTCCTATACAAGAGGAATCACGACATGGTTCTCCAGATGCGTGGGCCTTGCGAGAAGCGACAAAATCTAAAGGAAGTGCATGAAGGATCTTTTGGTACCCATGCCAATGGACATGCCATGGCAAGAAAAATCCTTAGGGCTGGATATTATTGGTTGACCATGGAAGCTGACTGTTGCAAACACGTCAAAACCTGCCATAAGTGTCAGGTATACACAGACAATATCCATGCGCCGTCAACATCATTGAATGTGCTATCTTCGCCATGGCCGTTCGCCATGTGGGGAATAGATGTCATTGGCCCGATAGAGCCCAAGGCATCCAATGGACACCGTTTCATATTATTCGCCATCGTTATTTCACAAATGGTTAGGTAGCTTCATATGCTAGTGTAACTCGCAATGTAGTAGTCGATTAAAAGAGAGATGATCTGCCGATATGGATTACCCAGATAAGCTCATCACAGACAATGGCTTAAATCTTAACAATAAGATGATGTCGGAATTATGTGACCGTTCAAGATTCAACATCACAACTCATCCCTATCAACCGACCAAAGATGAATGGAGCGGTCGAAGCGGCCAACAAGAACATCAAGAAAATAATTCGAAAATGGTTCTCTCATACGAGAGAATGGCATGAAATGCTCCCATATGCATTGCACGCATATCGGACCTCCGTCCGCACATCTACTGGAGCAACGCCATTCTCATTAGTATATGGGATGGAGGCCGTACTCCCAATCGAGGTCGAGATTCCCTCATTGAGAGTCCTGATGGATGCTAAATTGGAAGAAGCCGAATGGGTCCAGGCCCGGATGGATCAGCTAAACCTAATTGAAGAGAAGAGATTGACAGCAGTATGTCATGGCCAATTGTACCAAAGACGAATGAAGAGAGCATTCGATAAAAAGATCAATCCTCGGGAGTTTCAAGAAGGAGATTTGGTGATCAAAAAGCTATTGTCTATGCAAAAAGCACTACAAGGGAAATAGTCTCCGAATTACCATGGACCTTATATAGTTAAGAAGGCTTTCTCCGGAGGCGCCTTGATCTTGGCCGACATGGATGGCAAAGATTTGCCTAACCCTGTCAATTCGGATGCCGTCAAGAAGTATTATGCTTAAAGAAAAGCCCGCTAGGTCAACCATCCAAAAGACCTAGGCAAAAGTTAGGGCGATACAAGAAAGAAAAAGCCCGCTAGGTCAACCATCAAAAAGACCTAGGCAAAAGGCAGGGCAATGCAAAGAAAAGCCCGCTAGGTCAACCATCCAAAAGACCTAGGCAAAAGTTAGGGTGATACAAAAAAGAAAAAGCCCGCTAGGTCAGCCGTCAAAAGGACCTAGGCAAAAGTTAGGGCAATATAGTAAAAAAGAGAAGAAAGAAAAGCCCGCTAGGTCGATCGTCAGAAAGACCTAGGCAAAAGTTAGGGCGATGCAAGAAAGAAAAGCCCGCTAGGTCGATCGTCAAAAAGACCTAGGCAAAAGTTAGGGCAATGCAAGAAAAGGCTCGCTAGGTCCACCATCATCGTTGATCTAGGCAAAAGGCAGGGCAGTCCAAGTAAGGAGCATTTTAAACTGAAAACCTGAAAAGGTGGTTTAAACAAAAACGGCATCGACAAAACAAAATTCATTCCTTCTGATTAGAGAGGGCAAAAAGGGGTAATAGGCAGTCTCCATCTATACTGGGGCAAATTCATGCTGGGGCAGAAATGGACAGATCTCCATGGTTCTAGTGAAAGGTTCAAGACCGGTCTGAGGCAAGCTGGATAAACTGGGGCAAAATTTTGGCTCTTCAGAAGCTGGGATAGCAATGCACGAAGAGATCGCCAAAATACAATACTAGCATTAATCATCTCGAAGGCATCACCGCCAACCAAAACTATTTCACCAAACGCATTGCCACAAAAACACCCTACGTCCTTCGACTATCTTGTTAACCCCCTATCACATGCAACTGTATTTTCTCCTGTCAAATGTATATGCAGAATGTAATATCCTATTTTTAATGACAATTGCTGGTTACTAACACTATACCAAAGTAAAATTTATGACGAAATTTTCTTAATGACAAGCTCTTTTGACCCAAATATCTTACTAAAGCAACACACGCAACAGATATGTCTCCCAAAATCATCAAAGAAACAAACGATGTATAAAATCCAGCTCACTCTGGAGGATCTGATCGGTGCTAGAAGAAAACCGGGGAGTTAAAGTCCGCAAACAAAATCATAAGGTTTCTCTCTGGCCTATGTTGTCAGGCCATAGCATCACATCTGCATCTTGCTCATTGGCCTATGTTGTCAGGCTAAAGCATCACATTTGCATCTTGCTCACTGGCCTATGTTGTCAGGCTAAAGCATCACATCTGCATCTTGCTCACTGGCCTATGTTGTCAGGCTATAGCATCACATTGGCATCTTGCTCACTGGCCTATGTTGTCAAGCTAAAGCATCACATTGGCATCTTGCTCACTGGCCTATGTTGTCAGGCTAAAGCATCGCATCTTTACCATCTTGCTCACTGACCTATGTTGTCAGGCTAAAGCATCACATCTTTACTTTCTTGCTCACTGGCCTATGTTGTCAGGCCATAGCATCACAGTTGCATCTTGCTCACTGGCCTATGTTGTCAGGCTAAAGCATCGCATCTTTACTTTCCTGCTCACTGGCCTATGTTGTCAGGCTAAAGCATCGCCTCTTTAGCTTTCCTGCTTTTCAGGCCTATGTTGTCAGGCCGCCATAGTTTAGATTTCTTGCTTTTCAGGCCCCGTAGTTTAGATTTATGCCTATGTTGTCGGGCCGCCATAGATTAGATTTCTGCTTTTTAGGCCTATGTTGTCGAGGCTAAAGCCCTAGATTTTAGCTTTCGCTTTTTAGGCCTATGTTGTCGAGCCGCCTATAGATTAGATTAGCTTTTCGGGCCTATGTTGTCGGCGCCATAGTTTAGATTTCTGTCCGCCTATGTTGTCAGGGCTAAAGATCTTTAGCTTTATCGCCAGGCCTATGTTGTCGTGCCGCCCTAGATTAGATTTATCGCTTTTTAGGCCTATGTTGTCGAGCCCCATAGATTAGATTTCTCGCTTTCGGGCCTATGTTGTCAGGCCCTAGTTTAGATTTCTTGCTTTCGAGGCCTATGTTGTCGGCCGCCGTAGATTATGTTGTCAGGCCTATGTTGTCGCCGCCATAGATTAGATTTAGGCCTATGTTGTCGGACACAGCCCCCTAGATGATTCTTGCTTTTCAAGCCTATGTTGTCGAGCCGCCTAGATTAGATCGCTTTTCAGGCCTATGTTGTCGTGCCATAGATTAGATTTCTTGTTTTTCGGCCTATGTTGTCGACCGCCGTAGATTAGATTTATCGCTTTTCAGGCTATGTTGTGCCACCAAGTGAGATTGTTTGCTTTTCGGGCCTATGTTGTCGCCGTAGATTAGATTTCTGCTTTTCGGGCCTATGTTGTCAGAGATTAGATTTTCTGCTTTTTAGGCCTATGTTGTCGGGCCGCCATAGATTAGATTATCGCTTTCAGGCCTATGTTGTCGAGCCGTCGTAGAGATTAGATTTTACCGCTTTTCAGGCCTATGTTGTCGAGCCGCCAGATTAGATTTATTTCAGGCCTATGTTGTCGGCCTGTGAGATTGTTGTCAGCCATGTTGTCGAGCGCCATAGATTAGATTTATCGCTTTTCAGGCCTATGTTGTCGGGCCAGATTAGATTTAGATCGCTTTTAGGCCTATGTTGTCATGCCGCCGTAGATTAGATTTCTTGCTTTTCGGGCCTATGTTTGTCGGCCGCCGTAGATTAGATTTCGCTTTCAGGTTTATGTTTCGGGCGCCGTAGATTAGATTTCTTACTGCTCGGGCCTATGTTGTGAGCCGTCGTAGATTAGATTCTTAGCTTTTCGGGCCTATGTTGTCGCCGTAGATTAGATTTACTTGCTTTAAGGCCTATGTTTGTCCGTAGATTAGATTTATCGCTTTCGGGCCTATGTTGTAGATTTAGATTTACTACTTTAAGGCCTATGTTGTCGGGCCGCCGTAGTTTAGATTTATCGCTTTGGGCCTATGTTGTCGGCCGCCATAGTTTAGATTTTGCTTTCAGGCCTATGTTGTCGGCCGCCGTAGTTTAGATTTATCGGCCAGCCTATGTTGTCAGGCCGCCGTAGTTTAGATTTACTGCTTTCAGGCCTATGTTGTCAGGCCGCCGTAGTTTAGATTTACAACTTTTAGGCCTATGTTGTCAGGCCGCCATAGTTTAGATTTACTGCTTTCAGGCCCATGTTGTCAGGCCTTCCATACTTCATTCTCATATAAGTCCAGTATCACAACACGCAAAGCTGGTAAAGTCACTCCATCACCATTCTTCATGCACCCATGAGGTTCACTCTAAGCTCAAGGCTTCTAGTGTCATTCTTGGAGTTTTTTCAAAAAAGTCTGTCTCGGACATGAGGTGTTCACGTCTTTACTCATTTTCCTACCTCGATAATTCAGAGAATCGCTTCTCACATTATCTGGTAAGAAAATAAGTAAAGAGGGGCAAACTGTAAACACCCAATTATGTCCGAGACCTATTCTAAGGTGGTTAATGTATAAAAGAAATTTAAAATAAATTAGAATTATAATTAAAGAAAAGATTTAAATTCAAAATCAATACAAAATTAAAATCGACAGAAAAACAGACATGAGACAAACGAGGAAAAATGCATAAATAAAAGTTTTTCTGAAAAATAAAAATAAAAATGAATTTGTAAATTGGTCCTAAATCAAAATTAACTAACAAAAAAAGAAGAAAGGAAAATAAAAAATACAAATTAAAACAAATCTGGAATTTTTGAAAAATAAATGAAAACAGAAAACAAATAAAAATAATAAAAATGAAATCTTAAAAAAAACTGAAAAAACATAAACAAATAAAATCGACTTGAAAAATACATGAAAATGAAAACAAATAAAAATAATAGAAAAAGAAAAATAGAAAAAAAAAAAAATAAAAAAAAGGAACAAACAAATAAAAAATAACAAAAAAAAAAACAAAACAAAATGGAAAGGGGATTGTTATAAAAAGCAGGAAGAAGCTTTGAGGGGGTTTTTTTTTTGGCTATTGAAGAGGATTCGAGAACGAAAGCAAAAAAAAGGGAACAAGAGGAAAAACTCTCTTCATCATCAGAAGCGACTGGGATTCGGCTCCAAGAATTCCTCTGGAGATCATCTTCGTCGCTGAAGAAAGGAAGGGATAAACCTCCCAGAGTTCATCACACCTGCAGATTTTTAACCGCTACCAGGTTCACTAAGCTCATGCATAATCAGATTCAAATATACATCGCAAGAATTGGAATGAGTCTTGAAATCTTTTGCTTTGGTATGGTGTTCAGTTCATGCATTATTAATGAAACGATGTGATTAAGGTAGCATAGGCTCGGTTGGCTAAAAACTCGATTCAAATGTGTGATATTCAATCATTGAGGAGTCTTTGAGAGTATCTGTTTCGTTGCATAAAATCTTGGAAGAAATGGATTCGTCCAAGAATTAGTTGAAGTTAATGATCAAACGAGGCAAGATATTGGTCCAAGTAATTTGTTGAGAGGTCATTATACTTGACTAGATTCAGGTCTAATGATCACCTCTCAGTTCATCTTCTCAGGCCTATTGAGAGAATTTTTAGCTCCTCCACCAAGTTCATCCTCTGTGTCTATCGAGAGGATTTGTTAGTTTAACCAAGAAACTATATCTTAACTAAAGGATATATCCTATATCAAAAGTAAGTTGTCAAAGATTGAGAGAAAATGATCATAGTTTGGATAATGAGCAAAATTATGAATGAACTAAAATCTGTTATTAGCAATGTTCTCAGTAGTTAGAGCTTCAGTCTGAAAATTCCATCTACATAACATGCTTTGAGTCGGTGTCACAAGATTTGGTATTAAGCATGGAGCCCAAACCCGCATCGTTCTTTAGCGATGCTGACAATGATAGGCGGCCCGAGTGAAACTCTAATTGGTTTGTCGAGTACGTGGAGAATTTCATGATGTAGTTCCCATTTATGAGATATGGTCGCTGAAAGTTGCAAGAAAATCTAGGTTTCTCTACATAAATTGTGTAAAGAACTAAATGCCTATGATTTATTTAGTGAAAAAATGCCTTTATAGTCATAAAGTTGGGCCCTTGGAATCTATAGTGAGATACTTCACATCCATGACTAATGTTAAAGTCTAATCACAAAGGAAAACCCATCCCTATTAGCAATCATTCACACATTGAGCCTTCCGCTTCCTATGCTGAAACTCCATAATCAAGTAGGGATTTTGACAAATCCTAGGCTGGTAATACTCTTAACATAAGTAATTTCACCATAATTAAATGGAAAAACAACAAGTACTACCATAAAATTTTTGATTTTTGAGGTCACCAACAAAAATAACCATCGATGCATTGAGATGAATCAATATGGTATGTAGATGTCAATTGTTTAGGAAAAGCCAATGAAACATTTTTAGTAGTGAACTCCTTTATGATTATGGTTGAAAACATTGACCCGATATAAGCACTCTCATGTTTGAAATTCTAACTCTAAGTAAAAAGCTTAGACAAGTTAATTACTCTCTTGGAAGTCTTCTGACTGACAAAGGTATTGTCAATTTCAAAGATGTCAAAATTGAATATTGACTGATCTTTAGATATCACAAGGTGTATGTCCCACACATTTTTTCCTTTTTTTTTTTTATCAGTTTTAGTTTAGGATTCATCTCACTATGTTTGGATTGACCAAAGATGTGGAGGTAGTGATCAATGAAAATTGCTTTTGAAGAGATCAATCAGGTATGTCACTGATCGAGGTTGCAGCAAGATCATAGCTCTGGTCATTAGAAGTCTTGGTATTTAGCCTTTAGGAATCTAACAATCAAAGGTCAAACCTCGTTATCATGAGGAATTTTCAGTTGAATCCCTCCGATCCACATAATTCCACAATGATAGAATAGGGGACAGATTGAGGACCAAGAAATCAGTGAGAAATTGGAATCTGAGAACTTAAAACCGTGGTCAAACATCAAATAGCAGAATTACTCATAATGAACCAAACCGATTTGGTTAAGCCTCAGTGGAAAGTCGATAATGGCTTAGGCTTCCCTCGGGTTTGATGAGCTAACATAGGCGGGGTGGTTCTTGATTTGAAAGGTGGTAATGGATCATTTGATCATGAAAAGCCTTTGATATAGTAGCATGACATAGGCACTTTCCTCGCTTTATGAAACCGGGATCGGGATTACCAAAAGTCACGTTAGTTTGGGAGCCCAATGTTCGGTTAGGGAAAAATTGACAGTTCTCATAGGCAAACACCTCGCTATTGAAACCGATCACGGTTGGACTACCAAAGTCGTAGTTAGTTTGGAGCCCAAATTTCATTTGGTCTAATAAAAAGCACGGTTTGGTTCTGTAGACATAGACACTTCGCTCTATTGAAACTGGATCAGTTACCAAAAGTCAGGTTAGTTTTGGAGCCCAAATTCAGCCTAGTTCTCAAAGGCAAACACTGGTTCTGATAGGCAAACACCTCGCCTATTGAAATCGGGATCAAGGTTCTCAAAAGTTGTTGGCTCGAGTGGTTAGTTTTGGAGCCAAAATTGAAACCGGATTGTCGATGTGACAAAAGTTTAGGAGCCCAAATTCTTGAAAATTGCCTGGTTCTCATAGCAAACACCTATTGAAACTCGGATCAGTTACCAAATTTCGTTAGTTTTGAGCCAAACAGGCAGCCTTTGTTCTCATTGCAAACACCTTCTCATTGAAACGGGATCGCACCTCTGGGCTTGGAGCCAAACTGGATCAGTTCTCATTGAGGTTAGTTTTGGAGCACAAAAGTCAAATCTAGTTTGGGTTTTCTGGTTCTCAGCCCGGTTCTCAGGCAAACACCTCGCTTATTGAACCGGATCAGTTACCAAAAATTCAGGTTAGTTTTGGAGCCTAAGGACTCGTCTGAAATCGGATACAGCCTGGTTCTCATAGGCAAACACCTCCGCACCTCTCGCTATTGAACCGGATCAGTTACCAAAAGTCGGTTAGTTTTGGAGCCAACATTATGCAGCACGGTTCTCATAGGCAAACACCTACGCCTATTGGAACTGGATCATTTACCAAAATTCAGGTTAGTTTTGAGCCTAAATTTTGTTATACAGCCTGGTTCTCATTGAAACTGATCGCACCCTACCTATTGAAACTGGATCAGTTCTCATAGGTGACCTCTTATTGGTGAATGTATTCGAGTTTGCAAAATTCATGGTTAGTTTTGGAGCCAAAATTGAAATCGTTATTCTGACCGCACTGGTTCTCATTGAGGCAAACACCTCTGTCTATTGAAATAGATCAGATATTCGACCTCGATGAATGTGTCATTCATGGGAGGTGAAACCACTCTGAGTTACCAAACTCATATCGAGGTGGATCAAATTTGTTCTGCCCGGCACCCAGCTCTCCTTCAAAGTCTAAGGTATATTGTCATTGCCGCCAAACTGGCTTTAGAGTCAGTATATATGCATACCTACTCGCATCAAAAGACCAATGTTGTGTAATGAATCTTCAAACATTCTTACAAAACACTTCAATATTCCTCCAAAAATAAAAAATGAAGAAATCTTATCCTGTTCAAGCTTTTCTTTTATTCAAGATTGATATCCTTTGTAAATTATTTCTATCTCAAAAAAAAATTTAGATAATTTTTTTGATATTTTGGATTTTTTTTAAGTCTCACATAATTGGCCTCTAAAACCGGCGGTTTTTACCCGTTGTTCAACGTTTAGTAGTTCGTATAGGTCCTTGTGCCTTGCCGCCTTCGGGCCTTGTGCATGAGTGGACTTGAGGTCCTTTCAAATTAAAGAAATATATATCTTTTTTGATATTTTTGGGATTCTAGGTCTCACGCAATGGGCTTTAAATGGGGAACGGTGGTTTTCATGCTGTTCAACATTTACTTCAGTATAGGTCCCTGTCTTGCCCTTTAGCCTCGGGTCTTGTGCATGAGTGGACCAAGATCCCTCCCAAAAAGAAAATTCTTTCAAATTGCAAAAATTTTCAAACATTTTTTCAAAACACTTTTTGAAGGTCAGAAGCCTTCACAAACCGGATCTCGTAAGCCTTGAGTTTCCCGTTGGGAATACGTAGGAATGAGGATCAAGTCTGTCGAGGCTAACCTCTATCAAGTATTTATTTTCACTCTAATTAAGGGATCAAACAATTTTCAAATAATCACACACTCGGTTTGAGGTGCGATTCTTGAACGGGCGGTGGAATTACAGCACCTTCCCCTTAAGTAGCAGGCTCCGAAGACACAAATCTCTTCCTTGAGTCGGTTTCCAAATCTTTTTCCTAAATAAATTTGATCATGGCTCCACATTGATCAAAACAATCATTTTAAATTTTAGTGGTTCGTCGTCTCGTCGGGTACGGTTGCGACAATTAGTATTTTATAACATTTGGAAATATCCATGTCTGGTCTAAGTTGTGATTTTCTTTGTAAAGGAAATTTCTCCTTTCGTAGAGTGAACCCCCAATCTCCAAGTTTATACACAAATTTCTTCCAACTTTTTGTTGCCATGTTGAGCATAATGTTCAATTTCCTTATCAATTTGAGCCTTAACGTAATTGTGGGATGACTCTATGATCTGTGTACATCCTCTGTAATCCATCCTTTTCGAGGTACCAAAATTAAAGGTACTACATAAGGACTTAAACTCTCTCTAACCAATCCTTTTCGAAGATAATTCCTCTACTTGTTTTTTGACCTTAACTTTATCTCTTGAGGGTTATTGTTATATACAAAGTCTATTAGGTGGAGTAAGAACCAAACAAGATCTATTTGATGTTCTATCCCTTCATTGGTGGAAAATCATGAGGCACTCTTTGGGCAAAGTATCAAGTGAAATTCTTAAATCATGATAACATAACTAGACAAAGTTGACAATGCAGAGTCTAAGTAAGAATCCTTAGAAAAAGAATGAATAAATACTTATTAGCCAAAATAATCCCTTTTCACCTCACTTTTATTAGTAAATAAAAACCTCTACTTTTTTTCTCTTCTTTTTCGTTCTCCTTTCTTTTAAATTTTTCCTTTCAAAACTCAAGCTTTCAATTTTTTTTTTTTTCATTCTTTTCTCTCTCTCTCTTAAATTCTCGATCCTCTTGTTCTTTTTTTGTTTTCATTTTTTTGATCTCACAAACTTCTCTAGGGATAAAGAAATTATAAGTGTTATTTTGTGACTATGGATAAAAGAAATTTGTTGAAGAGCTCATCGATGTTAAGCACACTTATCAAATTTTCAAGGCCTTCCAAGAAGGATGTGACACTCATGTGGACCAACATCAAAGAACATGATCTTAATATTTCCAATGGAAGAAATTAACTATCACTGTTGATTCACCACCAATTCTATCGTTATCTCTAACCATTGGAGCTATAATGATCATGGATTTGGTGTAGTCTTTAGGTTCAATTTGATGACCAATCTAGTGTTTTCCACATTAGTATAACTCTCCATCAATACCCATAACATATCTTCCCTGGACAAGCCAACTAAAAGTATGAAAGATATTTTTCCGTTTGTTCTCCTCTCATGAGTTCTTTAGGTTGACTTCCCAATAACCTCCTCACCACCAATAAATCTCCATCTTGTGCATAAGTTGTACCATCGGTCTCCTTTTCACGAGAAAAAATTAGAATCATCATTTGGTAATACTCTCATTATCTCTTATTACCATAGTCTTTTTATTTGGGCATTGGGATGCAATACACCCCCTTCCCAAACACTTGAAGCATTTATCCTTACTTTTGGAAGAAGTAGGGGTAGTAAGGATAGACATTTAGTACTTACTACTTTCTCTTAGGATTAGAGAAAGAACTCTCCTTCTTTTGCTTCTCCTTCCAACTCCTGAAAATAGTTAGAAGTAGGTTGGATTAAGTACATAGATTCCTTCCTATTCAATTGTTGCTCCACCTTCATGGCTTGATGAACTAAGTTTTCAAGTTCTACATAATGTTTTAACTCTGCCAATACCTACATCTCTCAATTTAGACCATGAAAAAATCGAGCCATGGAATTGTCTCCCCAACCTTGCAATGTCGACCTAATCAAAGCCACTTCCATCTCCTTGTGTGTTCATCTACGTTCTTGCTCCTTATGTGAATATTTGTAATTTTTTATGCAAATCCCTATGATAGTGGGAAGGCAAAAATATCTCCTGCATCATATCTTCATTTCATCTCAAATGTTGATAAGATGTTCTTAAATCTTCTTCTATCCTTTTTTGTGTCCCCACAGATTAGGCATAATCAGTGAACTCGAGGGAAACTATCTTTTACTTTCTTTTCATCATTGTAGTTTTGGTAAGAGAAAATCCTTTTAATCTTCATCTCTCATTTGAGGTAATATTTTGGGCCATTCCCCCTTAGAAGAAAGGTATCTTGAATTTCACACCTCCAAGTTAATCTCCTTGCCCACAATCTCTTCCGTCGTTTTCATGTCTTTTTCCTCCGTCATGCCTTCTTTCTCTCCTTTATCTAATGAATCATAGGATTTATTATCCTTGGGACAAACCTTCATTAATTTAATCCTTCCACATGTAGGTGTTCTCCCATGGTTGGAAATCCTACCTTTTCTGGTTGGTCAATTTATTGATTCAACTCCATATTTTGTCTGTGTAATAGCCTCTCCAAGTGTTGAGTTAAGGCTTACATTGTTGTCTCATAGCCTCCATTCTTGAGGGAAATATAAGTGTTCTCCCTATCTGTGCCATATTCCCTACACATAGCTATGAGAAAAACAAATAGGTTAACAACAAATAAATAAAGATCTTACCACTTTACTCACATATTTACACTCTTTAGGTTTTAATTAACTCATGTTTTGCTATTAAAGTAGGCTTTTATTTAATATTCACTTTTGCCTTTTACAACTAAAGTTCCCTTTCAAGTTCTTGATTTAAATCAAAGTCAATCTAAAAAAAATACAATCTTAAAACAAAAACCCACAAAACTTCACACTCAATAACTCAAGTAAAAGTGAAATATTCTTTTTTATAAATTTAAGGAGCAATAAAGACAAACAATAAAATTTAAAAGAAAGATTACATACTCAAAAATAGAATGCCAAACAAGACAATTAGAGGAAAAAATAGGATTTTTAAAACTTTTTATGATAGAATTAAATTTAAAGAAGATAACTACTTCTTATAAAAAATACGTATAACTTTTTTTTTTGAATTTTTTTACTTTTAAATTTTTTTTTTTTGAATTTTTTTTTTGTTGCCCTTTTGTATCTTTTTTCTTTTTTCTTTTCCTAGAACATGCACCAATAAAGATGAATACACAAAAAATAAGAAAATATGTGTAAAATAATGAAAAGAAGTTAACTTCCAAATTCTAGGATTCAAACTCGATTACCACCTCATATAAACTAACCGATTTTTTTTTGAGTTGGTTTACTTAGAGAAGAAAAAAGTTAGAAAACAAATCAAAATTATAGTTATAATGGAAACAAATAAAATTAGAATTTTGATAATTGTAATAATAAAATATGAAAAAGAGAAGGAACAAGGAAAGTACCCACACTTTAATTTTATGAAGAATGGGAATTGATATGCTCAGTGTAGAATCACCACCACAAGAGTATGAGAAACCCTTTGGTAAGATCCAAGCAATGGTTCTTTAAGAACCTAAAGAGGCACACAAGCTTTCTTAGAGGAAAACATCAATTCTTATTATCATCAAAATCATTCCATAAAGAGTTACATAAGTATTTATAATAAAACTAAAACCTTAAATGTTTAATAATCACTAAAGTTCAAACCCACTCAACAGGGCAATAAAAGTAAATAAATCTTAAAAAGGCTTGATAACTATTACGATCAAGCTTATTAATATAATAAACTAAACTTATGTTATTAATTATTAGGTAAACATAAGTTCAAATCCAAATACAAACATAAATTATTGTTGTTCTTTCTCCCATATCTTGGTTTGTCTTAAACATAGTTATGGCACTATGTGATTTAAAGTTTTCTTTGACTAAATTCTTTATTCTTGACTCATCATAGAACCTTTCAGCCTTGTTGGAGATCCTCTTCTTTATCTCTTTTACCCTTTATCATTATCGCTTTTAGGTCATATCGGTTAAGGAAAGGGGTTACCATGGTGAATAAAAAGGATACATCAAAGGAATCTTAACTTTTGGAGAAATAGAGACCCTAAGAGTAAAAGGAAATAATCACAAAGAAAAAAAGAGAGGTCATCTTCAAGGGGATATGTCTCACTCATCTAAAGTCACCAACACCAAAAACCAATCCCATAAAGGGTAGATAGGTATATGAGCCACCATAATATTAAGGAACCCTTTTTTAGAGCCTGAGGTTTAGCTGTTTATACCCTTATATGATGGGAATAGCTTAATAAGGAAAGGTATCAACATTTGAGTGTGGGAGGAAATAAAACACATAATGAAGACAAGATATATTCCTTCCATTATTTAAGAAAAAGTGCATAATAGCTTGCAAAGACTCACCCAAGGCACTAAGAATATAGATGAGTATTAGAAAGAAATTAAAGTCGATGTGATTAGGAAAAATCCTAAGTGAGAGTGATGAGGCTTCCATGGCTTGGTTTCTAGACAACCTTAGGCATGAAATTAGAAACATAGTAGAACTTCATCATTCTTTGAGACTTTAAGGTAGAATACCAACTTGATAGTAAGGGTAAAGATAAACTTAATTCTTTCAAAACATCTACATAAGAAACATGGATGGGAAGAAGGACTTTAACTTTAATCTAAGGAATCCAAACATGCTAAGGAGTCCAGGAGAAAAGTCCCAAGTTTTCCCTCAAGCAAAGAATCTTTTATTAGGTGTGTTAATTTTCTAGGGAGAGGCCACATTCCCTCCCAATGCTCTAATAATAAAATTATGATCTTTAGGGACAATGGTGATTACTAGAGTCCACTAGCTCTAGTTCCTTTTCCTCTTCCTTTGAGGGTGAAGCCCTAAAGTATGCACTTGAGGGTGGCCTTCGACTTATTGTGAGATTACTATGTAATGTGGCCAAGGGGGAGGAAGAGACATAAAGAGAGAACATTCCACACTAGGTGTTTTATCAAGGGCCATGCTCTTTAATTATAGATTCTCTAAAAAAATTATATCTTTGTCTCTTGCAGCATTAAAATTGCTATCTACCAAATATTCCATAAACAAAAAAAAAGTTGTGATAAAATTAAAAAAAAATAAGTAAAAATGAAAGAAACAAAAAACAAGTTATGATAAAAATTCAATAAAAAAAAAGAATTCAAGATAATTGATAAAAAAAATACTCTTCATTCAATATAATATTTTAATTCTTATTTCTTTGACCAATATTCCTTACCCTAGTCATCTTGTGTATCAGTGAATATTTCGTTATCTATGGAAAAATCAACTTGTGAAGTTCTTAGTTCAAGGGCTTATAAGGAGAATCGAGAGGTAAAAGAAAAGAGTTGGTTAGAGCAATATAAAAAAAGCCAAATCGAGCGTAAACATGAGTGAAGAGTGTCAATATTGAGGGTAAACACTAAGGGAGTGATAGGTGAGGTTTTATTATAGTATTTTATTTATTTTGTTCAATTTGCAGCATTGCCGACATGAGTGGTGAACTTCATGAAAATGAAATAGATCTTAAAATATTCATAAAATCAATTCAAGATCAATTTCAACAATTCGACAAGAGGTTAGAGGATATGGAGGGTTGTTCAAGGAGGATGTCTTGGGTTTCTCGTCGAAGTAGTCCCAAAGGTTACTTCACCATGACGAAGAAGCAAATTGGAAGGAGAACTTAGAATTAGATAGTGGAAGTTTCAAAGAAAGAAGATGATATTGGGTAGAAAAGGATAACAAATTGGGGAGTATTAAATTATCCCTTCAACCATTCCAAGGAAAGAATGAACCTGAAACTTATCTTGAGTGAGAGAGAAAAGTGAAGTATGTGTTTGATTGTCACAATTACTCGGACGAGAAAAAGGTAAAATTAGCCACTTTATCTTTTAAAGATTATACTAATATTTGGTGGGATTAGTTGGTGCTTAATAGGAGGAGGTATGGAGAGAGACCTATCTGAACATGGGAAGAGATGAAAATAACCATGAGAAGAAGATTTTTTCCAAGTCACTATCATAGGGACTTGCATTGAAAAGTGCAAAGTCTTACTTGAGGCGCTATGGGTGTTGAAGATTATTACAAGGAGATGGAAATTGTCATGATAAGAGCCAATGTGGAGGAAGATAGAGAAGCCACTATGGCAAGATTCATTGGAGGACTAAAAAGAGAGATAGTTGATGTGGTAAAGCTACAACATTATGTTGAGATGAAGGAATTGCTTCATAAAGCTATTCAGGTGGAAAGACAACTTCAATCTAAGAGCACTCACAAATATGCTTCTAGTTTATCATGGAAGTCTAATTGGTCCAACAAGAAGAAAGGTCCTAAACTAGAGGAGGAACCCTATGGAAAGTCAGTAGTACCTATTTCCAAAGGTAAATTTGAAACTAAATCCTATAATAAGTCAAGTCACATTCGTTGCTTTAAGTGTCAAGGTCTAGGACATATTGCTTCTTAATGTCCAAACCAGAGGACCATGATCATTTTTTACAACTGCCAAGGGAGAGTGTAGGTGTTGGCGTTTACTATGCGACAAAGTTTTACCCATTGTGCAAGTGCACCCGTCGGTGTAGAAAATGGATATTTAAAACCCTTAATATCGTTCCCACAAAGACTATTTCAACAATCTTAAAGAATGATTAAATCCTAATTTTTGAGCTCACCAGAAAAGTGTTTGTTTATAAATATTTAAAGTGGATGTAAAAAGGGGACAAAATGAGAGTAAGCGATTTAAAAACAAAAGAGAACAAATACGAGTTCAATTATAGAAAAACAAGAGACTTTGGTTTCCCTTATAACTCTACCTAATTTCATCCTAATTCCTTATAAATGATTTAAATCAATTGCTAACCATTCATTCTCATTCTATTACTATCCAATGATCATGCAATAGCAATGTTCTTTCCCTTAAGTTACTACCCCCAATGATCATGCAAGGTATATAGTTAAGAGAAGCATAAAGAACATATGGACTTGTTAAATTAATAATTGATTAGAAATCAAGGATTCCGATTGATCCTCCAAAACCCTTAGATTCAGTTTACCTTATAGTTCCGTTAATTAGGAAATGGTATGATCGCCTATCCCCTAATTAACTTAGAAATTAATTCCCATTAATTAATTATGCATAATAAGGAAAACACACTTGAATAGAAATATTGAATCATTCATAAAAAGGAAAAAGGGGTTCAATTGGTTACATTATAAGTTTCACCAAAGCCCCATGGTTTGGGGGTTAGTTACACATAGAGAGATAAGACAAATAAAAACATACTAATACCATAGAACAATCCATAGTCCTAATTCTAGAAGAGAATGACAAAACCGTAGTGCTAGCAAGGCTGGCAATAGGACGTTGCAACTCACGCTGTGAAGAGCTTTTGCCTCTGAAATCCTACATGAGGATACTAAAAGAGAGATGGGAATGAAAATGGTGTGTCTCCGGGTAGTGATAGGCTTACGCCCCGGAGAGTGATATGGCCTTTGGAGCCTAGAGTGGTGTCATGTGGTGCAGTACAGCCTCCCATTTATAGGTGTGGATTAGGGTTTCAATGTAGTGGACCGGGGTTGAGCTAGCCGCTTCCTCAGTCCTCGCGACCAATCTACGTAATCTTGCAGCACCGTAGGACTGACGTCTGATTGTCGCATTAGATGTATTATCTTTTTATGCTTCTTTTACCTTCTTTTTGGTCTAAAACTAGCCTATTTTCGGATTCTTAGCTTGCGTGATCATTCCTATAAAAATAAGGAAAATTAGGTAGAATTACAATTAAATAATCATAAATTACATTGTAATTATAACTAATTTTCTACAGATAAATCAACAGAATGATGGTTTATCAGTAAGCTCGGAGGAAGAAGAAATCTCAAAGTTGGAGGATTATAGTGATGTAGAGGTAGAAGAACCTGTGCATGGAGAAATCTTGGTCACAAGATGTGCATTGAACATTCAACAAAAAGGACGAGGGAGATTTAGAGCAGAGGGAACATATCTTTTATACTTGTTGTCATGTGAAGAACAAGGTATGTAATATGATTATAGATAATGGCAGTTGCACTAACGTTGCTACTACCTTGTTAGTGGAGAAATTAAACTTGCCTACTAAGAAGCATCCTAATCCTTATAGGTTGTAATGGATGAATGGTAAGGAGATGTGAGGGTTGGTAAGCAAGTCTTGGTGTCCTTTTCTATAGGTAATTAATTATAAGGATGTGATGTTGTGTGACGTTGCTCCTATGCATGCTGGACACACTTAGTGTTAGGACGTCCTTAACAATACGATAAGAAGGTTAGGCTTGATGGATTTAAAAATAGATATTCTCTTGTAATATGTAATCAAATAATTGCATTGGCCCCATTAAGGCTTATTGATGCTTATTCCGACCAAATGAAATTTTCAAAAGAATGTAAAATGAAAGAAAAAGAATTAG
The DNA here is from genome assembly GCA_026541065.1 of Canavalia ensiformis. Lineage (NCBI taxonomy): Eukaryota > Viridiplantae > Streptophyta > Magnoliopsida > Fabales > Fabaceae > Canavalia > Canavalia ensiformis. The sequence goes on from JAMKYM010000446.1 coordinate 26,768, forward strand.
AAAAACAAGAGAAAAGAGAGAAAAAATTGAGAGTGAAGAAAAAGTAGAAATTAAAAAAAAAAGAAGTAAGAGTGAAAAGAAAGAAAAATTAAAAAATAAAGAAAAAGAAAATAAAGTTTGTGTATTTGTTCACAAAGAGGAGGTCGAGAGTGTTTTAAGGGTAAAGGAGCAAGTTCTTGTACTCATGTATAAGGAAATTTATTTATTAACAATCATAACTTTTCTTTTCCTAGTGTAATTAAATCTTTGTTTCAAGAATTTAATGATGTATTTCCTAGAGAACCACCAAAAAAATTGTCTCCTATAAAAGACATTGAACATAAATTGATTTTATCCTCAACACTGTGATTCCAAATCGACCAGCCTATAGAACTAGTATTGAAAAGGCCAAAGAGATTCAAAGGCAACTAGAGGAGTTGATGTAGAAAGGCTATGTGAGGGAAAGTCTTAGCCCGTGTGTGGTTTTTGTTATCTTGGTACGAAAGAAGGATGAGACCTGGCAGATATGCATGGACTGTAAAGCTGTCAACAAGATTACGAATTCCAAACCCATGGCATATTTTAACGAGAAACTTAATGAATCTATGTTCAACTATCCAACCTATGATAAGAAACTCTATGCCTTGGTGAGGGCCTTACAAACTTGGCAACATTATCTTTGGTCGAGGGGAATTTTTCATCCATTCTGATTATCTCAACTTGAAGTTTTTAAAGATCCAAGGTAAGCTTAACAAAAGACATGCCAAGTGCCTAGATTTTATTCAGATGTTTCCTTATGTTATCAAGCATAAAAAGGAAAGGGAAAACGTTGTAACTGATGCTCTGTCGCAAAGGTATGTATTACTTATGACTCTACAAACCAAATTACTTGGATTTGAGTTACATAAAACCATGTATATCGATGATGTTGAATTTGGACAATTATGGGAAGTGTGTTCTGACCATAGTTTTGAAGACTATTTTAGGCAAGATGGATATTTATTTAAGAAAAATAAATTGTGTGTATCTAAGTGTAGCGTAAGGAAAATGCTTATTAGAAAGGCTCATAGGGGAGGATTAATGGTACACTTTGCCATTCAAAAATCTTATGATGTTTTACATGAACATTTTTTTTTGGCCAAAAATAAAGCATGATGTTAAACTTATTTGTGAAAAATGTATTACTTGCTTACAAACAAAATCTAAAGTAATGTCTCATGGCTTGTATACACCCTTAACTGTTCCTGAATATCCCTAGAATGATATTTTTATAGATTTTGTACTAGGGATGCTTAGGACCTCAAAAGAAAAAGATACTATTTTTGTCGTTGTAGATAGGTTTAGCAAAATGGTACATTTTATTACTTGCTCTAAAACTAATGATGCCACTCATATTGCTAATTTATTTTTCAAAGAGATTATACGTTTGCATGACTTACCTAAAACTATTGTAAGTGATCGAGATGTTAAATTTCTTAGTCACTTTTGGAGAACCATGTGGGTAAGTTGGACACTAAATTATTATTCTCTACTGTGGCTCATCCATAAACAGATGGATAAACTGAAGTTGTGAATAGAACTTTAGGCACCTTATTATGTACTATAATTCAAATGAATTTAAAAGATTGGGAGAATTGTTTGCCTCATGTCAAATTTGCATATAATAGGGTTGTTCATACATCTACTTCCTTTTCACCTTTTGAGATTGTATATAGATTTAATCATTTATCACCTTTAGATGTTTTACCATTTCATACTAATGACTCTATTAATTTGGATGGAAAGCAAAAGGTTGAATTTGAGAGAAAATTACATGTCAAGGTTCGCGCCAATAATGAGAAGAAGAATGAACATTATGCTCAGCAGGCAAACAAAGGACGTACCAAGGTGGTCTATGAACCTGGTGATTGGGTGTGAGTTCATTTACAAAAGGAGCCATGTCCAAGTCAAAGAAGTTCTAAATTACATCCTAGAGAAGATGGTCTATTTCAAGTGATTGAAAGGATCAACAATAATGCCTATAAAATCGACCTTCCAAGTAGCTATGGTAATGTGAGTGCCACTTTCAATGTTTCTGATTTATCCTTATTTGATATAGATGACCTTCAAGATTCGAGGATGAATCCTCTTGGAGAAGGAGGGAACGATGTAAACGTGGGTACCATGATAAGCAAAAGAGGTCCTTTAAAAGATTATATACAAGGAATAGAAGGTCTTTTCACGAGAAATAGGACCAAACGTATGGAACAAGCACTTGAAGGTCTTATCAAGGAAGTTTAAGAAAAAGACTACGTGTATCCAAGCCCAATTCCAACATGGCTTAATTTATATAGTCATATCATTGAAGATATTAAGTGATAAGGTTTATGATTTGCTATAGATCACATTAGGATTTTATATTTATTTACAAGTTAGTTGTTTTAAATTAGTTGCAATTCAAATTGCAATCTAATTAGGATTTTATCATATTTGTTATCTTTTTTTTTTACTAAATTAGGTTATCTATATAATAAGAGTTAGGGATTCAGTGAAAAGATAGATTTTGATGAATAATAAGTATTTCTCTTTAAGAGTTTTCACCTCTGTGTGAGTTGATTCCCTTGGTTCTTAGGAAAAGAACTACCATTGATAACGTTGGTTCTTCCAGCAGGTCGTAGTATGGGTCACGTTCCTTTTGATAACTTTGATGCTCTCCAGCAAGTCATGGTTTGTGTTGGGTTCCTATACCTTATCTTATCTTATCTTATCTTTATCTTATCTTATCTTATCTTATCTTATCTTATCTTATCTTATCTTATCTTTATCTTATCTTATCTTATCTTATCCTGATTCTCAAAATGTTCCATTATCGTTTCTGCATTCTAATTCATTCGCATAGGGTGAATCATATCACTTGCCTAACAATTATGGTGTTAATGCTACATTCAATGCATATGACGTATCTCTTTTATCTGCAAGGATGAATAGAGAAGATTCATATTCAAGTGCGCATGCCCTCAAAGCGTAAGGAGATGATGCAAATATTACTTTTGAGAGTACTGCTACAAAGGCAACATCATGAAGGAGTATTGGGCCTATCACTAGAGCTAAAGCTAGGAAGCTGTAGAAGGAGGTGGAAGCCTTGTTGAACCTTTAGGAAGACCTTCCTTAGGCCCCCACCTCTCCTATGACTCTGCAATCTTAGAGTAAGACTTAGATAGTTTTCCTATATTTTAGGTCTAAATAGCTAATTTGTATAAGCTTATGCCCAATTTATTTGTACTTTAGGATATATTTTTTGGACTTACTCTAGCTCAATTTAACATTGCATCAAAGGAAGGAGAGAAGTTCCTTATTGGGATCACATCCTAGCCCAAAACACCTTCCCCTGGTGAATCCAAAGCCACATACACCTTCTCCCTTTTAGCAACTATTTTGTAGCCTATATAATGGCATACCATGCTTCATTTTGAACATTTTGAATCATCTATTCATATTTGATATTTTATTCAAAGAATTCTCTTTTCTTTTCGCTCTCTTCTTCAAGCTAGAGTGAGTAAGTGGCTCTTTATCCTTAGCTCCTCCAAGGTGACGGAAGCAAAGGTGGCTTATCCAACTCATGGTGGCGCCTCCTCTTCGCATCTTTTTCACCGATCCATTTCTTCCTCTTCTCCACCACAAGTGCAGCCTCCATTGTCCAAATATCTTCTTCTAATCATATTCATCACCAACCCTTTTGTCCAAACAAAATGAGATGAATCCAAAACCACCTTCGGAATCTCTTAAGGTTCTATTTGATAGTAAAGTTTTATCAAATTTTTTCTCAACAAAATGAATTTACCTCTTGCATTTGTAACATCTAAGGAAAATGTAACAAATGCTCAACAACCTAAACAATAAATCTAAGGAATTCTAGCACCTAAGATAATAAAAAATGTAACGGATGCTCAACAACCTAGACAACAAATCTAGGGAATTCTAACACATAAGACAAAGTAAAATGTAACAAATGCTCGACAAACTAGATGACAGATACAAAAAATTATAATACCTAAAGTAAATGAAAAAGTAATAAATGCTTGACAAATTGGATGATAAATCTAGGAAATTCTATACCTAAGTAAAGGAATGTGCAACAGATGCTCAACAACCTAAAAAACAAATTTAGGAAATTATAACACCTGAGGAAAAGGAAAAAATGGTAGGTGTTTGGTAATCTAGATAAAAAATCTAGGGAATTTTAACACCTAAGTTAAAGCAAAGTGTAATAGATTCCCAAAACCTAAATGACAAATCTAGGAAATTCTAACATCTTATGTAAACTAGTAAACTATTATTTTGTCATTTTATCTACAAGATTTTAGGCATAATTACTGCATAATTCATTTATAATTCAACCTAATATCTCTTATTTTTGCAAGAATGGTAAAGCAAATAGAGAATTCAAAAGTAGGCATGTTTCGGGCCAAAAATAGAGCAAAAAGGGTATAAAAAGACAAGGAAGTATAAAAGAATAGAAATACCCCGTCAATGAACCCAGCACGACTGCGCCAACTAAGCACGGTTGTGATAAGATTGGACGCACCATAAAATAGTGTCATGTCAGCCCTAATGATGTAGGAAACATCCCAATTAGCCCTATGGTCACGATGGTTGAGAGGCAGTTAGTTCAAGTCGGCCCGTGACCACCGGAAACCTTAATCTTTTCCTATAAAAGGAAAGATTTGTCACACCATTCAATACACACCAATACGATACATACATCTCTCTCACTCCAGGAACAATTATACCTTTTCTCCATATATCATTTCTAACCTCTCTATTCCCGATTCCTCCTCCAACATCTTCCTGTAGGATCTTGGTGGGAGCAATCCTTATGCAGAGCAATCTTAGAGTAGTTGCCAGCTTTTTTGGCAACCCTAGTTTTGTATTCTTTATTTGATTTTGTAATGGATGTTTTTGGGCTATCCTTATTTATGTGTATTCCCTTTTTCTGGAGCTTTAACAAACTTTGTGATGTGTATTACTTGAACCTTATTTTTTTTCCCTTCTAATAATTCAAATGATTTTACAATGGTGTTTTTATTATTATAATTATGTTATTCTATTATACTTAGTCCATTAATAGGAACTAGTTAATTCTATTGACCTTTTAGTTGGTTGGGGGTTAGGTGATTGCACCACTCCTAATCAGAAGAACCAAGGGATAACTAAACTTAAGGGTCTTAGAGGATCAATCGGTGATATGAATTAAACGGATCTTTTCTTGAGTTCGTTCACTTAGATAAAAAAGAAGAAGAAGATAGGATTATAACTGAAATAAATCAAAATTGGGATTTCGATAATTGTAAGAGTAAAATAAGGAAAAAGATAAGGAATGAGGGAAAACCCCACACCCATTCGAGGGAGAAATGAGAGTGATAAGCTCGATGTAGAATTACCATAAGAGTACGAGAAACCCTTGATAAGATCCAAGCAATAGTTCTTTCCAAGAACCCTAAGAGACACATAAGCTCGGGAAAATCCTAATTCTTATTATCATCAAAACTGCCCCCTTACAGAGAGTTACATAAGTATTTATAATAAAACTAAAATCTTAAATGTTTAGTAGCCAATAGGATCCAGCCCACTAGCATAACAAAATAAAAGTAAAAAATCCTAAAAAGACTTAATAACTATTATGGCCAAGCCCATTAACATAATAAACAAAACATATGTTATTAATTACTATAGTAAATATAAAGTTCTAAATCAAAATACAATAAAATAATGATTGGATTAAAATAAGTTAAATTTGGTCTCTTCTTCTAATTATTTATTTTGTACACAATAAACTAGTTTTGTGTTATTTTTCTCCATATATTGGGTTTCGTTAAATACAATTATAATTATCTGATTTAAGACCTCTTTGACTTTCTTTGCTTTTTACCTTGTCATAAGACCTCCAACCCCTTGTTGGAGATCTTCCTCTTTATCTATTTCATTCTTTATCATTATTCCTTCTTAATTCTAATCAATTGGGAACTTGAGTTTCTAACTAGATAATTTTCTAACACATAGTTAACACCTTCTTAAAATTTACATTTGTTTAATTTATCTATCTTTCAGGATCAATGGGGATAGTATCTAAAGGGAAGATTATTGCGATTTCAAGATGAATGGGTAGTAATATAAATAGCATAGGTGGTTAGCAATTTAACAACGGGGGAGACTGGGGGTAAAAGAAAGTAAAGTCACAAGGGGATCCAAAGCCCTATAAATTTTCCATAACTTACACCATATTGTTTTATTTATCATCTAATAGAAATATTATTTCTATTTCTTTTATCTCTACAAACAAACTCTTCTTTTAGTGGGATCAAAAGTTAGAGGTCAAACTTCATAATAGATTGTTGGCACAACCTTTGTGGGATCAATACTAGAGGTCTAAAATATCCATTTTCTACATCAATGAGTATACTTACTCATAGATAAAATTTGGCAAATATTTTTATACTTATGTTTTTCAGGAAACAAAGGAATATGAAATAAACACTCAATAGCTTAAACAACAAATCTAAAGAATTCTAACACCTAAGGTAAAGAAAAATATGATAGATGCTTGACAACCTAGAAAATAAATCTAGAATATTCTAATTTCTCAAGAAAAATGTAATAGATACTTGATAACCTAGACAAGAAATCTAACAAATTCTAACACCTGAGGTAACATAAACATTAAGATTAAAAATAATTTCTCAATAACTCATAAAAACACCCTAGGGAACTTGAGAACTAAAAGAAGAGAACATTTAAGTCAAATAATAAAGAGTGAATTATCACTTTCGTTCTTTACTTTGTTAACGCGTCTCATTTTCATCCTTGACTTAAAAAAATTAGGTCATTAGTTTCTCACTTTATCATTTGTGTTTCACATTAGTCCCTGGGGTCAATTTTAATAAACGAAATGCTGATTTGTGAGGTTAAATGTCACGATGTTAGTTCAGATACACCTTAAAGGTCAACCAAAAAGGATAAAAAAAGGTTGTAGTGGTAAGATGGAGCATTTGGAGATTTATTTACCAGCACCGTGGAGAACAAGGATGAAGATGATGACAGATAGTGTAAGGTGAATGAGGTGGAGAAGTCCTTAATGTATTATATGATATTGTTGATGCATATTTGGATGTTCAACTTGGCATTTTGACAACAGAAATTAACACACCATTTATGAAAGTTGACCACAGGGACTAATGTAAACACAAATGACAAAGTGAGAGACTAATGGCCTAACTATTTTAAATCGCAGATGAAAATGAAACACGTTAACAAAGTGAAGACAAAAGTAACAATTCACAAAATAATAAATAAAGATAATAATAAAAATATTATTAGGAAACTAAATGTCTAGAAATGATGCATAAGTTCTTAAACTTAACTAAATCTAAGAAAAATGAAACTTAAAGAAAATCTCACAAATAAAAACCAATTTTTGAAATATATGAAAAAGCCAAATAAAGTTATGTTTCAAGATATTTTATTTAAAGGCATGCACCATTGAATCATGACACTTTACTAATTCATTAAAAGGAGGTCTCAAGGATTAGAAGGAAATGAAATTTCTTTTCGCAAGGAAACGATACATGCAAACTAAACATAACACCAAATTAATAGATAAGCTTAATATTTTTCAACTTCCATTCAGAAGAAGAAAACTTTGGTTTCCAAGTTAAGATTTTAACAACTAGTCTTGCTTCAATCATTCAATGAATTAGCTTAAAGTTTATTTCTATCAAGAAAACATTATAAATGTATTTTTCAACTCATCTTGTTTTTATTTCTTTTTTTTCTTCCTTTTTTTATTTTTCTTTTCTTATTTTTATTTTAAATGATAAATGGTTGAGTAACCTAAAAATGATAAAAAAAATTATCTTAAAATAAAAGATTAAAAAAATAGAAGTATTCATTATTAATTGGAATGAACTTTATGAAGCTTATAACATGGTCGAGGGTTAAAATCTTATGAAAGATGAAAATAGGTTTTTCATGAGTTAGGATAATTATCTTTAATCATGTGCAACATTTTTTGCATTTTTTTACTTTTCCTTTCCATATTTTTTTTTATTTTTCATGACTTTTCAAACTTTTTTTTTATTTTCTCTTCAAATAGTATCAACAGCTAAAAGTATCAATCAATCCTTATATTCATGCCTCTAATCTAGGGTTGATCCTTATTCAATATTATTTGAAAATTAATTTATTCTTAGACCCAAAATAGGTAACAAAGAATAGTGATGATTTTTTTAAGGATAAAGGAAAATGGTCAAACTTCATCTCAAATCATGTTTTTTTATCTCAATTTTAATTTTAATACAAAAATTTTATGAAATTTATTTATATACTTTTTTTTTGTATCCCACATTTTCACTCTTTTTTTCTTTTCTTCTTCTTTTTATATTTCTTTCTCCTTATATTGACGATTAGTAACAAAGTACCAAAACTTCATATGGATAATGAACGTCAATTTCATTACTAGAAGCCAAACAAGATTACATCATTACACTTTAAAATGGAACCAAAGTTCAAACAAAAATATTAAAAGAAATAAGAAAGAACATAAAGAGGGAAGTGACAAAACAAAAATTCCTTATACTCACAGCTTATTGCTTTCCTAATGGATTAGTCTCGATGGTTGTCCTTATAGAATTCTTTTCCTTGAAGACAAATCTTTCCACATCTTTCATTCTTTGCATGTGGTGCTTGAATATCCATGATTTTTAATTGAATTCTCGAGAGCTCCCATGTGATACTTGCATGTTTCATTTGGATTATATCATTTTGAAGGTGAATCTAATATAACCTATTGTACATCATAGCAATTGAATTATCTTTCAACAAAGCATCATAAAGCTCAGAATATGACATTGGTATTGATTCAATTTTTGGTTTCTCCTTATTTTTTAGATCAAATTGGCTTTGTGGATTATTAGAAAATATTATTTTTTTAATTAGGAAGTGAGTTAGGGTTTCAACTAATGAGTCAGGAAAGTACAGGTTAGGATAATTTGGGATGTAAAGGTGGTAAGGATATGATTGAATAGGGGGTGTAGGAAATTATATCGATTAGTAAGTAGGCTAGCATGGCTTATTTTTAAGTGGATGATTTGCAGAATCAATCGTATGGACCTTTCCTCCTTTTCTAGAAGTTTAACTCTTTTAACTTGTCTTGATGTATACTTAGTTGACTCAATTTTTCTTCTCAAATAACATCCTCCACTTGTTCCCCGGTTACCACCGCATCAAAAAAATAATTGGTAACACAACCCAATAACTCCTCAAAATATGCTCCATCCAAGGTTTTCACAAACTACCTAACTATTTCCTTCTCATTCAAAGGAGGCTAAACTTTGAAACCTTTTCCTCTCCACCTCTAAGTGTATTCCCTAATGTTTCTAATTTATCTTTCTTCATCCTTTGTAACTCAAACCGGTATAGGGCAATGTCAGTGATAAACTGCTACTACTTCATACACAATTTACCTAAATTTCTACACCAATTTCTAGTTTAGCTATTTTCAAGATGAAAAAACTAAGTCAAGGCACTTCCAACAATGCTATATTAGAAGTAGCGAATCAGCTTCACTTTTTTATGGTAAGCAGCCATGCTTCAAGTATACATGGTTAAATGGATAATAGAATCCGTTTTTCCTTTAAACTTTTCAAAATCAGGAACTTTGAATTTTGTAGGTATTTCAATGTTAAATAAATATATAGAAATCATGCATGTCCAAACTCCTATAGGCTTCCATTCCTTACATAGCTCTCATCTTTTCTTCTAATATCTCCATTTTATTTATCATTCTTACCTTCTCCTTCTCCTTAACTTTTCGCCAGTATTTGGAGTGACGATCACAACCTTAAGTGCTTCTTCTTCATCAACTTGAGAATCTCCTACCCTATTAGTATCATTATGATTTCATTTATCATTATTTTTATCCTTCTATATCAATTGTAGTGCAACTGGATGTGAAAGAAATTGGAGCATATTTGATCAAATTCATACTAAAAAAAGAAACCACCTAGAACAACAAAGATTAAATGCTCTTGTCTTTGTCAAGTATAATCTTCAACTTGACATGAGAAAAAAGTCTAGAGAACATAAAGAGGATACATATGATCCTATTTGTCTATCTAACATTGAATCGGATGATGAATGGATTATAGAAAAAGAGGATCCCTGTTTACCAATAGATACCTCGTGGATAAATATAAATGAGTCCTTTACTATTGAAGAATGAGCTCCAAGTAAGAAAAGGAAGAGAGTTATTTATTTAATAAATAACACTTACTATTATTAATTAATATTTAATAATATGTTGTCTCGTACTTATTAATTATTTTATCTTTTGTCTATATAGGTCCAAGAAATTTAAATGCTAAAAATGATAAGGGAAAATCTATCATAAGGGATGATGAGAGTGAAACGGAAGAGATAAATTGCAGATGGAGAGGAAGGAGAGGAGCATATGTCAGGGGAAGAAGAGGATGAATTGAGTGACATTGATCTTGGAAGTGATGACTAACAATAACACACATATTTAGTTATGAATTTTAGGCTCTTATTGATTTTTTTTAGGGATTAAATTTATGTTGATCACTTTGATTTTAATTTCTATAGTTCAATTTAGATTAATTTGAAGTTTATTTGTGACATATCATATTTATGTGTTAAGTTATTCACTTATTCAAGTTACATATATAAGTTATATTTAATGATCCTGTATCTTACGATTCACGATATAATTCGATTCACAATTCAAAAAGTAAGATTCCCAATTCATGATACAAATTGTGATTTGATAACCATGGGAAGAATCATTTAGCACATAACCAAGGTCTAAAGCATACAAACACATAAAAAGCTATAACTTGACCTTAGGTGAGTATCCAATACTAAGGTCCGAAAGTCCAAGTCCATATTACAAATAACTTGTAAAGGTAAATATGAATTACACCAAAATTAAATCCTACTAAAAATCACTAGGATTTACAATTCAAATCAACCTAATTACAAATGTTCAATCTAAATTTTACAAGTTCAAAACCGAATGCACAAAATTAGAAATATCCTTCACTTTAGCCTTCAATTTGGCTTTGTACTCAAGCCTTAATTTGGCCTCAAAGTCCAAGTTCCAAGCCTTGTCTTCATGAGCCCATTGGGATTATTTAGGCCTCTCCATGTACCCACAAAATCATGCATACACAAAAAAGAGGTTTGCTTCCCCATTGGTTAGTATTAACAAAATTAAGTTCAAATCTCAATTTTCCACACCAAGTGTTTATGCACTCCTCCCTCTAATGTTGTCACCAAGCAACCAGTCCTCACACACAATTTAGCCACCAAACCAAGTTGGAATCAAGAAACAACTAAACTCAACCTAGGTGCTCAAGTGATGCTTAGGTGATGAAGAGAGTGCTCATGCTAGTAGGTGAAAGGTGACAAAACTTTGAGGAATTTTAAAGACAAGCAATAAAATCTAATCACAAGAAAAGTATACTAAAAAATGAATTTAAGTAAGAAAAAACTTAGAAGCCAATAAAGGAAATAAACTAGAATTAAAGCTAGTAAAGAAGGTAGGCATTGAAAACTAGTCCTAGAAACTAAGAGGTACACAAGTATGCACACATGCTCATTTTGGTGCTAGTAAGTAAGGAAAACTTATACATGAAAAACTAAGCAATTAACTCCTAAGATCTACCCCCTACTACTACACATCTATTTATAACATGCATACTCAACAAGGATAAAAGAATAATACATTATGCATGTCTTTTCTTCACAAATATTTTTCTTTTCTTATGTTTTATTTTTCTTTTGTTTTTCTTGTTTCTTATGAATTTCTTGTCCAAGGTCCAAAGGTATTAAGTTCTTCAAAGTCTCCTTTGCATAGTATTTTTCTCAAGGTATCGGTTCCTATATCTAATTGTCCAATTTAGTGCAATTACGCACTCTTCCTTTGCATAGGGTATTCTAAGTCCTCAAGGAGTCCAAATTTGTCCAAAGTTCAGTAGGTAATTCAAAGGTCCAAAATTCTTTTTAGGTGTTTAAAGATAACTTTAAAATTTCACTTAAGATGAAACTTAATCACTTAACTTTGCATGCATGAGCTAAGCTAGAACTTAATGAATGTAAGCACACAATCATACAACTCTTGATAATGTAATTGGAAAAAAAAAATATATTTCAATTAAAATAGATCAAGATCTTAAAGAAATGAACAACATAGAATTGAAAAAAAGAGTTACTTTCTTCAAATTTCAAGTTTGATGAGTCATGTTTACTAGTTTTACGATGTGGATATTTGGCACATGGGTTATAATCTCTTTTCACTTCATAAATCCTCTCAAATGTTATGAGAATTTCTTGTATTTCGGTAAGATAATTTATCTTTATATTTTTCAAAAAGATGTTTTTAGAGAAGAATTAAAAGAGGGTTAAGGATCTATGTCATGAGAACTTGACAAAATCTTTCTTTAAATGACTGTACTTTTAATTCTATGTACTTTGAAATCCATTATCAAAATTTATATTTATCTTTAGCTTAAACTATTCCTGTCAAACTATTCCTTAAACATATCAATACTTTGAGTGAGTATCGAACTAAAGATCTTAGTAGACAATTTTTAGTAAGTGTCATCCTATTAAGATACTCTATGAAAACATCTCCTTCATCTAATAAGAATCCAAGGAGTATACTTCATTGGTTCATTTCATTCATAACTTTTTTTTACTAAATTTCACAGGTTTACCTATACTCTAAGAAGATATATATAATATATAATATACGAAATCGTAAGGAGTGATTCTAAGAGGTTAAAGGAAGTATATAATAAATGTTATATGTGTAAAACCAATGTTATGTGCAAACGATCTATATTGTGTGCGAATGATCAGTGCTATGTGTTAACAGTTAATGTTGAATTGTTCAAAGAGAACATAAAGGAAAATACTCCACGGCTCCTTCAAGAGACTTCTTAAATGATTTTTGTAAATATGAAATAACATTTTAAATGCATGAAAATTTAAATATAGAGATTATTCTATTGGAGGATGTGCCAGTGAGTCTTGTGTATGTGTTTGCCTCGTTGAAGCAGGTATGTCCAAGTATAGATAGAGATCTATCAAGACATTTATAGGAACCATGGTAAGAAGCAAAAACTTATTGAATGATCTATGTATGCATTATGAGTAAAATGAGTTGAGAAATATGAGGAAAATATAAGAATTTTGTGAGTTCCTTAAGCCTTAGGGTTGAAGTAGTTGAAGCGTGATGGTTGACAGGGGGCCTAGGGTAGCTCCCTAATATTGAGACTATCACAACTAAAACTCGACCACTTTGACTTTTCCTAAGGATTATCATGGTCAATGAGTCAATTTTTGTTAATTGTTTTGTGGGAAGAATCAATTTCTAGGTATTTCTATGTGCATAAATACCTTAATAGTTTGAATTGATTTGACAATTTATAACATGAGGCAATAGGAAATTTTGTGTCCTAACAACTTTCCAAAGTGTTAGATTTGGGCTTTCATGCATAGCATAGAGTTGACAATAGACCAAAGAATTAAAAAGATTCAATATGGTATGACATGCATTGAGTTTTCAAAGAATTTGAGGGTTTACCATCAAACACTCACACATGATATGAGCATTCCATTTATTATAAGATTTGATTGTAGTTATGGTATGGTTAGAATGCATGTGATGTTGTGATTGAAATCATTAGTAGGGCATACAAGCTTGATTTTAAATTATGACTCTATTAAATGTCATAAGTAGCCTTATCTACTTGTTTTTTATCAAAACACTTTTGGATTATGCATGTTCTCACTCTTACTGCTATTTTTTTTTTTGTTATACGCTTTCCTTTAGCAGAAAGTTTTGATGAAGAAAAAACATCTCTTCTCTATCTGTGCATGGATGTCATTGGAAGAAAGAGTAACATCCTAATAAAATAACTTGCATGGAACTATTACCCTTTTTATTATTATGAAATGGGTCAAAATTAAAGCACCATTTATTCTATTTTCATACCATCAAAGTAGTTATTTAATAATTCACAAAGTTAAATATTAGATTTCTATTTTTAAAAAAATATTTATTTATATTGATTTTAATAAAAACTATAATGGCTAAAATATATAGTTAATTATAAAGTTATATCTATATAATAGGATTATATGATATTTTTTACTAAATTTTGAGTGATATATAAAAAAATTTGTAATTTATTTTTATATAAATTAACATAAAGTATAATTAAAATTATTTAAAAATTTATCTATAAAAAAATAAATAACAATAAAAATATTATAATATAATTTTTTTTATCTTCCTTCCTTCACTTAGTACAAGTTTCAAGTCATGCCAACAATTCAATAAAAGAATTTTATTAATCTATGTCGCAACCGTAATTACAACGAGACGACGAACTCCCTAAAAATTTTAAAAAGGAAATTTGATTGATAATGTGGAGTCGTCACCAAAATTTTTATTTAAGAAAAAAGATTTGGAAAAACCTTAACTTGAGGAAGAGATTTAGGTTCGGGAGGCGGTTATGAGTAGGGAAGGTGTTAGACACCTTACTCACCCGTTTCGAAAAACGATACCCTTAAACTGAGTGTGTGATTTATTTGAAAACTATTTGATCCTTTAATTAGAGTGAAAATGAATAGATTGATGGAAGATAGCCTGATAGGACTTGATCTTGCTCGTATGTATTCCCAGGTGCAATGGGAAACTCAAGGCTTACGTAGTTCTGGTTTGAAGGCTTGACCTTCAGAGGTGCTTGAAAAAGGAATAGAGTATTTTGAAAATATTTTAGAGAAAATCCTTAGTCCACACATACACAAGATAAGAGGCAAACGAGGGCTGGACTGGGATCTATATGAATCTTTAAACATCGAACAACAGTGAAACCACCAGTTCTATTTTATAGTTCATCGCATGAGACTTAGGATTTCAAAATGAATTTAATTTGAAAATAATAAGGATAAGAAAATAAATGGGCTTTATTTAAAATAAAACGAACTTGATTTTGAATTTAAGAAATTGAACTACACTTGATTTAAAATGAATTTGATTTAACTTGATTTGGATCTAAGGAAAAGATTTAAACTTGATTTGAAATTTGAAGAAAAGAATTAAACTTGACTTGATTTTGAGAGAAGAATTAAACTTGATTTGATATTTGAGGAAAAAGAATTAGACTTGATCTGAAATGAAATCGAGGGAAAGATTTAAATTGGATTTGAATTAAAATGAATTTTATTTGAAATTTGATGAAAGAGTTAAATTAAATTGGCTTTGAAGCAAAATGAATTTTATTTGAAGCTTGATGAAAAGGATCAAATTGGATTTGAACCAACATGAGTTTTATTTGAAACTTGATGAAAAGAAATAAATTGGATTAAAAAAGAAATTTTATTTTGTTACTCGATGAAAAGGATTGAATAGGATTTAGATTTGAAAAAAGGGGTTGAGCTTGATTTGAACTTGAAGAAAAAGGCTAGGCTTGATTTTAAAATGGAATAAAAAATGAGGAAGAAAAATAAAATTGATTTGAACTAAAATGGACTTGATGAAATTTTAAGAAAAGGGTTAAACTCGATTTCAAATGAAATGATCCTGATGAAAGCTTTAAGAAAAAAGTTGAATTTGGTTTTAAATAAAAGGAACTTGCAAAGAAAAGAAAAAATAAAAAATAAAAAAATTCTTGACCTATATAACAAAAATTCAGTTTCAAATTAATTGTAAAAGGATTAAAATCGTAGGGCAAGGCTGGCGGACCCAGAGCCGCCAACAAAAGAATTAAAAAACAAATGGTCAAGTGCAGGATTGAATGCACACATCTGGGATCATGGACCATGTGCTCAACCACTTGAGCTATGCCACTTTATAGCTTACAATTCACGAACCATATATATGTATAGAGTGGCTTGTTTCCTCTATTTTAATCAAAGCTCATCAGTGGGCCCCCCTCATTTATTGGGGTCTGCCTTTTTGCATGGCCCCTTTTCGTGCATGTTTTTTTTTTATGTTGAGAAACTGTACGCACATGGGGTGTCTCTTATTATCTCATACACCTAGTGATCCTTTACTTGAGTAGCAGTCTTTTGTGTACCGAACTCCTTGTGTCAGAGGGCCTATCTAAATCCCGTCGCAAGGTACTCGACTTTTGGGAATTGGACGCAAAGACAGAAATCCCTACTAGCCTCAAGATGCTTTGAACGTTGTGACTATCTTCAAGATTTCATCAAATTCGAAGCTGCCAAAGCCATTCAAGATTCGGAGGGATTTAGAAACTGTGACAAACTTAGAGTTAGCACCCATTGATTCATCATGGATTCATGATTTAACATCACTATTTCTGCCACTGCAGAGGAGCCCCGTTCCAGTGATCAAAACATTTGCGCAATGTCTTCCGTCCATCACTTGGAATGTGAAAACAGACGTGGCTGATGACCAAACTGTAGGTCAAAGTTCAGAAACAGGTAACCAGAGTTTGCTACAGGAGTAATGTCGATCAGCTTATAGCCTCTTTGTGTCGAGCTCTCGTGCTAACTCACCAATCTCATGATCATGTGGGAACTGCATGGTCTTTTATTCCAAGTTTCCCAGCAAAATCACATTTGCTTCAGCGGCAAACCGACGTATACCAACTGAATGCTTCCAGTAGTAACCTTCATTAGGTGATACAGAACTGGATCAAGGATCATTCTCCTCCTTCATGTGAACACATGGTTTCATAGAAGAGCACCAGAGGTTCTAGTAAACATTGGTTAAAGACTTTGAAAGTCCACGAGATCAGTTTCAAGATACATGCAGACTCGGGCTAGCTTTCATTCTGAATCATTATCTAGGCCTTTGATGATCTGCCTTTTGTATGGTTCCAGGAGCACAAAACCACCCCCCATTATTATGCATGCATGCATTCATTTCACGTAAAAACATAGATCAACTTAGAACCAGATTATCAGCATGGGGTGCACCAGGAGCATTCTTGGATTGCTCAAAGATGGAACAGATTTCCAGTGAAATCTAATCTATCTTCTTCACTTCTAATTGAGGATAAAAAATAATTAAGAACTGAAGCCTTCAATGTTGTAGATGCTACTGGGATTATTCGTGTTTGGCTGCCTGATAAGCAATTCTTTATAACTTTTGGGCTTTAACCAATGCCTAAGGAGAACGACGACATGGGGTAGAGTCTGTGCCCTTGCGTCAACTGGATTAAGATCATTCATGGTACTTTATCAATTCAAATGCCGATTCAAACTTCCCTGGAATCGATTGAATTCGATTAAACGTATGTTTGCTCCCTTGATATCGTGATAAAGTCCATTATGATCATGCAAACAAATCTATGCCTTGGAACCGTTTAAATTGAAGCACTGTATGCAGGTTTTCGTATCTTTACGGCTTCTAATGCATGGTTTATATATGAAAAAATATGGGGAAGAAAAGGCGACTGGGCCTGGAGGATGAGCTGTGTCACTTTGTCACAGACATCATATTTGTTGGCTTAATGTCTCAGAACTTAGGCACAACTCTTGGTGCTAACTTGCAGAATTCAGAAGTTATATCTCATAGGGATTCTTCAATGATAGTATCATGATTTATATGATTCAAATCATGGAATCGAATAGTACAAGCATAGTGATCTTGATTTAATTTTGTTCCAGCATAGAGAATTTTAATCTTTAATCAAAGGCATGAATGCATGATCCGTCGCTATGTGTCTCCCTTTCTTTGCTCAAGGATCATTAGCTTTCCCTTTTTTTCCCTAAGATTCTTGATTTTTATTCTAGAGAGAAAGAGCCTTTTTTGAGAGTAAAAAAAAATGGAAGAAAAAGAGAGTTTTTCCCTGAAAATTATAGAAGAAGCCAAAAAAATCTTTTTTTTTTATTTTTTTATAGCAAGGTTTCCTCCTTTTAAATTTGTGGCAGAATCCTCCGAGCCATGCACACATGCACATCTCTCTCTTTTTCTTTTTAATTGTTTTTTTTTTTGTTTTTTTTATTTGTTTTCTTGTTTTTTATTTTTTATTTAATTTTCCGTTTCTTTTATTATTTTTCCAATTTTTCAGTTTTTATATTTATTTATATATTTTCTTTCTTTTATTTATTTATTTTTTAGCTATTTTTTAGTTATTTCTTTTCTTTAATTTATTTTATTTTTTCTGATTTTACTTTTTATTTTTTCCTAATCTTACTATTTAAATTATTCTTTTAAATTTTTTGTTTTATTTTATTTTCATTTTATTATTATCTTTTTGTATTTCAATTTTATTTTTTATTTTTCTAATCTTTTTTTTAGTTTTTCTATTTTTTTCTTTTTTTTATATATATTTCTTATTCTTAATCAATCTTTTTGCTTTTTTGTATTTTACTTTGTTATTTTTTTCATTTTGATTTTTCTATTTTTATTTTATCGTTTTCTATTAATTTTATGTTTCGCTTTCTATTTATTTTTATTTTCTACTTTCCATTTATTTATCTACTTTTCTGTTTTTTCTTCATTTTTATTTTTTAATTTATTTTTTATTTTTTAATTTTATTATTTTAAGTTTTTATTTATTTACTATTTTTTTAATTTATTTATTATTTAAATTACCATTTATTTACTAATTAATTTTTAAAAACCGAGTCTCGTACATAATTAATTGTTTATAATTTATATATGATTTTAAATAAAAATAATTTTAAAAATCAATTTCAATCATTAAGTTTCAGATGCATCAAGTATTTAATCTTTTTAAAATTTATATTCATTTCAAATATTAATTTAATTTAAATTTTAATTATTAATATATTATAATAAATTTGAAAATATATTTTTAGTTTAATAAAATAAATCTTATTATTTAATTTTATCTAATGTTAATTTGAATTTAATTTTCAAAATTTAAAATTTTAATATTATATAATAAAAAATTTGAAATATAATTTTAATGATGTGTTTTTTAATTTTAATATTCAATCTTAAAATATTTATTTTTTAATTTTTATTAATATAATATTTACTATTAATAATAAAATATTTATTAATTTTACTTATAAAATTTTTATTTAATTTTAAAGTATTTATACATTAGAAATACTGCTATAACAGAAAAAAATTGTCTATCCCGATGACTAGATGTAATGTTTAATTTATTTGATTTTTTTCTTATTTAAGCAAAGTTTATACCCATCCTATTTCTAAATAATTTCCATGGTCATAAAGTCAAAATGGTCTATCATTTATAATTTATATATAACTTCTTATAAGAGTGAAAGATGCATGATGGTTGTTGCATTTGATTGATTAAGAACACTTGAAATAGGTTCTAAACTTTACCTATTGGGACTTTCTACGATTTAGGCATAATACATCATTTAGTAATGTAATAAGTAATCATGTTCTTTACTCGAAAGTGGGAAGGGATAGTACGAGCTGTATTTTAGATGCAGTACTCTGAGTCCTTGTATTTAAAACGTTGTATTTTGGATCCAGTACTTTCAGTCCTTATATTTAAAATATTCCCCCCATTTCCAAGAGATTTTGTAAGGTAGAACCAGAAGAAGCCTTTGCACATTCATGGTCCAAGAACAAATTATTATTAAAAAAATATTTTGCAGCGAGAATCTAATGTATAAGGGACTTTGAATTATGTACGTTCCTTTCGTTCTCTAATTTTGTGCTTGATACGTCATTTTAAGGGAACAAAATAATTTTTAAAAAAATTTAAAATTTAAATATTAAAATATTTTTAAAAATTTAAATTCTAAAAATTATAATAGAATATTTTAATAAATTAATTAAAATAACTTTTTTTTTAATTTTTTAAAATAGATAAAAATTTTAATTCTTCAAATTTTTTCAACTTTATGAATAATTCTTTTTTTTATGTTGTTTTCTTTATTATTATTATTTTATTACTTTATCTTTACTTTTTTTTTATTAATTTTTTAATATTGACTTATTTATTATCATCTTTCATCTTTCAAGTTCTTATTTATTATTTTATTTAAAATGTTCCACAACATTTTTATGAATATTAAAATATTTAAATTGTTCTATGGATAAAATATAGAAACAAAATTAATTTTTTTATCTAAACAAAAATTTAACAAAAAAAATTTAAAATTTAATAAATTTTAAATTCATCATTCAAATAAAATTTTAAAATATAAAAATTAATTTTTTTATTTAAAAATATTTTTAAAATAAAAATATTTAAATATTTTAAAATTTTTCATCCAAATATAAAAATTCTTTTGCCACCTATCTCATCAAATCATCGTAATTTTGTTTTAATTGCGAGTTTTTTTTTTTCATCCTTTACATTACTTTGCCAAAACTTATTATAATTATCGGAAAAGATATTAAACAGATCTTTATTGTCTTTAAAATATATTGAATAAACACGACTCTTTATTCATTTGAAAAGTTTATTGATTGATAGACGAGACGTATTTTTTAATTTTAGAAATAATCATTCATTTTATAAACAGTTTATTGATTAATTGTCATATCTTTTGAAACTCGCCTAGACATATTCATTAAAAGCATATTTATTATTTAATAAAAAATATCTTTTCAATAAATGGAAAGCCATATCTGTTGATTGCTGGAAGAAAATAACTATTTATCATATAAGCATACTTATTGATTAGCGAAAGGACATGTTTATTTATAAAAAGGGAACAGTTGGTGTTTCTTCGGAAAAATATTTATACTCATGAAAAATGTACATTTGATAATTTTATAAAAGTTTAACGAATTTTTTAATCTTTACTTTATATTAATGAGAAAAAATATTATAAATAAAAAAATTTAAACATTCTTTTTTTCATAATATATAATCGTCAAAATAGTTATAAATTTATTATAAAAATTTTATTTTTTTATAAACATATATAAAAATAAAAATCGTAAATAATTATAAATTTATTTTTATTTTATATATAATAATTTAAATAAATAAATAAATTAAAATTTGTAATTATTACAAATTATAATATAATTTTAATTTAATAATTATATTTTTATATGATTTTATCTTTATTAATTAATTTAATAGTTAATTTTATTAAATTTTTAAATTTAATCAATAAATTTTTTTTAACTATTAATTTTCAACTAATCTCTTAATTTTTATTTATCCGATTAATTTTTAACTAAATTATTTATTAATTTTATATACGCTAGTTTTATCAATATAATTTTTAGTCCATTGATTTATGCGCTAGTTTTTCCTTTTTTAAAAATCTTTCTTCCGTTATATTACCCAATTTTCTTATACTTTTCTTTTAACATTTCACTTTAATAGATAATATGATTAGTTCATTAATTTTAAAAATTTTCTATACTAAAAAAACAAAACAACAATAAAAAATATTTAACCAACAAATATATATATATATATTTTAAATAATATAATATTTTGATATATTTTAATATTTTAAAAATATTTTTTGTTATATTTTTAATATGTATAACTTTAAAAATAAATCACGACTAATGATATTTTCAATTCATCTTTATCAAAGATAACATGTTGTAATAAAAAAGTTAGTGGGAGTAAAATAAATTTGAGAATAAAAGGTTTTGAGATAAATAACTAGCCAATTAGTTCAGCTATAATATAAAGAATTGATAATAATTTGTTTAGAAACAGCACAAAAATATCAATATAATTTTTTACCTAATAATTTAAATTATTAAACAAAAATATTATAATTTTAATTTTAGTTTTTAAAAAATTATTCTATTTTAATTTTACATTTAAGAAAAATTAATATAATTTTAATCCTTCATTAAGGATTAAATTCATGTGTTTTCTTTCTTTTTATATAAAATTTTATAAAGCTTTAAAGTATAAAAGTTATCTGAATTCTTAAAGTTATTTTAAACATGTAACAAAAGTGATATTTTTTATTAAAAAAAGTATTTATTAATTACAAATGTAAAAGTGTAATAAATATTAATTTTTAATAAAAACTATTATTTTTAGATATTCAAAATAATCTTTAAAAAGGTTAACAAAACTAAAATAAAAAATTATGATATTTTTTTTTTTGGAATTGATTACTTGTTTTACCTAACTTTTTAAGAGTAGGTTTGTTTTTCTAAAAAAACTTAAGTAATCGACTGGTCTTAGGTAAGTGTCTCATTTAAAAGGCGTTTAGCTTTCTTTTTTACTCGTTTCCAAAATCTATGTTATTTTTGTAGGGTTAAAATCTTGTTTTTATTCTAAGAGAAGTTGCGAAATTAAGAATGTTTTAGCCCCTTGGAGTGATAAGTTATGTCCCAAGAAATTAGATTGGAATTTCTTTTCCTTTTTTTCAGAATGTTTGGGAAGCAGATTTTTACGTGAAGGTGAAGCCAAGCTGAGGTACCCTTCACGTGCTTTGTCTTATCCTCAAAAACCAAGCCCGAAAACCCAGAGAAGAGCAATAAGTAAGGAGAGAAGCGTGAACAAACAAGAAGCGCAAAATATTATGTGAGCCAGAAAGGCCCAACACGCACTCCCTCACATTCACGTTCCCAAAAACGACACCGTCCCGCTCCTTCCAAACCAAAACCTCCTTCTCCTCCATTCATTATCACTGCCCAAAACGAAAACAAAAGCCACAGCCAGATATGATAACAATAAAAGCCATAAAGCTCCTCTCATTTATTTGCATTTAATTATTTATATTCTACATTCCTTAATCACTTTATCATTTCAAATTTGAAGATACGCAACCTGAGCCGAGCTGAGAGGTGACGAAGCAAAGAGTGATTGGAGAAGCAATGCGGAGCAAAGGAACCGGTGGAGCTGGGACGTTGCCGGCTTCGACCTCGTGGAAGTCGTCGCCGCAGCCGCAGCCTCCGCCGCAGGTTACTGGAGCATGACGATCGAAACTTAGTGCGCCGTTGGTTCGAAGGTACCCATTTCCACTTCATCGGTTCTTCCACATCCCAAGCATTCCATGGTTGCCAAGGTTCAGCGGTTGAAGGACAAAGTCAAGGTAATGTTCTCATCTCCACTTGTGACTGTGCCGTCGCTTCTTCTTCGGTGGTTTCTGCTTCATTGCAAGTGTTCACCACGGCGACGTTTTATTTTTCTTTACAATCCGAAAGAGTTCCGTGGTTTCTGCTTCATTGCCAGTGTTCACAACGGCGACGTTTTAGCTCTCATCTTTAAATTTGGAAAGGGATTGGTTGTTTTTGCTTCATTGCTAGTGTTCACGACGGCGACGTTTTATCTCTCTCTCTCTCTCTCTCTCTCTCTCTCTCTCTTTTTCTTTTTTTATTCGAAAAGAGTTTCGGTGGTTTCTTTCATTGCTAGTGTTGCCAGCGGCGACATTTTAGCTCTTGTTTCCACAGTTGCGTTGTGGTTTAGGTGTATCGTGTATGAGTAGTTTCAGCGTGTGAATTCCAATGAAAGGTAGGTTGTTGTTAAATAAGCTATTGTTGGTTTAGAATCTCAACGTACTATGTGCCGTGCCATCAGAAACTGAATTGGATTTCTGACAGTGTTATGTGGTCAAGGATCTTCTTAGTTAACATGAAAAGTTTCTAGACTAGTCTTATTTTGTTTGTTTCCCATATATGGTGTCTAGCAAGTATAAGCTAAATCCCTAGATTCTTATGTTATCAAATGATTCTACTATCTTGTATGGAAAGTTGCATATTGAAAATCTCTTTTTGTGTGGATTGGGTTATAAAGGGGTTTGAGTTGTTTGGTATTAGGTTACCTCCACACTGCCATTTATCCAGGTAAAAATGAAGATGGCTAGAAGAGGTGCATCAGTGGAGTGTGGAATGTCTTCTATACTATTTAAAGAACTTTGCTCATTCTTATAGGCCAGTCTTGCTGGTTTTGTTATTGTTTTTATGTGGTATCCTCTCCAAATGGTTTGGATCATGGGATTTCTATTTAGACATGTGTTAACAATCACATCAGATATTTTGCACAGCTTGGTTAGAGAAGACTATTTGCAGTTAAGACAGGAAGCAAGTGAACTTCAAGAATATTCAAATGCAAAACTTGATCGAGTAACACGGTATCTTGAATTGTTCTAGCTGAGAAACACGCATAAGCCAGGTAAGAAGCTAATTTATCTTTGTCTCTTGGCTCATGCTTAGATAAGCAGAAGGTTTTATAATGTAGGCATTTGCCCTATAAATTCTTTTGCTTAATTGAAATACTTAATTTTGGTGACAAAATCAGACTCATCCTTTAAACTTATGCCGAGAACTGAGTCATGATTTTCAGAGTTACAAGGTTGGATCCATGCTACCACAATAACTGTATCAGCTTTAGCATTTAGTTTCTTGAAATAAATGAATTTATGCAAGATTTTATGTTTCATTTTTGTTTCTGGTAAAAAAAAACTTTGGGAAGGCGAGGGTTGCCCATTCAAAAGTTTGATAAACCATTTTTTTTATGTGTGAAGTTATTGTACTATTGGTTTTATGTCACTAAATTTTGAAATTTGTGGTGAATTTCAGATCAAGTTGCCCATGAAACTGAAGCAAGAATATCTCGGTGATCATTGAGAAAAGAAGATTATTCAATGATTTATTGACATCTAAAGGTAATTGCTAAATAGAAATTTTCCTTTAGTATCAAGCAGTTTCTGCATATCCACTTGTTTTTCTCCCCCAATACACTCTTTTGCAGTAACTGGAACTATAGGTGGCTGGATACCCAACCATCTTATTATCTAAGCATATTCATACATAAGCTTTTCTAAACCGAAAAACATCCATCCAACAATTAATTTTATTTTCAGGAAACATACGAGTATTCTGTCGAACAAGGCCATTATTTGAAGATGAAGGTCCTTCAGTTGTTGAATTTCCAGATGATTATACTATTCGTGTAAATACTGGTGATGAATCCTTGTCTAATGCTAAGAAAGATTTTGAATTTGACCGAGTTTATGGACCTCATGTTGGTCATGAGTAAAATGGTTTTATTCTTTTTATTACTATATTTCTTGAGTTAAAAATGGTCTTTGATACGTAGATTACTTATCTTTTCTTTTTATATTCTGTTTGCAGCTGAATTATTCAGTGATGTTCAACCACTAGTACAGTCAGCTATAGATGGATATAATGTTTCCATATTTGCTATGGACAAACCCATTCTGGAAAGACACACTATGGTTGCCCTTTCTTTCTTTTTTTGCTTTGTGTGTGCATTATTGCATGCGCGAATTGATTCCTTTTGCAAATAAAATAAAATAAAATTAGTTGGACTTGAAGGGTCTCTAATTCAATGTTTAACAATTAAAAATGAAATGGATGCCCTATGGGTAATTATTTTTACATGTTATTTTTCATCGAGTCAATTGTGCTTGTCCTAATCATTTGCTTCTTTGATATTCTTTCATTACTTCCAGGAAGGATCAAGCTATGATGGGAGGTCTATGCTCGTTGTTTTGAGGAGTTGCTTGATTTAGCCAATTTGGATACAACCTCTACTTCTCGATATAAATTCTGTATCACAGTTTGTGAACTGTATAATGAACAGGTTTCTTTTTGTTTTTACTTTACAATGACAACCCTTCTTGTTGTGCTTCTGGTTTGCATCCTTATTTTTGTTCACTTATGGTTATTCATATTGTCTTATGCACTTTCAGACAAGGGATCTCCTGTTGAGGTCAGGGAAAAACTTGCCTAAACTTTGCTTGGGATCACCTGAATGTTTCATAGAGCTGGCACAGGAAAAAGTTGATAACCCTCTTGAGTTTTCTGCAATTTTAAAAACTGCACTGCAGAGTCGGGGAAATGATTTATTAAAGAATGCAGTATCTCATTTGTACGGTCTAAAATTCTGTCTGCCTACATTTATAGAGTTATGTTACACTGTGGCTTTTTTATGTCATTTTAAATTGCATGATATACTCTCTTTTGATAGACTAATGCCAATGTGGCCATGGAGATCAATGCACAATTGGAAGATTACTTTGTGGGATGTAATATGCTATTACACACACATGTATGCATGTGTTGTCAATTTTATACTTGATACCTTATACTTTATGTGACTCATATATATTGTGGAGAATTGATTTATTTCCACTATGTTTGAATGATTTCAGCTGACTATATAAATAGGAAAAGAATACCTATCTAGGCATTGATTTCAGCCTATAAATTAGGAGTTATAATCTCCCACCTAACTAAAAAAGGAAACATAACATATACATAATGTCAGGTCCTATGAATATGAATTAGTGAAACTAGTCCAACCTAGCCATGGGCGTTGGGTTTGGAAAACTTATAATAGGGGGAATAAGAAGGGGTAGATAGGAATTAGTAAGGTGGTTAGTTATGAGTGGAAACATGGGCAAACACAATATGCTTTTTAGGGTGTGGGTTTGGAGTGGGGAAGTGGGAATGATTTTCTGTTGTAGTGGGGGCAAGGCAGTAGCCTTTGTAAGGAGCTTGCTCTGAGTATTGTAGATTATTCTTTGCAGTATAGTTTCCTTTTTGTTAATAATACAGACTTGTCTCTTGTTATTCTCTTTGATCTCTGATAGCAGTTTGACTTGTTGATCGATAATTGGAGAGCAATTAAGGGAGTTCTATGCTAAGGCATCAAAAGGAAGACGACCCAGCAATGGAAGGTCATTTAAACTCATTGGAGAAGCTAGTTCAAAAGTTGATTGATACTAGGAGAAGTTGCAACTAGATTTGTAGAATGTGGTTTCTAAAATGACAGAGGAGATGCAACAAATGGAGTCTCGTTTAGCAAGAGGCTCGTCCTTGAATACAGGTATGTCACCGGAGTCATCTCATTCTCAACATCGAAATGATGGAACTCTGTTGGGCCACCAACCATTGGAAAATTCAGTGGGTGAGCAGATATTGATGGAGTTTCGCTATGTAGTGAAGAAAATTGAACTTTCGGGATTTGACAGCACAAACCCAAGTGCCTAGGTTATGCGAGCTGAGATGTATTTTGATGTTCAAGAGATTCAATAAGAGATTAAGGTGCAATTGGCCAAAATTTGCATGGAGGGGCCTACGGTCCATTGGTTCAATCTATGGGTAGAAAATGAATTAGAGCCATCATGGGAAAATTGAAAATAACATTATTTCGGAGGTATGCAGAGGCTCTAATGGAGAATCCTTTTGAGAGTTTGGTAGAGGTACAACAAGATGGGATTGTTGATTCTTACATTGAAGAATTTGAATATTTCGCTTAACTTTGTAAAATGCCACAGCAATCGTTCATGGCCTACTTTGTGCATGGTTTTCGACTAGATATACGACATAAGGTTTGAATTCATAAACTTGATAACAAGATAAGAATGATGGAATTAGCAAGGGCCATTGAGGTTGACTTGTTGAGGGATGTGCAATATAAACCAGCCTATCAGAGGTTCAAATTTAGGTGATGGTGGTTACTCTCGTACTTTGTTTTCGCGTTCTCGAACAAAGCAGTTACCTACCACATGGGTTGGTCCAAATTTGGGAGAACACAAAAGAAAGACTTCCAGAAGAATGAAGGGAAATTTGTAAGCTCAAGGATAGGCAACATTGGGGCTGGAGAAAAATGAGTTGGTAACGGGAGACTCTGAGGAGTGTGTTACTTGTCTTATAGTGAATTAATGGAGAGGAAACAAAAGGGGTTGTGCTCTAGATGTGGCCAAAACTTTCACCCTATGCATCACTGTTCTGAAAGACAACTCAAATTGATCATTGTGGAGGAGGAAGAATTAGAGGATGGAGAAAAGGAGGTGCTACCTTTGGGTTTTAGCCCAAAATCATGAAGATAAAAGGAAAAATTAGGGGATTTTTGATGGTAATTTTAGTAGATAGCAAGGCCCCCACAATTTTATTTCATTGAAGGTGGGTTTAGAGTATGACAGCACCGCTGGGGCAGGTGAGTTCGTTCTGGAGATAGGAATAAAGCGAGGAAGAGGAGGTGTAAGAGTGATGGTTGAGTTAGAGGATTTGAAGATTTGCATAGATTCTTTTGTATTCAAAGTACATTTGATTTTTGAGATCGAGTGATTGGCCACATTAGGAGTCACTAATTGGAAGCAGTAAGTTGTGAAATTTGAATGGCAAGGCAAGAGCGTTGAATTGAAGGGTGAGCCAATATTGGGAAGGAGAAATGATTCTCTTTTTCAGTTTTCTAAATTCAAGATTTAGTTCCCACAAGGCAACAGAACTTAATGTAGAAACTTTGACCCCTGTGCAGGAAAAGGATGTGCAGCTAATTTTACATGAATTTTCAGGGTGTTTCAGAGACAAAAAGGGCTGCCCCCCAAGAGATCCAAAGAGCATGCAATCATTCTAAAACATGGGGAAGGTCCAGTGAATGTTCGGCCCTATAGATATCCCCATTATCAGAAAAATGAGATAGAAAAACAAGTGCAAAAGCTACTGAATTTAGGAGAAATCAGACCAAGCACAAGTGCTTATTCTAGTCCAGCGATCTTGATGAATGTGTGTCGATTATAGAGCTCTTGATAAAGTCACGATTCTTGACAAGTACCCAATATCTATTATTGAGGAGTTATTAGATGTGTTGCATGGAGCAATTTATTTTCAAACTAGACTTAAAAAGTCTAGTTACCATCAAATCCGAGTAAGAGAAGAAGATATTCCCAAAACAACTTTCAAGACCCATAATGGACATTATGAATATTTAGTAATGCCCTTTGGGTTGCTGAATGCATTGGTTACTTTTCAATCTTTGATGAATGATGTGTTTAGGCATTGCTTGAGGATGTTTTTGTTGGTGTTTTTTGACGATAAATTAATATATAGCATTGATTGAGCCCAACACATCCAACATTTAAGACATGTTTTAGGCTGCTTAAGCAAGATAATGTTGTGGCAAACCAAAAGAAGTGTCACTTTGTTAGATAGGAGGTAGAGTATCTAGGCCATGTAATTTCAGCAGTGGGAGTAGCCATGAATCCTAAGAAAGTTAAGGGGGTGCTAGATTGGCCAATTCCTAAGTCTCTAATGGGAGTTAGGGGTTTTCTTCGACTGATGAAGTATTATAGAAAGTTTATTAAAGATTATGGCAAGATTGCCAAACCTTTAACAGACCTCACTAAGAAGGGAGGCTTCCTTTGGGGTGAGGATGCTGAAGGGCTTTTTGAGAGGTTGAAGAGAATTATGACTGAAGCACCTGTTTTGAGGCTCCTTGATTTTTCCAAGGAGTTTGTAATTGAGTGTGATGCAGCTGGCAAGGGATTAGGAGCAATTCTCATGCAAGAAGGGAGCCTTTAGCTTATTTTAGTAAATCACTTTCATAGGGAAACTTAGCCAAGTCTACTTATCCCAAGGAACTCATGGCATTGGTTTTGTCCATTTAGCATTGGAGGCCCTATCTATTGGGAAGACATTTTAAGGTTTTTTTTTACCAAAGAAGCCTAAGACAATTATGACAACAACGTATCTCAAACCCAGATCAACAATGTTGGCTTTTTCAAACTTGTTGGGGTATGATTTTGAAGTGGTGTATAAACCTTGTCTTGAAACAATGTTGTAAATGCTTGTCCAGGGTGTACATAGGAGCTAGATTTGCATGTTTTGATGTTTGGACCTGAATGGGTGGATTCAAGGAAAATTCAATAAGGGATCCAACAAGATTTTGTTTTGCAAAAGATGATTTCAAATTTGCACTATGACCCATCTTCTAGGCCTGGGTATGCCCTACATCATGGTGTTCTATGCTATTATAATCGGCTAGTGGTTCCCGTAATGTCTACTTTTGACCCCAACGTTATTCCATGAGTTTCATTATACTCCCACCGGTGGACATTCTGGGTATTTCAGAACTTACAGATGGTTGATTGAAAATTTTTATTGGTGTGGGATGAAGAAAGAGAGTTTGAGATTTTGTGAGGAATATGATACTTATTAGCGACAAAAATATCAAGCTCAATCCTCTCGTAGGGCTTGCTCAAGCCATTGGAGACTCAGAGCAGATTTGGAGGATATCGGCATTGATTTTGCTATAACTTTACCTAAATCAAGGATTTCACAGTGTTTTGGTGGTAGTTAACTGCCTATCCAAGTATGCGCATTTTATTCCACTAAAACATTCATTCACAATAAAGACAGTAGCTGAATCTTTCACTGAGGAAGTGATTAAACTCCATGGAATTCCCAAGTCCATCATTAGTGATCGAGATCCTTTATTTCTAAGACATCTCTACACCTAGGTGGGAGGATATAAGGTCTCAAAATATGGTGCTAGCCTTACTCTTTATAGATCAATTATGGGTGCACTTCCAATACGCCACTGGAACTTGTCTTGAGATTTGCTTTCAGCTAACAAAAGCTTGCCAATTCTTGTCACAACCATTAGAAAATCACTGGAAACTTGTCAAGCACATTCTGAGGTATCTGCAAGGAACTATCACAAGGGCTCTACTCCTCTGAGCTACTTCTAATCCAAACCATTTCCGCTCCAAGCACTCTATGATGCAGATTGGGCATCTGATCCCGATGATCATAGGTCAACTTTTGGGCTTGCATCTTGGATCCAAACCTTATCTCATGGTGGTCTAGGAAACAAACTCTGGTTTCTTAGTCTAGTGCAGAAGTTGAATATAGAAGTTTAGCGTGCAACGTGATTGAACTTCTATGGATTCAATCACTCCTTCATGAGCTACACATTCCAACACAAACTCCTATTGTCTACTATGATAATCTAAGTATAGTCTCTCCACCACATAATCCTATGCTTCACTCTTGCACCAAACATATGGAACTAGATTTGTTCTTTGTACAGGAAAGAGTACTTAATAAACCTTATCAATCTATCACATCTCTGCCTCTAATCAAATTGTGGACATCTTGACCAAAGCTTTAGGATCTAATAGATTTTGCTATCTTTGTGACAAACTCAACATAGTTAATTGTCTATCTCCTAGTCAACCTACTTGAGTTTGACGGGACAATGTTAGAATGAGTAACAATTATGTTAGATTGCAACTAACTAAATCTTTGTTAGATTCAGTTAGAAATGTTAGGAGTTTGCTGGATTCTATTTTAAATGTTAGTTGAAGTCTGTTATATATAATGTACTCTTGAAGATTGAATAATATAGATTGCAGAATTATTCTAATTTCAACTTTGTCTTTCTTCTCCCTTTCTTGTTTTCTAACATTAAGCAACCACGACATGACCAGACTGTTTTCAGGTTGCCATTTTTGAAAGTTAGGATCTTCTTTCTTTGGTTATTTGGAGTATCTTGTAATATATTCTTCTTTTCCTTTTCCTTGGAGAGAAATTTGAATAGACCTTGGCCATTGAATGAAATTTTGACCATTCAGTTTGTGGCTTGTAATAGGGAGAATTGATCCCTTGCTTGACTAGAGTTATCAAATTGGTCTTAAGTTTTGGCCCTATGTTATGTAGCCTACTTAGAAGTTGAACTATTTTATGCCCTAACCCACATAGTCTTTAATTTAAGTGGGTTTAGTGTGAGCTATCCTATGGACCGATCCATTTAGCCCTATTTTATTTTTTCTATTTCGTAACTTGTCTAAACATAAAATTTTTAAATCCCAACCCATGTAACTCTTAAATTAAGTGAGATGAGTGTGGGCTAGCATATGTGACCTTATCTTATAATCTTTTATTTCGTAACTCATTTAAAAGTAAGACATTTTAGGTTTTAATTCATGTAATCCTCAAATTAAGTGGGATGAATATGACCTAACCCATCTAACCTTATCTTATAACCCTATATTTTATAACTAATTTAGAAGTAGGGTTTTTTAAGCCTTAACTCACGTAACTCTCTGTTAGAAAAGATATAAGCAAAGATCATGACTTTAGAAAGAGAAGACAGAGAGAGAAAGTGATTCAGGATTAGAGTAAAATATTATTCAACTTGCCTGCTTTAAAATACAGTCCTTTATATATAAAGGATAAGAATGAGTTTACTATGTGTAACAGAAAACTAATTTTGCAACTAATAAACTGTGTAACAGAAAACTAATTTTCTTTCTCTTTCAACTTTTCTAAATTTTTTCTATATTTTTATCTTTTCTTTATTTTTTATATTTCTAAATAAATTTGTGTCTCTATCTTTAAAATTATCGCTTTCTATCCTTTTTCCCCTCTTTCTAAATTTTCTTACCCATTTTAATTTTCCGTCACCATTTTATTTAAAGAGAGGAAAGAAAGTAGAGAGGGAAAACTTTTTATAGAAAAACAAATTTGAAGAGAAAATTTGAAAAGAAAAAAAAATAATAATTAAGCCCATGGTCTCGGTGCTAACCCATAGGGTTTTTATGCTAGTCCCTATGGACTTTACAAACATGAGTTTTTGTGGGCCATTTTGATCTAGCCCACATGGACTAAGGTTGGGTTGGGTTAGGTTGGATGAATCAAATTGACACCTCTACGCTTGAGTTGATGTACCAATGAGAGAGTATTGGTCTTATTATTGGTGGTCTCTTTCGGATTTTCACTCTTGGTTTCAGATTGTGCTCTGATATCATATGGAAAATGAATTTTATTTCCTAGGAGAAAAGAATACATATCTAGGAATTGATTTCAGCCTACAAATTAGGAATTATAAACTCCCCATCTAACTAAAAAATGAAAAATAATATATACATAATCTTTGAAATAAATAAAAGATCTATCCTATGTTGTTTATGTGTGTTGTCCATAGCAAAAATACTAGAATCTTATTTAGTTTGAGAAAACATTTTCTATTTGTTTGTGTGTGTTGTCCATTATATACTTTAGATGATTCATAAATAACAATGGAAAGCTTAAAAAATATTATATTCAATTTGTTTTGAGAAAACATTTTCTATTAACACTAATAATTACAAGAATGTCATATTGTTTTTTATTTTGATTTCTATTTTTAAAGATTTGTACGATTTGCAATTTGAACTTGTTCTATTACATTTATATGTTAGAATAGAGCCAGAATACTCTTTATAAGACTTGAACAATCCTCCTCCCTTTGAGCCAGCTTTTAGAAGTGAGTTGGACCTGGTTTTCTAATATGATATCAAAACCCATGGTCTTGATCTTAAGTGCCTGTAGATGTGCAGTCTTGCAAATTTCATGGCCCAGATGTCTACTCCTAGGTGTGAGAGAGAATGGAGTTCAAATACTCTTTATATGACTTGAGTAGTCCTTCTCCCTTGAGCTAGCTTTTGGGTGTGGGTTAGGCCCAATTTTCTAATAGTACGTGTGACATCTCTATCAAAGAAGCTTTGTAAAAACTTTTCTGTAGTTACTATTTGAAATTTCTATGTATGTGTTGCTGAATTTTCAGTGACTAGTGTAAAGTGTAGACTAATTCAGCTTGTATTCCATGCTTTGTTGTGTCAGGATTGTCACGATACACATATTTTACAACAATTTGGTCACAGGTGAAAACTCATATAGTAAACTCTATCTGGTTGACTTGGCTGGAAGTGAAGGTTTGATAACAGAAGATGATGGTGGTGAGCGTGTCACAGATTTGCTGCATGTTATGAAGTCACTTTCAGCGTATGTAATTTTAATGCACTATTTTTTCTCTTTGTTAACAACTTCATCTGTATTTGCTTAATAATTGGCCAGGTGTTTGTCCGCCCATCTCTGTAGGTGTCAGTGCACTATAAGTATTTTCTATTGTCCTAGATTTGGTGGTTTATCCGTTTTCATTACTTGTTGGTTTTTGCAAATGTTGTTAGGTAATCAGATTGTTAGCTTTGTTTGGCTTCGGGGGCAAATATTTAGATACTTAGTGTCCTAATACTGGTAGCTGGTGTTTCACTTATGGTCTTTGACTCTTTGGCACTACACTCTAAGGGTATACTTTTATTTTAGTGTGTTATGTGATTCCCCTGCCAATGACAACTGGATTATTGCAGTTCAAGCAACATATTCACAATCCAGATTGTTCATAATGATGATTAGGTGAGGTTTTCAGTTTAACCTTTCTCTGCATGGAAGATAGCAGGACAACCATTCCAATGCAGCATATTCAGCATATTCACAAGCCAGATTATTCAGAGTGGTGATTGGATGATTAGGCTTAGGTTTCTCGATTAACCTCTGTTTGCAAGGAAAATACCAGGACAACCACATTGCCTGCCACTCTAGTTACAGGATCATTGCCAATTAAAGTTAAAGCATGAGAGAAAGAGATTAGGGGAGAAGAGATTATCTTCAAATCTTGATTACCACTTAACCCGTAAATTTTAGTTTCGTTTAGCCATTTGTATGGGTGTTTTAAATGGAGCCGTAAGTTTTAGTTTTGTTTAACCCTAAATATGGAGTTCTAAATGGAAGAGTCAAAATGCACACATTACTGTGAAAGGTCTGTTCATAGATTGCTTGGAGACTAATGCTTTGTTTGAATGATGAGTGAAATAGAAAGGAAAAAAATTCTTCTCTTGTTTGAACTAGTGGAAAGTGTCAGAAAATAAATTAATAGTATAAATTTTTATTTTATGTTAATTAAATAAATAAAATTAAACTTAGAAAAAAATCCAGTTTTTATTATATTATTTTTTATTAATATAATGTTTTTAAAATTTTATTTTTTAAAAAAATATTTAACCATTTTAACAATTAAAAACCCAAAAAATAAAAATAAAAATAAACGTCTGCCTCCCCATTTTCCATGGCTGTTGGGGGGAGGGATTAAAAATTTGATGGGACCTGTGGGAAATACTTCTCTCCTATTTTCATTTCCATCTCCCATACTTATTTCCTCTTTATTTTCTTCCTTCCTATTTTCACCTAAACAAACAAAACATAAGCATTATGACAAATGCTTTTCATGAAGCTGCCGAGCACCCAATGCACAGATAAACCAGATCCTACAAAACACCCCATTTTATCTGAATGTATTATTAGGCTATTTTTTTTTTTAAATCTCTTTCTTCTTTTAGATGGCAATATTTTTTATGATTTATAAATAGCACTATAAACAGATAAATTATAATAAATATTACATAAAATGGAATATAACATATAAAATAAAAGATAGATAAAACTGATGGAATCTAGTCTTCTACCAAGATATTAAGAAAAAAGGAACAGGCTGAAGCTCCTGAAAAAGTACAAGAAACTGATGAGGAAAGAAAGAACACTGAAAAAATAAATTGCTTTCTCTGTCCCAATTGGCATCAACCAACTCTCCTCAACCATGATTGTTCTTCCCTCTCCCCCCACCCTCACAATCAGGCTTTCTGTCATGATCCCAGCCTCCATCACCATTCCGCACAATGGTTGCCAATTCTGTTAGAGCTCTCTACTTCTCTATCTGAATTCTTATTTCCTATTTCTGAACCTATTCCATTGTAGCAGGGTTAGAATATTTTCTATAGGCTTGAGTTTGGTAATTTATGTTTTCAATAATCAATAGGTATGATATAGTGGTTAGGGCAATACACTTTAAATTAAGGGTATACTTTTGTTAGTATTCTGCATTACCTAATTCCATGTTTCTCCTATCACTGTTGGCTGGATTCTATGACTCTCCTATGAAAATGGTGATACCCCATTGAAAGAAGTGATAGTTTCTTTTAGTGCCTCTATGCTTTGTGATATAAATAGTGCATACACAGTCGACCCACATGTATTGATAATTATACTGTGTCATGATTATATAAATAGTGCATTTGCTAAGTCTTCTTGCATGCATGGAGAATTATACTAAGTGTCATGCTTGAACAGGTCTTGTTCTGTTTACTGCGCTGAACTATGCATAGATAACACTTATATCCATCTAAAACAGAAACGTGATATGATTCCTCCTAACTCTTGCACTCATATGTCTACTGTGCGGTATTTTCTGTCAAGTGTATAAATTTCCTTTCTCATTCACATTGAAGTTTTAGACAAGTTTCATGCGAAAAGAATGTGGTGGTGTGTTTTGAAATTTTATTGTCTAACTTGTTGCATTTTTAAAATGAATATGCAGGTTGGGAGATGTTCTGTCTTCTTTAACATCGAAAGAAGGATATTATTCCTTATGAAAATTCAATGC
>JAMKYM010000447.1:0-197214 GCA_026541065.1 Canavalia ensiformis
TGATTTCAACTGTGCGATCCCTGCTGGGGACGGCGGCGGGCTCAGACAAGCTTTCACGCGCTCCTAGGCTTCGAGATTCATCCTGGACATTAAGTTATCATCGTTCAAGAGCTGCCGCGATCTGCTTAGTGACCAAAGAGGCACGTGATCGCGCCACTCACAAAGCATCATACCAACACTAATGCAATAGATCCCATAGAACTCGAGCTTAAGCGTGAGCCAGAGCAGTAACTGGGATCAGACCGGGAAGTCCTGGCAGGGCACCTCCTCCGTTTGCGTCTATTTCACAAGGCGCACCGCATGGTTTCGATTTCCGAAATCACACGGCGGCTGGGGCAGCCCGGACCGCAGCTGCTTCCTCACCCGCCGGCCTGATCCTGGCGCTAACGCAGCCGCGAACCGGCCTGTGACGGGTTTCTCGTGGTCGAGATCTACCTCAACCGGCGAGCCCCTTGCCACCCGGCGGCTAGGACGAGCTCTGTCACCCTCCCGGCCCGGATTCATCCTAATGCAGTTAAGACGCTCAAGAGCGCGGCGGTTGCGGGCATAAAGTGCTGACGCCACTCTCGAGGTGCGATCATACAGATTAACGCACCGGATCCATCGAACTCAGCTTAAGCGTGCTGCGGGCGAGATAGCACCGGGATGGGTGACCTCCGGGAAGTCTCGAGGCTGCACCTCCGCTTTGCGCCCGTTTGATCTGTGGCGCGCAACATGGTTTGACTTCCAACCATCATGCCGAAGGTGCCCGGACCGCGCAGCTCCGGCTTCACCCGCCGCTCCGATCCTGGCATTGCCGCAGCGTGCTTAAACAGGGCCTGCGCACGGGTTTCCTTGTGGGTTTCGAGGACGACCTCGAACCGGCGAGCTCCTGGCCGGGACGGCGGCAGGCTCATGGACGAGCTTTACTGGTCAGGGCCGCCCACGGCTCCCGAGATTCATCCCGACGTAGTTATGATCGTTTGAAGCGCGCGCGCGGCTTTGCGAAGCGCGTACAAAGCAGCTTGATCGCGCCACTCTTGACAAAGCGATCATACTCAAAGACTAATGCACCGGATCCCATCGTAACTCACAGCGCTTAAGCGTGCTTGAGAGTAAGACGGGACGGGTGACCTCCGTCCTGTCGCACTCCTCCCCGCGCCGCCGGGCTTATTCTACAGGCGGCACGCGCAAGGAGCCGAATTCAAACCACGAGGCGAGGCAGGCCCGGACCGCGGCAGAGGCTTCCTCACCCGCCTGCTCCGATCCTTGGCGTTGCCGCAAAATGCCGGGAAACAGCCCCCGGAATGGGCTCTTCAGGTCGAGACGACCTCAACTCCATATTCTTGTTGGGACTACATGGTCAGACGAGCTTTACCACAAAGCCTCGCCTCGGATTCATCTCATTTAAAGTTATGATCGTTTGAAGAGCGGCGCGCTTGGCGACAGAGCAGCAAGATTCTGCGCCACTCTACAAAAGGACGACATCAGGTGATTAATGCACCGTGATCCCCATCAAAACTCCGCAATAAAAGTTGCAGCTGGGCGAGAGTAGTACCGGGATGGTGACCTCCCTAGTCCTCGTGAGTTGCACCTCCTCCGTTTTTACGCTGGTCGGGCTTATTCTCATGGTGGCACTCGCATGGTTTCACTTCCAAATCCATCACGTGCTGGCGGGAGGTGGTAAAGGTCTGGGATTCAAGAAGCCTGGCTTCCTCACCCAGGCTGCCCATCATCCTAAGCATGTCTGTGCAAGTCGTTAAACGGCCCGTACAGGGTTTGCTCAGGACGACCTCACTCCAAGTGAGCCTCGGTTGGGGACTCACATGCTCAGACGATTTCCAGCCGCTGCCCCGAGATTCATCCCATTTGCAAGTTATGATCGTTCAGATGCGCGCTTTGCGACAGTATAAGGTGCAGCTGATCGCGCCACTCTCGACAAAGCATCATACAAAGACTAATGCACCG
This sequence comes from Canavalia ensiformis, assembly GCA_026541065.1. NCBI lineage: Eukaryota > Viridiplantae > Streptophyta > Magnoliopsida > Fabales > Fabaceae > Canavalia > Canavalia ensiformis. The sequence goes on from JAMKYM010000447.1 coordinate 1,948, forward strand.
ATCCATCGAACTCCACAAGGAAACGTGCTTGGGCGAGAGTAGTACCGGGATGGGTGACCTCCTCGGAAGTCCTTCTGCTGCACCGTTTGCGTCTGGTCAGCGTATTCAGCTGAGGCGCACTCGCATGGTTTCCATTTCCAAATCCATCACGGAAGAGAGGCAGGCCCGGACCGCGGCAGTGGCTTGCTTCCTCACCCGCCGTTCGATCCTTGGTGTCACAAGAATGCTGGAAACAGCCCTGGATTGGTTTCAGGTCGAGATTTACCTCAACCGGCGAGCCCCCTGCTGGGACTACAGCAGGCTCGTGGACGAGTCAGGGCTGCGCTCCGGCCTCGTGATTCATCCCGATCGCGCAGATCGCTGAAGAAATACAAGCAGAAGGCAGGCGAGGCTGACGCGCCGGCAATTCTAGCAGCAGCGGCGATCATATCAGATTTGACACTCCCGATCTCATCAAACCCGGCATTGTGCCACAGCCATGCCAGCAGAGGTGATAATTTGGACGGTGACCTCCGAAGTCCTTCGGTATATTGCCCGCTTTACGCTTGGTCGGTTATTTCAGGATACAAGACTGATGTGGTTTCGATTTCAATCATCACGCATGAGAGTTCGGACCGCAAAGAAAGTCGCTTTACCCGCCGTTCGATCTCCATGCTGCCAGCAAAGCCGCTAAACGCCTGAACGGCTTCGTGGTCGCAGGATGACCTCAACCCAGCAGCCCTGGTCAGACTCCGCGGCGAAGAGCACTGAAGCTTTCCAGCCGCGCCTTCCCTGCCTCGACATATTCATCCCGACAGGTGCGATCGCTTGAGCGCGCGGCATGGCGGCGATAGCAGCCACGCGCCACTCTCGCACAAAGTTTATCATACCAGGACTATCGCATCGGATCCCATCAAAACTCCAGAATAAGCTGCGAAGCAGAGTAGTAATCGGGATGGGTGACCTCCTGAAGTTCCCAGCTGCACCTCCTCCGTTTTATCGCCGCTGGCTTACTAAGCAGGCGCGACTCGTGATGGTTTGACTTTCCAAATCCACTGCGGCGAGCAGGCCCTGGGATCGCGGCAGTCTGCCACCCGTCGGCTCCCGATCCTTGGCGGCTGTCGCCAGTGTCGCGAATCAGGCCCTGGTATGGTTTCTCGTGTCAGATCTTACCTCAAACGGCGAGCCCTGGTCGGGACTGGCTGGCTGCTTCCAGACGAGCTTCAAATGCACACTCCCTGTGCCTTCCTCAGATTCTATCCCGGATGTAGTGCTATGGATCAAGCCAAGAGCGCTGCAGCTTTTTGAGAGCATGATAAAGCAGCTGATCGCGCCACTCTACACAGGGGCATCAAGGCTCTCAGACTGACGCACCTATCCCATCAAACTCCAATTGCCGTGTTTCGTGGGCGAGAGTAGTATCGGGGATGGTGGACCTCCGAAAGTCCTTCAGAAGGTACCGTTTACGTCTGGTCGGCTATTCTCTCGTCAGGAGCGACGGCAAGATGGGCTGATTTCAACCATCACCACAGCGGCGTAGAGGTGGTGTTCCGGATCACAAGAGCGCCCAGCTTCCTCACCGCCGCCCGATCCTTGGCGTTGTCGCAAAGCGTGCAACTGCCCGAATGGTTTGTCGAGACGACCTCAACCGGCGCGAGCCCCTCGGTTGGGATCGCGCGCGGTTCAAAGACGAGCTCTGGGCACGGCGTCTCCGGCCTCGAGATTCATCCACTGGTGGAAGTCAGTGATCGCTTGAAGAAAGCTACGGCGGTAGCTTGGCTAAGGCATAAAGTCGCTTGATCGCGCTTCACTCTCGACAGGCGACGGAGCATGTCAGCACTAACGCACCGATCCCATCAAACTCCAGCGATTGTCGTGTCAGCGAGAGCAGAGTACCGGGACGGGTGACCGAAGTCCTGGAGCTTCAGCGCACCTCCGCTTTACGCCCGCCGGCTTATTCATGAGTGCGCTCGCACTCGCATGGCTCACTGACCAAATCCATCGGGCCGGCAGCGGAGGTGCAGGCTCCGGGATCCGGCTGCAGGTCGGCTTCCTCACCCGTCAGCTTCTCCGATCCTCGGCTGCTACAAGAAAGCCGCTGGAAAGCTGAGCGCCCTGGCACGGGTTCTCCGTGGGTCGAGGATCGACTCCCAACCTGGCAGCTCCGGTCTGGCGACGGCGCAGTCGGCGCAGCTTATCAATGGGCTGCGCTCCGGGTCTCTGTAGACTCATCCTGGGACAGAAAGTTATGATCGCTGAAGTTGTCATGGCAAGTTTTGCGCTAAGGCATAGTGCAGCTTGACGCGCTCACTCGGCAGGTGGGCGACTCATGCCCGAATGACTGCACCGATCATCCATCAAAACTCGCAGCTTAAGCGTGCTTGGGCGAGAGTAGTATCGGGGTTGGGTGACCTCCTGGAAAGTCCTCAGAGCTGCGCCTCCATCCGCTTTATCGCCTGCCACGGCTGGCTCTCGTTGGTGCTAGACCGCATGGTTTCCCGACTCCGAAATCCATCACGGCGGCGAGGCGAAGCTCCGGACCGCTGAGCAGGTCACGCCTCACCCGTCGGCTACGCATCCTCGGGCGCTGCCGCAAAAGTCGCTAAATCCAGCCCTGGAACGGGGTTTCGTGGCCTGAGGACCACCCCAACCTGGGCGAGCCCTGGTCGGGACTCGCGACGGCTCAGGACGAGCTTTCCGGGCCGGCGCCTCCCGGCCTCGAGATTCATCCGCGATTGACGAAAGCTGGCGATCGTCGAGAGCGCGCGCTGCTTTGCGAAGGCATAGCGCAGCTGATCGCGCCACTCGACACGGTGCGATCATACAAGATTCACTGCACGGATCCCATCAAACTCCGATGTTGGCGTGCCATGAGAGTAGGCACTGGATGGGTGACTCGGAAGTCCTCAGACACGCACTCCTCCGTTAGCGCTGGCCACTGCCACTGGCTGGTGGCGCGCACTCGCATGAGGCTTCGACTCTCCGAAATCCATCACGGCGGCGAGGCAGCCCGGACCGCGGCAGGTCTGACTTCTCACCCGCCGGCTCCGATCCTTGGCGTTGCCGCAAAGTCGCAAACGGCCCTGATGGGTTTGGGTCAAGGTCAACCTCAACCGGCGAGCCCTGGTCGGGACACGGCATGACTCGACGAGCCAGTGCTGCGCCTCCCGGCCTCGAGATTCATCCCGGAGTTATGATCGCTTGGCAGCAGGCCACCGGCGAAGGCATAGCAATGGATCGCGCCACACTTCGACAAAGGACCATACTCAAAGATTAATGCACCGTGATCCCATCCGGATTCCGATGTTAAGCGTGCTTGGGCGAGAGTAGATCGGGATGGGTGACCTCCCGGGAAGTCCTCGTGCTGCACCTCCTTGCGCCACGGCTTGTTCTTTTGGCGCTGCACGCGTTGCATGGTTTCGATTGTCTGGGTCCTTTTCTGCTGGCCCGGACCGTACAGATAGCCGATTTCATCATTCGGCGGTCCGATCCTTGGCGCGTCGCAAAGCTACGTAAACGGGCCTCGGACGGGTTTCTGTGGTCGAGATCGACCACCAACCGGCGAGCCCTGCTGGGACCGGCGTGGCTCAGGACGAGCTTTGCAATGGCGCCTCCCGTGGCTCGAGATTCATCCCGCATGCAAAGTTACAGATCGTGCCAGAGCTGCCGCGAGCCTGGCAGCAGCATAGGGCAGCTGATCGCGCACACTCGACGTATAAAGACTAGCACACTGATTAATGCACCTGGATCCCATCAAACTCCGCAGCTAAGCGTGCTTGGGCGAGAGTGGTGACCTGGATGGGTGACCTCCTGGAAGTCCTGTGCTGCACCTCCGTTTAGCCGGTCGGCTTATTCTGTTGGTGGCGCGCACCGCATGGCTTTCGATTTCCAACCATCACGGCGGCGAGGCAGCCCGGGACCGTTTAAGCAGGCTCGCTTCCTCACCCGCCGCTTCTCGATCCTCCTCGGGCGGCGGTCAGCAAGCTCGCGAAACGTGCCCTCCCCGGAACGGGCTTCGTGGGTCGAGTGACGCCACTCGAACCGGGCGAGCCCCGGGCTGGGACGCGCGGGCGGCTCAGGATCTAGGTCACAAACGGCCGCCTTCCCGGCCTCGAGATCTCATCCCTACGGTAGTGCTATGGGTTCAAGCGAAAGAGCGCGCGCGCTAGCTTTGCGAAGGTATGTGCTAGCTGATCGCGCCACTCTCTGATGCAGTGCGATCATACGGCTCAGACTAATGCACCGGATCCCACTCAGAACTCCCGAGCCATGCTTGCGGGGGCGAGTAGTACTCTGGACGGGCAGACCTCCCCGGGAGGTCCTCGCCTGCACCCTCCGCCGTTTGCTTGCGTCTGTGCCGTCTATTCTGCTGTGAGCGCACTCGCATGGCTTCGACTTCCTTGGGGTCCATCACGGGGCGGCGGGAGGCAGTGCCCGGGACCGCGCAGTCTGGCTTCCGCACCCGCCAGGCTCCGACATCCTTGGCGTTGCCGCAAAGCTGCTTAAATCGGTCCCCGGCACGGGTTTCTGGCCGAGGATTCGACTCAACTCGGCGAGCCTGCTGACTCACATGTCAGGGACTGAGCTGCCCGGCGAAGCCAGCGCGCCTCCTCGCCTCGGGAGATTCATCCATGACAGTTAGCAGATCGTTTGAAGAGCTGGGCGCGCGGCTGCGGGCAGACAGAGCAGCGCTCGATCGCCACTCTCGACAGTGCTGATCATACCAGCACTACTGCACCCGATCCCATCCAATCTCCAATAAGCTGCGGCGAGCCATGAGAGAAGCACCGGATGGGTGACCTCCCGGGAAGTCCTTCGTATGCTGCAACCTCCTCCGCTTTGCGCTCTGGCCGGCTGACTGCAGCAGGCGCACTCGCGATGGTTTCTGATTTCCAATCGCACCACGACGAGGCGGTGCCCTCGGGACCGGGCGACAGGCCTGGCTTCTCACCCGCCGGCCTGATCCTGGTGTTGCCGCTATGTCAAAGCACAGAATTGTGCCCGGACGGGTTTCGGTGGTCGAGGATTCGACTCTTCAACCCGGCGAGCCCCGGCTTGGGACGCGCTAGCGTCAGACGAGCCTTCGGCTGGCGCTCCCGGCCCTGGAGATTCATCCTAGCGCGGAGCGGTGATCGCTTCAAGAAGTACGCGCGCGGTCAAGGGCGACAGAGGTGCAAGCTGATCGCGCCACTCTCGACGTGTGCGATCATGCGTTCGACAGATCTAGACGCACCGGATCCGATCACAGCTCCGAGCTAGGCGTGGCTGCAGCTGAGAGCAGCACGGGACGGCACTCTCGGAAAGTCCTCGTAGGCACGCCTCCGCTTCGCGCCGACGGTCACGGCTGATTCGCTGGTGGCGCGCACTCGCATGGCTCTCTACTCAACCATCACGGCGCGCGCTGGCCGCTACAGTCGATTTCTCGCGCGCGGGTCACGGGTCGATTCCTCACCCGCCGCCGCCCGATCCTTGGCGTTGCCGCAAAAGTCGCAACCGGTGCCCCTGAATGGGTTTCTCGTGGTCGAGGCCGACCAACTCGGCGAGCCCTGGTTCGGACCGGCGGCGCTCGGGACGAGCTTTCCAGTCGGCGCTCCCGGCCCCGAGATCCATCCCGGCAGCCAAAGCTAGGATCGTCGTGCGCGCGCGCTTTGCTTAAGGCAGAGAAAGGCTGATCGCGCTGCACCGTATGCAGTGCGATCACACCTCAAAGACTCAATGCACCGATCCCATCGAACTCCGCGCGAAGCGTGCTGGGCGAGAGTAGACCGGGACTGCGGTGACCTCCTCGGAGTCCTCGTGTTGCACCTCCTCCGCTTTGCGCTGCCGCGGCTGATTCGTTGGTGGCGCGTGACTCGCATGTGCGTTCTGATCTCCGAAATCCATCACGCGAGGCAGGCAAGCCCGAGACCGCGGCAAAGCGTCTTCCTCACCCGCCGGCCCGATCCTTGGCGCTGAGCCGGAAAGCCGGCGAAACAGGCTCCTGACATGGGTTTCTGGTCGAGATCGACTCAACCGTGCGAGCTCCTCGTGGGACAGACGGCTGTCTAGGACGAGCTCTCCGTCGGGCGCTCCCGGCCTCGAGATTCATCCCGATCGTAATGTTATGATCGCTGAAGAGCGCGCTGGCGCCAGGCAAAGCGGCCTGACGCGCCACTCTGACAGGTGCGATCATACCGAAGCACTACTGCACCTGATCCCATCCGAATCCGACGCTAAAGGCGAGCGCAGAGCAGAATAGGGATGGGTGACCTCCTCAAGCCCTCGTTGCACCTCCTCCGCTTTGCGTCTGGTCGGCTTCATTCTGGTCAGGCGCGCACCGCATGGTTTCGATTTCCAACCATCACGGCGGCGAGGTGCCCGGATCGCGGCAAAGTCGCTTCTCACCCGCCGCTCCGATCCTTGGCGCGTCGCAATGCCGCGAAACAGGCCCCGAATGGCTTTCGTGATCGAGGACGACCAACCGGCGAGCCCGGTGCGACTCTACACGGCTCAGACGAGCGCAGCATAGCGCCCTGGCCTTGTAGATTCATCCCTGGCAGCAAAGTTATGACCGCTAGAGCCACATGCGCTTTGCGAAGGCATAAAGGCAATGATCGCGCCACTCGACAAAGCGATCATACCAGACTAATGCACCGGATCCCATTAAAACTCCGCAATTAAGCGTGCTTTGGGGCGAGAGTAGTACTGGGACGGGTGACTCCGGAAGTCTCATGCACCTCCTCCTTTTTGCTGGCCGGGCTGGCTTTGGTGGCGCGCACGCGCATGGTTTCGATTTCAAATCCTTCTCTACGGCGAGGCGTCCGGACCGCGCAGCTGGCTTCCTCACCCGCCGCTCCGATCCCGGCGCGCCGAAAGCCGCGAAACGTCCGAACAGGCTTCGTGGTCGAGGACGACCTCAACCGGCGAGCCCTGGTCGGGGATCACGGCGGCTCAGGACGAGCTTTCAGCCGGCGCTCTCCGAACTCGAGATTCATCCCACGTAGTTAGACGCTCTGAAGGGCACGCTGGCTTTGAAGGCATAAGGGGCTGATCGCACACACTTGACAACAGTGCGAACATACCAGCACTAATGCACCGATCCCACGTAACCCAGCTAAGCGTGCTTCGGGGCGAGAGTAGTACTCGGACAGGACCTCCCGGGAAGTCCTCGTGTTGCACCTCCTCCGTTTGCGCTGCCGGGCTTCGCGTATTCAGGCGCGCACTCGCATGGTTTCGATTTCCGAAATCCATCACGGAGAGGCTGAGGTGAGTCCGGACCGCGCAGGTCGCTTTCCTCACCCGCGGCTCCGATCCTTGGCGTGCCGCAAAAGCTGCTAAACAGGCCCCTGAATGGGTTTCGTGTGGTCGAGACACCTCAATCGGGCAAAGCCTCGGGTGGACGGCGGGCGCTGTGACCAGCTTTCCACGGCGCCTCTCCAGTCTCTTCTGAGATTCACCCCTGACAGAAAGTTATGATCGATCAAGATAAGCACACAAGTGTTTTGCGAAGGCATAGGGCAGCTGACGCGCCACTCTCACAGGGCGATCATACAAGACCACGCACCTGGATCCATCAGACTCCGCAGCTAAGCGTGCTTGGGCGAGAGTAGTACTGGGATGGGTGACCTCCTGGGAAGTCCTCGTGTCAGCACCTCCTCCGTTTGGCGCTCTGGTTTTGTCTGTTGGTGCGCACTCGCATGGTTTCGATTCGAAATCCATCAGAGGCGAGGCAGCCCGGACCAGTATCAGGTTTTCTCACCCGCCGTTCCCGATCCGCGCCGCAAAAGCGTGTTAAACGGGCTCCCTGAATGGGTTTCAGGTCGAGACGATCAATCGGCGAGCCCTGGTCGGGACTTCGCGGCTCGGACCCAGCATGGGCGGCGCCTCCCGGCCTCGAGATTCATCCTGACAGAAAGTTATGATCGATTGAAGCGCGCGCGCGCTTTGAGAAGGCAGCAAAGATTTTGATCGCGCCACTCTTGACAAAGTGCGATCATACCAAAGACTAACGCACCCATCCCACCGAACCCGCAGCGTGTCGTGCTCGGGCGCAGAGTAGTACTGGGATGGGTGACTCCCGGGAAGTCCTCGTGCGCACCACCTCCGTTTTGCGTCTGGCCGGGCTATTCCCGTTGGCGCTGCACTCGCATGGTTTCGATTTCCAAATCCATCACGCGAGGCTCCGGAGAAGATGAGCTTACGGGACTGGTCAAGCAGGTCGGGTTTCCTCACCCGCCGGCTCCATCCTTGCGCTGCCGCAAAAGCTGCGAAACGTGCCCCGGAACGGGTTTCGTGGTCGAGGACGACCTCAACCGGCGAGCCCTGGTCTGGGACTTAAGGCGGCTGGGACCAGCTTTCTTCAGCTCGCGCCTCCCGGCCTCCGAGATTCACCCGGGACAGAAAATGATCGATTAGGCTGCGCGGCGGCTTTGCGAAGGCATAGCAACCGATCGCGCCACTCGACAGTGTGCGATCATACCAGCACTAATGCACCTGATCCACATCAACCCGCAACAAGCGTGCTTGGGCGAGAGTAGTACCGGGATGGGTGACCTCCGGGGAGTCTCGTGTTGCACCTCCTCCGGCTGTTGCGTCTGGCCGTGCTTATTCTCGTTGGTGGCGCGCACTCGCATGGTTTCGACTTCCAACCATCACGGCGGCGAGGTAAGTGTCCGGGACCGCGGCAGTCGTACTTCTCACCCGCCGCTCCGATCCTGGCGCTGCCGCAAAGCTACGTAAATCCGGCCTCCGAATGGGTCTCTGGTCGAGACGATCCTCAACTCGGCGAGCCTGGTTGGGACGACGGCTGGCGTCAGATCTAGCTTTCCGAGCCGCGCCTCCCGGCCCTCGAGATTCATCCCTGACAGAAGTTATGATCGTTTAAGAGCGTGCGCGCTTTGCGTTGGTTGCAGGCATAGCAAAGCGGATCGCTGGCCATCTTCCGATTGAAAGTGACCACACTCGGAAGACTAAAGATTGCTGCAACCGGATCCCGCTCCCGTAACCCGCAGCTAAGCCGCTTGCCACGAGAGTGGCACCGGGACGGGTGATCTCCCCGAAGCCCCCGGGCTGTGATCTCCTCCGCTTTAAGGCGCGCTGGGCTTTATTCCCTGCTGGCGGCGCGCAGCTCGCGATGTGTTTCCTACCTCCGAAATCCATCACGCTGCAGGCGAGTAAGGCAGTTCCTGGACTCGCGCAGAGCTCGGGTTCTCCACCCGCCGTCCATCCTGGCGTTGCCGCAAAAGCCGCTTTGGAAACCGCCCCTTAATGGGTTTCTCGTGGTGTCAGATCGACCTCAACTGGGCGAGCCCGGAGCCGGGACGGCACGGCTCAGGGACTTAGTTCTTCCAATGTACGGCGCCGTGTGGTGCCCTCGAGATTCATCCTCCTGACGTAGTGTTGTATCGCTTGAAGAGCGTGCGCGGCGCATTTGGCAAGCATGAAGCGCTTGATCGCGCCACTCTACTGACGTGATCATACCGATTCACGACTGATGGGCACCGTGAGATCCGTCGAAGCTCGCACTAGTGTTTGGCCAGAGCAGAGGAGACCAAGATGGCGACCTGCGGAAGTCCTCAGAATAGCTACCTCCTCCGCTTTACACGGCTGGCCAGTTATTCTGTTAGGGAGCGCATCAAGATGAGTCTCTGATTTGCAAATCCATCACGGCTATGCAGGCGGCGCCGGGACCGCGCAGCAGCTCAAGCCTACTCCGCCTGGCTCGACCCCGGGCTGCCGCCAAAGTCGCTGGGAACCGGCTCGTGGACTGGTGCCGTGGGTCGAGACGACTCCCCAATCGCGGACTGTCAGTTCGGCAAGGGATCGGGCAGCTTTCCATGAAGCGTCAATAGCGCTCCCGGCTCTCAGAGATTCATCCCGGATGCAAAGCAGATCGTTGAAGAGCGCCGCGGGCATGCATGGCTGCGTAAGGCAACGTGGCTGATCAGCGCCACTCCTCGACAGGTGCGATCATACGCGACGAAGACGCACCTCGATCCCATCACCCTGGCAGCTTAAGCGCGCTTGGGCGTAAGTGGTACCGGGACGGGTGCACCGCTCTTCAGAAGGCAGCTCCTCCGTGGTTGGCGCTCTCCGCCAGCGCCTGGGCTTCGTTGGCGTAGAGCCTCACAGGCGCGCACTCGATATGGCTTCGACTCCGAAATCCATCACGGCGGCGCGAGGCAGTGCTCCGGGACCGCGACACAGTTTGCTTCTCACCCGCGGCTCTGGATCTTCGCGCAGCGCCTAGCAAAGCCGCGGAACGGGCCCTGCATGGGTTTCTGTGGTCGAGATCGACCTCAACCTGGCGAGTTCTGAGCACTGTTGACGCGCGCGGCCTCGGGGACGAAGCTTTCCAGCTGGCGGCTCCCGCCCCCGAGATTCATCCCTGATGCAAAGGCAGACTGGCTGAGCATGCGCGGCGGTTTTTGGCGGGAGGCATGTAGCTGGGCCGATCGCGCCACTTTCGACAAAGGATTACAGTTCAAGATTCATCGCACCGGATCCCATCGTAACTCCTGCCGCTTGCCGTTTGCGCGAGAGATAGTACTCGGGATGGTGACCTCGGGGCGTTCTCGTGTCGTTGCACTCCGTCCTGCGTTGCCGGGCCAGGCTTATTCTCATAGGAGCGCTGCGACTCGCATGTGGTTTCGGATTTCCAAATCCATCACTGGCGAGGCTGTGCAGTCCTGGACCGGCGCAGGTGCTCGTTTGGCTCACCACGGCTCGCCCGACTCTACTTGGCGTTGCTGCAGCATGCTATGTCCTGGCTCTGATTGCTTTCGTGGTCGAGCGACGCATCAACGCGCGAGCGCCCCTGTCGGGATCTGCGATGGCGTCGTGATGAGGCTTTTCGCACGGCTGGCGCCCGGCCTCGTAGATTCATCCCGATGCTGCAAGTTATGATCGCTTGAAGAGCGCGCGGCAGTTTTAGCGAAGGCATAAGTGGGGCTTGATCGCGCCACTACCTCGACAAAAGCATCATACGAGCACGAGCTGCACCGATCCCATCAAACTCCCGCAGTTTAGCTGTGAGCCAAGTGAGAGCAAGTATCGGGACGGGCGACCGTCCCCGGGAGTCCCATGCAGCCTCCTCCGCTTTTTGCGCTCTGGCCGGGCTGATTCGCTGGTGGCGCGCGACTTCCGCATGGTTTCGACGCCTCCAAATCCATCACTAATGCGCGGTGAGGCAGCTCGGGGACCGCTGCAGTGCTCGCGCTTCCTTCACCGCCGTCTTCATCCTTGAGCAAAGCTGGCCGCATCAAGCCGTGGAACCGGCTCCCGTGAACGTGAGTTTCCTTCGCGGGTCGAGACGACCTTCAACCGCCTGCGAGTCCCTGGCTGGGACTCGGCTGCGGCTCGGGATTCGACGCTTTCACAGCGCCTCCCCGCCTCGTAGATTCATCCCTGATGCAGTTATGATCGCTTGAAGTGCGCCATACAGCCGGCGTTTGCGAAGGCATGTAGCCAGCTGATCGCGCTCACTCGGCAATAGTGCGATCGTATCAAAGACTACAGATCGCACCGGATCCCCCATCGTAACCTCCGCCTGCTTGCCGCAGCCGGCGTAGAGTAGTACCGGGACGGGTGACCCCTCGGGAAGTCCTCGCGGTCGCACCTCCTCCGTCTGGCGCCGGGTCTGGGTTTATTCTCGTGAGGCGCACGCCGCACTTACGGTTTCGATTTCCGAAATCCATCGCGCGCGGCGAGGCAGTCCGGGGCTCTGCGCGGCCGGGCTTTCACCCGCCGGGCTCCGATCTTCGCGCTGGTCAGCAACGTTTTTCGCACGAACAGTGCCCCCGGATCGGGTTTCTGTGGGTCGCAGATCGATCGCAACCGGCAGCCCTGGTTGGGACTTCGGCTGGCGTCAGACGAGCTTTCAGTCGAGCGCTCCCGGCCTCGTAGATTCATCCCGACGTAAAGTTATGATCGCTCAAGAGCCGTCGACGCGCGTTTTGGCGTGCGGCATAAAGCAGCTGGATCGCGACCACTTCGATAAAGGCATCGTCTGCGATCATACCAGGACTAATGGGACCGGATCCCATCAAACTCCACTAAGCGCGGTTTTGCGAGTAGTAATCGTGGGATGGGTGACCTCCTGGAAGTCCTCGTTGCACCTCCTTTTTTACGCTGGCCATGAGCCCAGGCGCGCAATTAGTTTCGACAAGCCAAATTTTCAAGCATGTGAGTATGGTCCTGGATCGGCAGGTCGCTTTCTCACCCGCGTTCCGATCCTTGGCGTTGTCGCAGTTCGAAACGGATGGGTGACCCCGTGGAAGTGCCTGCACCTCCTCCTTCTACGGCTTGTCGGTGGCACCTCACACGCACAAGGTTTCTGTCAACCGCAGCGGGCCTGGGACCGCTGGGGCCGGCTCCCGGCCCCGGCGATTCATCCCTGACGTAAAAATTCGCGCATTGTTTGAAACGGGCCCCGGAACAGGTTTCGGCGGGCGCACCCGGAGGCCTGTCGGATCGCCGCCTTACCTGACAAAGCGACCACACGTCGTCGCACGATCGACCCGATCCCATCGTAACTCCGCGAATGCTTGCTGCTTCGGGCGATGAGTAGCACGGGGACGGGTGCACCTCCCGGGAAGTCCTCAGTAGCCGCACCTCCTCCGCTTTTATGCCGGTCGGCTGCTATTCTCAGACGTGGCGCGCAGACTCGCATGGTTTCGATTTCCGAATCCATCGGCATGCGGTAGGCTGAGGTGCCCGGATCGCGCAGCTCGCTTCTCACCCGGCTCGCGCCCGATCTCTTGGCGCTAAGGCTTTCGCAAATGCTGAAACAAAGCGCCCGAATCGGGTTTCGTCGGGTCGAGGACGACCTCAACCGGGCGAGCTCCCGGCGGGACGGGCTGGCGGCTCAGGATCGAGCTGTCCTGGCGTGCCTTCCTGGCCTCGAGATCTCGTCCCATGGCAGTAGGTTGCGATCGCTAGCATGGGCACGCGGCTGGCTTTACAAGGAATGACAAGGTTAGCGCCGATCGCGACCAACTCTCGACAGTGGATCATACTCAAAGACTAATGCACCGATCCCATCAACTCCGCGTAATGCGAGCCAAGCGAGAGAGATCGGAGTGGTGACCTCCCGAAGTCTCGTGTTGCACCTCCTCCCGCTTTGCGCCTGGCTGCTTATTTCAGGCGCGACCGCATGGTTTCATTTCCAAACCATCACGAAGCGAGGCAGGCCCGGCCGCAGCTCTTTTCACCCGCGGCCGATCCTGGCTGGCGGAAATGCCAAACGGTCCTAATGGCTTCGGGTGAGGACGACCCCAACTCAAGAGCCCTGTCGGGACGGGGCCAGACGAGCTTTCCACGACGCTCCGGCCCAGATTCATCCCTGATAGAAAGCGATCGTCAAGAGCAGCGCAGTTGCAAGAATAGAAGAAAGGATCACACCAGACAAAGAATTACCAAGATAACGCACCCATCCCAAACCCGCACGTGCGTGTTTGGCGAGAGTAGTACCGGGACGGGTGACCTCCCGGAAGTCCTCGTGTCGCACCTCCTTCCGCCAGCCGACCGCTTATTCCCATAGGGCGCGGTGACTGCGCATGTGGTTTCGATTCCAACCATCACGCAAAGGGCAGCCCGGGACCGCTGCAGGCCGCTTGCTCACCCGCCGTTCCTGACCCCTACGCGCTGTCGCGAAAGCCGCGAAACGGGCTCCCGTACCGGGCTTCGGCGAGCTCAGACGCCCAACCGGCGAGCCCTGGGGCCGGGACTCCGGCGGTCGTGACGAGCATTTCCAGGCATGCTCTCCGGCCTCTTCGAGATTCATCCTTCGGATAGCGTTACGATCGCGTTAAAGAGCGCTACGGCGGCTTCCTCTGGTAGCGGGCGATGCTGCGCTGATCGCCGCCACTCTGACGGAAGCATCACACACGCATTCGACTCGACCGGATCCCATCGAATCCCACGAACAGCGGCTGCTTCGCTGCAGTAGGTGACGGGATGGGTGACCTCCCGGTGAGTCCTCAGAGCCGCACCTCCTCCGTGTGCGTGTGGCTCGGGCTTATTCTGCTTTCAGGGGCGCCGACATCGCATGAGTCTTATCGTAAATCCATCACGACGGCTGAGGCACTTGACAAAGGGCAGCCTGGGCTTTCCAATGCACCGATCCCATCGAACGTTGCTCCAAAGCCCGAAGCGTGCCCGAATGCTTCGGGGTCGACGGTCGACCTCCCGGGAAGTCCTCGTGTTGCACCAGCTCCGTTTTTGCGTTTCTGGCCGACACCCCAGCCTCAAGACATCGCGGGGTTTCGTTTCCGAAATCCACGGCGCTCCGCCAGGCATAGCCCGGACTCATCGCTGGCCACACGACAAAGGGATCCATCCTTGGCGTTGACGCAAAGCCTGCATCCCATCGAACTCCGCAGCTTAAGCGTGCTGGGTCGAGGGTTTACCGGGATGGGTGAGCCTCCTGGGACGGTCCTCGTCCAGCACCTCCTCCTCAGTCGCGCTCCCCGGCTTATTCGAGATTCATCCCGCGCACGTTATGATCGTTCAAATCCTTCGATTTGTGATGGCATAAAACAAGCCTGGGACCGCGGCAGGCTCGCTTCTCACCCGCGGCTCCGATCTCTTGGCTGCGCGAAAGTCGGCGCAAATCCGGCTCCCGGAGCGGGCTTTGGTGGTCGAGGATCGACCCTCAACCGGCGAGCCTCCCGGTTGGGACACAAGGCGGGCGGCTCGTGAGACGGTGCTCTTCCGAAGGCGCTTCCGGGGCCTACGAGATTCATCCTCCGGTGCAAAGTTATGATCGTTTCGAGGTCGCGCGGCGCGTTTGTCGATATGTGCATATTTTGCATCGCGCGCCACTCTTCTTTGACAAAGCGATCACACCAGTCAACGCACCGGATTCCATCGAACTCCATGAGCGTTGCTGCCCGCGAGAGTAGGTACCGGGACTGGGTGACCTCCCCGGAAGTCCTCGTGTCGCACCTCCTCCGCTTTGCGTCACGGCTTATTCTCGCTGGCGTGCTAGCGACTCAAGCATGGCTTCGCGCTCTCCGAAATCCATCACGGCGGCGTGAGGGCAAAGACCCGGACTCGCGGCAGCTCGATTTCCTCGACCCGCCGCTCCGATCCTCGTGCTGCTGCTGCAGCTGCTGGGAATCCAGCGACCCGATCGTGGTTTCGGGTCGAGGGATCGACTCCCAACCGCGAGCTTCACTGGCTCGGCGACTATTACGGTCGTGGACGAGCTTGCCGGCCCGCGCTTCCGGCTGCCGGGATCCAACCCGGTGATAGATATGTTAAGTTGCGACCGTTCAAGCGCGCGCGCTGCTTTGCTGAGGCAGGCTAAAGGCAACGATCGCGCCACTTGACAAAAGGAGACCATAGCCAAAGACTACGCACCGGACCCCATCGAACCTCGCTAAGTCGTGCTCGGACGAGAGTAGTACCGGGACTGGCGACCTCCGGAAGTCCCTGTTGCACCTCCTCCGTTTTGCGTTCGGCTGCCTGTTCTCGCAGGTGGCGGCACGCGCATGGTTTCGATTCGAAATCCACTCGTTGCGAGTGCGAGGGCAGGCTCGGACCGCGCGCAACGCTCTGGCTTCCACCCGCTCGCTCCCGATCTCTTGGCAAAAGTTGCCGGCGCTGCGAAACAGCCCCGAACGGGGTTTCGTCAGGGTCGAGGACGACCTCAACCGGCCGCGCCTCGCGTTGAGACAGCCTGGGACATGCACGCGCTTGTACTATGCGCGTGGCCGCTCCCGGCCTCGAGATTCATCCCGGACTGCATGCGCTATGATCGCTGAAGAGCGCACAGGCGCTTTGCGGTACACACAAGGCATGTGCCATGATCGCTGCCACCTGCTCGGTAGACGGTGATCACATAACAAAGATTAATGCAATCGGATCCCATCGAACTCCGTAAATAAGCGTGTTTGGGCGAGAGTAATACGGACGGGTGACCTCCCGGGAAGTCCTCGTCGCACCTCCTCCGTTTTGCGCTCTGGCCGGCTTATTTCCTATGTGGAGCGCGCACGCATGGTTTCGATTTCAATCCATCACGGCATGAGGTGGCCTAGGACCGCGGAAGCTCTGCCTCACCCGCGTCCGATCCCCGCGTTGCTCGCAAAAGCCGCAAAACAAATTCTGAGCCGATAGGTTTCTCGTGGTCGAGACACCTCAACTCGCGAGTCGGTCGGGGATCGCCATGCTCAGACGAGCTCAGGCCGCGCTCCTGCTCCGAGATTCATCCCTAGCGTAAGTTATGACTGCCAAGCGCTGGCACGCTGTGCGGAGGCTAAACCAGCTGATCGCCACTGGCTGTGGATCATACCAAAGATAATGCACCGATCCCATCGAACTCCGTAGCTGCAGCCGAGTAAGATCGGATGGTGACCTCCTGGAAGTCCGTGGCCGCACCTCCTCCGTTTGCGCCACGCTATTCAGTTGGTGGCGCGCGACCGCATGGTTTCGATTTCCCAAATCCATCACGGCGGCGGAGGTGCCCGGGACCAGGTCGCTGAGCGCCTCCGCTTCGCTCACCCGCCGGCTCCGATCCCGCGCTGCGGCAAAGCTCCGAAATGGGCCTCCTAAGGGGTTTCGGGGTCAAGGACTTACCTCAACCCGGCGAGCCCTCTGCTGATGGAAGGCGGGCTAAAGACTTTAGCTTTCAGTGCGCCTCCTGGGCCTCGAGATTCATCCCGGATGTGCAGTTATGATCGTTTGAAGCGCGCGCGGCGCTAAGGGCGTACAAAACAAACGACGCGCCACACTTGATGGTGTACGATCATACCAGCACTAATGCACCCGGATCCCATCGTAACTCCGCAGCAAGTTGCTGGGTGAGAGTAGACCGGGATGGGTGACCTCCCCGGAAGTCCTCGTGTTGCACCTCCTCCTTTTGCGCCGCCGAGCTTATTCTCATGGTGAGCGCACGCATGCACGTGTTCGATTTCCGAAATCTTTACGTTGCGCGGAGGCGCGTTCATTGGGACACGGCTGTTGCTTCCCCACCCGGCGGCTCCGATCCTTGGCGTGTCTAAAAGCCTCGAACCCCGGAACAAAGTTTCGCGGCCGAGGCTCACCCCAACCCGGCAGCCCTGGCTGGGACTGCAGTTTTAGGACGAGCTTTCCACGGCTGCATCTCCCGGCCTCGAGATTCATCCCGACATAAAGTTAAGGATCGTTTGAAGTGGGCGCGGCGGTTCGGCGAAGGCATAAAAGCGCTTCTGATCGCGCCACACTTGGATGTGCGCATCATAACAAAGACTAATGCACCGGATCCCATTAGAACTCCGCAGCTTAAACGTTGCTCGCGAGAGTAAGACTTGATGGGGTGACCCCGGGGAAGTCCTCGTAAGTTGCACCTCCTCCTTTTTGCGTCGCCGGGCTATTCTTTTCGTGGCGCGCACGCGCATGGTTTCGATCAAACTCTTTCCTGGCGGCGGAGGCGGCACGGGACCGCGAGCCGTTGGTTTCCACCCGGCGGCTCCGATCCTTGTCGTTGCTGCAAAAGTTCAAAACGGGCCCCCGAACAAAGTTTCTGGGTCGAGGTCGACTCAACCAAGCGAGCCCTGGTCAGCACCCGGCCGGGCTTAGGGACGAGTCACTAAATGCGCTCCGGCTCGAGATTCATCCCGATTTAAAATTATGATCGCGCAGCCGCGCGCGGCGGCTCCGCGAAGGCATGCTCAGCTGATCGCACCACACTTGACAAAAGGGTGCGATGTCAAGCACTAATGCACCGGATCCCATCGTAACCGGCAGCTTAAGCGTGCGGCGAGGTAGTACTGGACGCTGGCACCTCTCCGGGAAGTCCTCGTGTTGCACCTCCTCCCTTTTGCGGCTCCGGCTTATTTGGTGGCGCGCATGTGCATGGTTTCCATTTCCGAAATCCATCACGTTGGTGGAGGCGGGGCCCGGACCGCGGCAGTCGATTTCCCCACCCGGCGGCTCCGATCCCTGGCGCTTGCTCCAAAGCTCCGAAACTGGCCCCGTAATAACAGGCTTCGGGGTCAAGGTCGACCAAACGGCGAGGCCTATGGGACGTACGGCTCTGGACGAAGCTTTCCTGCAGACGCGAGCCCCGGTTGGGAGATTCATCCCGGACAGAACGTCCAGTGGCCTCAAGATTCGACCAGTTCAACCGGCGAGCTGTTGGCACGCCGGCGAAGGCAGCTAGCTGATCACGCCACACTTGACAAAGCATCATACCTCAAAGACTAATGCACCGATCCCATCAACTCCGCAGTTAAGCGTGCTTGGGCGAGAGTAGACTTGGATGGGTGACCTCCTGGGAAGTCCTATGTTGCACCTCCTCCTTTAGCGCTCGGGCTTATTCTTGGTGGCGCGCACGCACATGGTTTCGATCAAACCATCACGTTGGCGAGGCGGGCCCGGGGACCGCGCAGCCGGTTTCCACCCGCCGCTCCCGATCCTTGTCGTTGCCGAAAAGCCTCCGAAACGGGCCCCGGAAGTTTCGGGGTCGAGGTCTGACCTCAACCGGCGAGCCTGGTGGGACGGCGGCGGCTCAGACGAGCTTGGGGCCGCGACACTCCCTGCCTCCGAGATTCATCCCCGATGTAAAGTTATGATCGTTTGAAACGCGCGGCGCTTTGCGAAGGCATAAAGCAAGCGATCGCGCCACACTTGAAAGGTGCGATCATACCAAAGACTAATGCACCGGATCCCATCGAACTCCGCAGCTTAAGCGTGCTTGGGCGAGAGTAGTATTGGGATGGGTGACCTCCGGGAAGTCCTCGTGTTGCACCTCCTCCTTTTTGCGTCGTCGGGCTTATTCTTTTGGTGGCGCGCACCGCATGGTTTCGATTCAAATCCATCATGAGGCGGAGGCGGATCGAGAATGGCACGTCTTACCCCACCCGCTCCTGGCCCTTGGTGTTGCGCTCTCGAAACAGGCCCCGGAATGGGTTTCGTTGTCGAGGTCCACTTCAACCGGCGAGCCCTTGGTTGGGACGGCGGCGTGCTCAGGACGTAGCTTTCAAATGGCGACACCTCGGCCTCGAGATTCATCCCTATTTAAAGTTATGATCGCTTGAAGAGCGCGCGCGGCGCCTGGGAAGCCATAAAGGGGCTTGATCGCGCCACACTCGACAAAGCGATCATACCAGCACTAATGCACCGGATCCCATCAGAACTCCGCAGTAAAGCGTGCTTGGGCGCAGAGAGGCACAGGATGGGTGACCTCCCGGGAAGTCCTCGTGCTGCACCTCGTCCTTTTGCGCCGCCGGCTTATTCTTTTGGTGGCGCGCACGCGCATGGTTTCGATTTCAAATCCATCACGAGACGGAGGCAGGCTAAAGACCACGGCGGTCGGTTTCACCCGCCGTTCCGATCCTGGCGTTGCCGGCAAAGTTCGAAACAGTCCCGGAATGGGTTTCGAGTCGTCGACCTCAACCGGCGAGCCCCCGGGTTGGGGACTGGCGCGGCTCTGGGGACGAGCTTTCCACGTCGCTCCGGCCCTCGAGATTTATCCCGACAAAAAGTTATGATCGTTTGAAGAGCGCGCGGCAGCTTTGCGGGAAGATAAAAGGGGCTGATCGCCGCACACTTGACGTGTGCGATCATACCAAGATTTAATGCACCGATCCCATCAGAACCCGCAGCTTAAGCGTGCTTGGGCGAGAGAGGCACCTGGACGGGTGACCTCCCCGGAAGTCCTCGTGTTGCAACCTCCCTCCGTTTTACAGCCACGGCTATTCTTGGTGGCGGCATGCGCATGGTTTCGATTGTTCAAACCATCACTTGAGGCGGAGCAGGCCCCGTGATCGCGCATGCCTGGCTTCTCACCCGGCGGCTCCGATCCTTGGCGTTGTCGGCAAAGCTCCGAAACCGGCCCCGGAACAGGTTTCGGTCGAGGTCGACTCAACTGTGTGAGCCCGGTTGGGACGGCGGCGGCTCGCACGAGCTTGGCCGGCGCTCCCGGCCTCGAGATTCATCCCGACAAAAAGTTATGATCGTTCAAGCGCCGCGGCCTGGGCGAAGGCATAGTGCGCTGATCGCGCCACTGATGTGTGCGATCATACCAGCACTAATGCACCGATCCCATCGAACTCCGCAAGCTTAAGCGTGTCTTCGGGCGAGAGAGACGGGACGGGTGACCGGAAGTCTCGTGTTGCACCTCCTCCTTTGCGCTCTGGCCGAGCTTATTCTCGTTGGTGGCGCGCACGCGCATGGTTTCGATTTCTCAAATCCATCACTTGAGTGAGGCTGCCCTGGGACCACGGCAGCGCTCTGTCCATACCCGCCGGCTCCGATCCCTGGCGTTGCCGCAAAGCTGCGAAACGGACCCCGGAATGGTTTCGTTGTCGAGGTCGACTTAACCGTGCGAGCTCTGGTTTGGACGGGCTCAGGACGGAGCCTGGGCCGGCGCTCCCAGGCCTCGAGATTCATCCTGATGAAAGTTATGATCGCTTCAAGAGCGCGCGGCGCTTCGCCAAGGCATTAGGGGCTTGATCGCGCCACACTTGACAAAGCGATCATAGGCCTCGTGCACCGATCCCATCGAACTCCCAGCTTAAGCGTGCTAGGCGAGAGAGACCGGGATGGGTGACCTCCGGGGAAGTCCTCGTGTTGCACCTCCTCCCTTTTGCGTCGGGCCGCTTATTCTTTGGTGGCGCGCACGCGCATGGTTTCGATTGCTCAAATCCTTCTCGCGGCGAGGCGGCCTGGGACCGCAGTGCCGGGCTTCTCACCCGCGATCCGATCCTGGCGTTGCCGCAAAAGCTCCAAACGGCCCCGAACAGGTTTCGTGGTCGAGGACACCTCAACCGGCGAGCCTGGGTTGGGACTGGCGGCTCAGACGAGCTTTCCAAATGCCGCGCCTCCGGCCTCGAGATTCATCCCGATGTAAAGTTATGATCGTTTGAAGAGGAGCGCGGCCTGGCGAAGGCATAAACACTTGATCGCGCCACACTTGAAAAAGCGATCATACCAAAGACTAATGCACCGGATCCCATCGAACTCCGCAGCTAAGCGTGCTTGGGCGAGAGTAACCGGGATGGGTGACCTCCGGGAAGTCCTCGTGTTGCACCTCCTCCGCTTTGCGCTCGGGTCGTGGGCTTATTTTGGTGGCGCGCACGCGCATGGTTTCGATTCAAATCCATCAGCTGGAGGCGGCCCCATCGGACCGGCAGGTCCTTCTCACCCGCCGGCTCCGATCCTTGGCGTTGCTCCAAAGATCCAAACGGCCCCGAACAGGTTTCGGGTCGAGGTCGACCTCAACCGGCGAGCCCTAGCTGGGACGGCGTGAGCTCAGACGAGCTTTCCGCCGCGCTCCGGCCTCGAGATTCATCCCGACGAAAGTTATGATCGTTTGAAGAGCGCGCGGCGGCTCGGGGAAGGCATAAAGCAGCTGATCGCGCCACACTTGACAGTGCGATCATACCAGCACTAATGCACCGATCCCATCGAACTCTGCAGCTAAGCGTGCTTTGGGCGAGAGTAGTACGGGGATGGGTGACCTCGGGAAGTCCTCGTGCTGCACCTCCTCCTTTTTCTGGCCGGGCTTATTCGTTGGGGCGCACGCGCATGGTTTCGATTTCTCAAATCCATCATGAGCTGTGGAGGCAGCGCCGGACCGCGGCAGGTCGCTTTCCTCACCCGCCGGCTCCGATCCTTGGCGTTGCCGCAAAGCTCCGAAACGGGCCCCGAATGGGTTTCGTGGTCGAGGACGACCCCAACCGGCGAGCCCTGTGGGACTACGGCGGGCTTAGGACGAGCTTTCCGGCCGCACCTCCGGCCTCGAGATTCATCCCGATGCGTGAAAGTTATGATCGTTTTGAAGCGCGCGCGTTTTGCGGCGGCCGAAGGCATGCGCTGATCGCGCCACACTTGACAAAAAGGATCATACCTCAAAGACGATGCACCGGATCCCATCGAACTCCGCAGCTTAAGCGTGCTTGGGCGAGAGAGTACCGGGACGGGTGACCTCCCGAAGTCCTCGTGTTGCACCTCCTCCTTTTTGCGTCGGCCGGCTTATTCTTTTGGTGGCGCACGCGCATGGTTTCGACCGCTCAAATCCATCAGGCGAGGCAGCCGGGGACCGTCCGCGCTGCACTGGGCTTATTCACCCGGCGGCTCCGATCCTGGCGTTGTCGGGACAAAAAGCCGCTAAACAGGCCCCGAATGGGTTTCGTGGTCGAGGTCGACCTCAACCGGCGAGCCCCGGTTGGGACGGCACTGCTCAGAAGAGCTTCAGGGCCGGCGCCTCCGGCCTCGAGATTCATCCGTGACAAAGTTATGATCGTTTGAAGAGCGCGGCGGCTCCGCCGAAGGCAAAGGGGCTGATCGCGCCACACTCGACAGTGCGATCATACCACACTAATGCAACCGGATCCCATCGAACTCCAGCTAAGCGTGCTTGGGCGAGAGTAGTACTAGGATGGGTGACCTCCCGGGAAGTCCTCGTGTTGCACCCTCCTTTTGCGTCGCCGGGCTTATTCTGTTGGTGGCGCGCACGCGCATGGTTTCGATTTCCAAATCCATCACAGGCGAGGCTATAGGCTAGGGACCGCGGCAGGTCGGTTTCCCACCCGGCCGGCTCCGATCCTTGGCGTTGCCAAAGCTCCGAAACGGGCCCCGAACCAGGTTTCGGGTCGAGGTCGACCTCAACCGGCGAGCCCTGGTTGGGACGGCGGGCTCAGACGAGCTTTAAATGACACCTCCCGGCCTCGAGATTCATCCCGGACAGAAAGTTATGATCGTTTGAAGAGCGCGGCGGCTTTTGCCGAAGGCATAGCGCTTGATCGCGCCACACTTGACAAAGCGATCATACCAAAGACTAATGCACCGATCCCATCGAACTCGCAGCTTAAGCGTGCTTTGCGAGAGTAGTACCGGGACGGGTGACTCCGGGAAGTCCTCGTGTTGCACCTCCTCCTTTTGCGTCTGGCCGGCTTATTCTTTGTGGCGCGCACGCGCATGGTTTCGATTTCGCTCAAATCCTTCACGAGGCGGAGGCGGCCCGGACCGCGGCAGGCCTGGCTTCCCACCCGGCGGCTCCGATCCTTGGCGTTGCTCCAAAAGCTCCGAAACAGGCCCCGGAACGTGTTTCGGGGTCGAGGTCGACTCAACCGGCGAGCCCCCGTTGGGTGGGACGGCGGCGGCTCAGACGAGCCAGAAAGGCGCCTCCGGCCTCGAGATTCATCCCGACATGTGAAAGTTATGATCGTTTGAAGGCGCGCGCGGCCCGCCGGAAGGCATTAAGGGGCTGATCGCGCCACACTTGGACAAGGTGCGATCATACCAAAGACTGATGCACCGGATCCCATCGAACTCCGCAGTTAAGCGTGCTTGGGCGAGAGTAGATGACGGGATGGTGACCTCCCGGGAAGTCCTCGTGTTGCACCTCCTCCTTTTGCGTCTGGTCGGCTTATTCTTTGGGGCGCACGTCGCATGGTTTGCGATCTTCCAAATCCTTCTCGGCTGAGGAGGCGGGGCCCGGACCGCGCGCAGCGATTTCCTCACCCGCGGCTCCGATCCTTGGTGTTGCTCCAAAGCTCCGAAACGGGCCCCGTAACGGTTTCGGGGTCGAGGTCGACTCAACCGGGCGAGCCCTGGTTGGGACTGCGGTGGCTCAGACGAGCTTTCCACGGCGCTCCGGCCTCGAGATTCATCCCCGATGCAGTTATGATCGTTTGAAGCAAGCGCGCGGCGGTTTTGCTGGAAGGCATAAAGCGCCTGATCGCGCCACACTCGACAAAAGCGATCATACCAAAGACTAATGCACCGGATCCCATCGAACCCTCGTTAAGCGTGCTTGGGGAGAGAGACCGGGACGGGTGACCTCGGGAAGTCCTCGTGTTGCACTCCTCCTCTTTGCTGGCCGGGCTTATTCTTGGGGCGCACGCGCATGGTTTCGATCGCTTCAAATCCTTCGGGCGGAGGAGGGCCCGGGGACCGCGGCAGGTCGCTTCTCACCCGGCGCTCCGATCCTTGGCGTTGCTCCAAAAGCTCCGAAACGGGCCCCGGAATGGGTTTTCGGGTCGAGACGACCTCAACCGGCGAGCCCGGTTGGGACGGCGGCGGCTCGTGGACGAGCTTTCCGGCGCGACTCCGGCCTCGAGATTCATCCTGGACGTAAAGTTATGATCGTTTCAGAGCGCGCGGCGGCTTTCGAAGGCAAAGCAGCTGATCGCGCCACACTCGACAAAAGCGATCATACCAAAGACTAATGCACCGGATCCCATCGAACTCCGCAGCTTAAGCGTGCTTGGCGAGAGTAGTACCGGGATGGGTGACCTCCGGGAAGTCCCTCGTGTTGCACCTCCTCCGTTTTGCGTCGGCCGGCTTATTTTGGTGGCGCGCACGCGCATGGTTTCGATTTCTCAAATCCATCACGCGCGAGGCAGGCCCGGACCGCGCAGGCCGGTTTCCTCACCCGCGGCTCCGATCCTTGGCGTTGTCGCAAAAAGTCCGAAACGGGCCCCGAATGGGTTTCGGGGTCGAGGACGACCCTCAACCGGGCGAGCCCGGTTGGGACGGCATGGCTCAGACGAGCTTCTAGCGCGCTCCCGGCCTCGAGATTCATCCCGACGAAAGTTATGATCGTTGGAGGAGCGCGCGCGCGGTTTTGCGAAGGCATTTAGCAGCTTGATCGCGCCCACTCTGACAGTGCGATCATACTCGGAAGACTAATGCACCGGATCCCATCGAACTCCGCAGCTTAAGCGTGCTTGGGCGAGAGTAGTACCGGGATGGGTGACCTCCGGGAAGTCCTCGTGTTGCACCTCCTCCTTTTGGCGCCGGCTTATTCTTTTGGGCGCGCACGCGCATGGTTTCGATTTCCAAATCCATCACGGAGGCGGAGGTGACCGGACCGCGGCAGTTCCGCTTCTCACCCGCCGCCCGATCCTGGCGTTGCCGCAAAGCTCCGAAACGAGCCCCGAATGGGCTGGGTCGAGGTCGACTCAACCGGGCGAGCCCGGCTGGGACGGCGCGCGGCTCAGACGAGCTTCAATGCGGCGCCTCCGGCCTCGAGATTCATCCCGACAGAAAGTTATGATCGTTTGAAGAGCGCGCGGCGCTTTGCGAAGGCATAAAGCAGCTTGATCGCGCCACACTCGACAGGTGCGATCATACCAAAGACTAATGCACCGGGATCCCATCGAACCCGCAGCTTAAGCGTGCTTGGGCGAGAGTAGATCTGGATGGGTGACCTCCCGGGAAGTCCTCGTGTTGCACCTCCTCCTTTTGCGTCGGTCTGGCTTATTCTATTGGTGGCGCGCACGCGCATAGTTTCGATTTTCAAATCCATCACGGAGGCGGAGGCAGGGACCTGGTGTTGCGCAAAGTCGATTTCCTCACCCGCGGCTCCGATCCTTGGCGTTATGCCGCAAAAGCTCCGAAACGGGCCCCGGAATGGGTTTCGGGGTCGAGGTCGACCTCAACCGGCGAGCCCGGTTGGGACGGCGGGCTCGGGGACGAGCTCCCGGCGCCTCCCGGCCCTCGAGATTCATCCCGGACAGAAAGTTATGATCGTTTGAAGCGCGCGGCGCTTTGGCGAAGGCATGCGCTTGATCGCGCCACACTTGAAAGTGCGATCATACCAAGACAATGCACCGGATCCCATCGAACTCCGCAGCTAAGCGTGCTTGGGCGAGAGTAGTACGGGATGGGTGACCTCCCGGGAAGTCCTCGTGTTGCACCTCCTCCGTTTTGTGTCGGCCGGGCTTATTCTATTGGTGGCGCGCACACGCATGGTTTCGATTTCCAAATCCTTCACGGAGGCGAGGTGGGCCCGGACCGCGCAGTCGGTTTCCTCACCCGCCGCTCCGATCCTTGGCGTTGTCGCAAAGCCGCGAAACGGCCCCGGAATGGGTTTCGGAGGTCGAGGTCGACCTCAACCGGCGACCCTGGTTGGGACGCGGCGGGCTCGGGACGAGCTTTCCAGCGGCGCCTCCCGGCCTCGAGATTCATCCCGATTTAAAGTTATGATCGCTTGAAGCGCGCGCGGCTTTGCGAAGGCATGCGCTGATCGCGCCACTCTTGACAGTGCGATCATACCAAAGACTAATGCACCGGATCCCATCGTAACCCGCAGATTAAGCGTGCTTGGGCGAGAGTAGTACTGGGATGGGTGACCTCCCCGGGAAGTCCTCGTGTTGCACCTCCTCCGTTTGCGTCGGTGGGCTTATTTTGTTGGTGGCGCGCACGCGCATGGTTTCGATTTCCAAATCCATCACGGGAGGAGGGTGCCCGGGACCGCGGCAGTCGGTTCCTCACCCGCCGCTCCGATCCTTGGCGTGTCGCAAAAGGTTCGAAACGGGCCCGAACGGGTTTGGGGTCGAGGACGACCTCAACCGGCGAGCCCGGGTTGGGACGGCGGCTCATGACGAGCTTTCCTGGGCCGGCGCCTCCCGGCCTCGAGATTCATCCCGACGTAAAGTTATGATCGTTTGAAGCGCGCGCGGCGATTTTGCGAAGGCATAGTAGTTGATCGCGCCACACTTGACAGTGCGATCATACCAACACTAATGCACCGGATCCCATCGAACACCGTAGTTAAGCGTGCTTGGGCGAGAGTAGTACCGGGATGGGTGACCGGGAAGTCCTCGTGTTGCACCTCCTCCTTTTGCGTCGCCGGCTTATTCACAGGCGCGCACGCGCATGGTTTCGATTTCCGAAATCCATCACGGCGGCGGAGGCAGTGCCTCGGGACCGCGGCAGTCGGTTTCCCACCCGCGGCTCCGATCCTTGGCGTTGCCGCAAAGCTACCAAACGGCCCGAATGGGTTTCGGGTCGAGGTCGACCCCAACCGGCGAGCCCGGTTGGGACGGCGGCGGGCTCAGGACGAGCTTTCCAGCCGGCGCTCCCGGCCTCGAGATTCATCCCGACGTAAAGTTATGATCGTTTGAAGAGCGTGCGCGGTTTTCGAAGGCATAAAGCAGCTTGATCGCGCCACACTTGACAAAGCGATCATACCAAGACTAATGCACCGGATCCCATCGAACTCCGCAGCTTAAGCGTGCTTGGGCGAGAGTAGTACCGGGATGGGTGACCTCCGGGAAGTCCTCGTGTTGCACATCCTCCTTGCGTCGGTCGACGGCTTATTTTTTGGTGGGGCGCACGCGCATGGTTTCGACCAAAGCCCCATCACGCGGAGAGGTGAGCCCGGACCGCGGCAGTCGGTTTCCTCACCCGCCGGCCCGATCCTTGGCGTTGCCGCAAACACTCCGAAACGGGCCCTGAACGGGTTTCTTTTGGTCGAGGTCGACCTCAACCGGCGAGCCAGGTGGGACGACGGCGGCTCAGACGAACTTTCCTAGCGCGCTCCCGGACTCGAGATTCATCCCGACGTAAAGTTATGATCGTTTGAAGCGCGCGCCGGCGGTTTTGCGAAGGCATAAAGCAGCTTGATCGCGCCACACTTGGATGTGCGATCATACCAGCACTAATGCACCGGATCCCACCGAACACCGCAGCTAAGCGTGCTTGGGCGAGAGAGACGGGATGGGTGACCTCCGGGGAAGTCCTCGTGTTGCACATCCTCCTTTTGCGTCGGTCGCTTTATTCTTTGGTGGCGCGCACGCGCATGGTTTCGATTTCCTCAAATCCATCACGTGCGGAGGCTAGCCCGGACCGCGCAGGTCGGTTTCCTCACCCGCCGGCTCCGATCCTGGCGTCGCCGCAAAAGCTCCGAAACGGGCCCCGAATGGGTTTCTGGGGTCGAGGTCGACCAACCGGCGAGCCCAGGTTTGGGACGACGGCGGCTCATGACGAGCTTTCCGGCGCCCTCCGGACTCGAGATTCATCCCTGCAGTTATGATCGTTGAAAGCGCGCGCGCGGTTTTGCGAAGGCATAAAGCGCTGATCGCGCCACACTTGAAAGGTACGATCATACCAAGACTAATGCACCGGATCCCATCGAACTCCGCAGTTAAGCGTGCTTGGGCGAGAGTAGTATCGGGATGGGTGACCTCCGGAAGTCCGTGTTGCACATCCTCCTTTTGCGCGCCGGGCTTATTCTTTTGGTTGCGCGCACGCGCATGGTTTCGATTTCAAATCCTTCACGGAGGCGGAGGCGGGCCCGGACCGCGGCAGTCGGTTTCCTCACCCGCCGGCTCCGATCCTTGGCGTTTGCCGCAAAACTCCGAAACGGGCCCCGAACGGGTTTCGGTCGAGGTCGACCTCAACCGGGCGAGCCCTGGTTGGGACGGCGGCGGGCTCAGGGACGAGCTTTCAGCCGCGCCTCCCGGGACTCGAGATTCATCCCGACAGAAAGTTATGATCGTTTGAAGCGCGCGCGCGGTTTTGCGAAGGCATAAAGCAGTTGATCGCGCCACACTTGATAGTGTGCGATCATACCAAAGACTAATGCACCGGATCCCATCGAACTCCGCAGTTAAGCGTGCTTGGGCGAGAGTAGTACGGGATGGGTGACCTCCCGGGGAAGTCCTCGTGTTGCACATCCTCCTTTTTGCGTCGGTCGGGCTTATTCTTTTGGTTGGCGCGCACGCGCATTGTTTCGATTTCTCAAATCCTTCACGGAGGCGGAGGCAGCCCGGACCGCGGCAGGTCGGTTTCCTCACCCGTCGGCTCCGATCCTTGGCGTTGCTGCAAAAACTCGAAACGGGCCCCGAACGGGTTTGGGGTCGAGGTCGACCTCAACGGGCGAGCCCTGGTTGGGACGGCGGCGGGCTCGGGGACGAGCTTTCCAGCGGCGCCTCCCGGGACTCGAGATTCATCCCGACAGAAAGTTATGATCGTTTGAAGCGCGCGGCGGTTTTTGCGAAGGCATAAAGCGGTTGATCGCGCCACACTTGACAGTGCGATCATACCAGCACTAATGCACCGGATCCCATCGAACTCCCAGTTAAGCGTGCTTGGGCGAGAGTAGTCGGGATGGGTGACCTCCGGGAAGTCCTCGTGTTGCACATCCTCCTTTTGCGTCGGCCGGGCTTATTCTTTTGGTTGCGCGCACGCGCATTGTTTCGATTTCTCAAATCCTTCACGGTGGCGGAGGCAGGCCGGGACCGCGGCAGTCGGTTTCCTCACCCGCGGCTCCGATCCTTGGCGTTGCCGCAAAAGCTCCGAAACGGGCCCGGAACGGGTTTCGGGTCGAGGTCGACCTCAACCGGCGAGCCCCGGTTGGGACGACGGCGGGCTAAGGACGAGCTTTCCGGCCGGCGCTCCCGGACTCGAGATTCATCCCGACGTAAAGTTATGATCGTTTGAAGCGCGCGCGCGGTTTTGCGAAGGCATAAAGCGGTTGATCGCGCCACACTTGACAAAAGTGCGATCATACCAAAGACTAATGCACCGGATCCCATCGAACTCCGCAGCTTAAGCGTGCTTGGGCGAGAGTAGTACGGGATGGGTGACCTCCGGGGAAGTCCTCGTGTTGCACATCCTCCTTTTGCGTCGGTCGGGCTTATTCTTTTGGTGTGGCGCGCACGCGCATTGTTTCGATTTCTCAAATCCTTCTCGGCGCGGAGGCGGGCCCGGGACCGCGGCAGTCGGTTCCTCACCCGGCGGCTCCGATCCTTGGCGTTGCTGCAAAAGCTCCGAAACGGGCCCCGGAACAGGTTTCCGGGGTCGAGGTCGACCTCAACCGGCGAGCCCGGTTGGGACGGGCGGGCTCGGGACGAGCTTTCCAGCGGCGCCTCCCGGACTCGAGATTCATCCCCGACGAAAGTTATGATCGTTTGAAGCGCGCGCGGTTTTGCGAAGGCATAAAGCAGATTGATCGCGCCACACTTGACGGGAGGCGATCATACCAAAGCACTAATGCACCGGATCCCATCGAACTCCGCAGTTAAGCGTGCTTGGGCGAGAGTAGTACTGGGATGGGTGACCTCCTGGGAAGTCCTCGTGTTGCACATCCTCCTTTTTGCGTCGGTCGGGCTTATTCTTTTGGTTGCGCGCACGCGCATTGTTTCGATTTCTCAAATCCTTCACGGAGGCGGAGGCAGGCCCGGGACCGCGGCAGGTCGGTTTCCTCACCCGTCGGCTCCGATCCTTGGCGTTGCCGCAAAAGCTCCGAAACGGGCCCCGGAACAGGTTTCCGGGGTCGAGGTCGACCTCAACCGGCGAGCCCGGTTGGGACGGACGGCGGGCTCGGGACGAGCTTTCCAGGCGCGCCTCCCGGACTCGAGATTCATCCCGGACAGAAAGTTATGATCGTTTGAAGCGCGCGGCGGTTTGCGAAGGCATAAAGCAGTTGATCGCGCCACACTTGAAAGGTGCGATCATACCAAAGACTAATGCACCGGATCCCATCGAACTCCGCGATTAAGCGTGCTTGGGCGAGAGTAGTACTGGGATGGGTGACCTCTCGGGAAGTCCTCGTGTTGCATCCTCCTTTTTGCGTCGGTCGGCTTATTCTTTTGGTTGCGCGCGCACGCGCATGGTTTCGATTTCTCAAATCCTTCACGGTGGCGGAGGCGGCCCGGACCGCGGGCAGTCGGTTTTCCTCACCCGTCGGCTCCGATCCTTGGCGTTGCCGCAAAAGCTCCGAAACGGGCCCCGAACGGGTTTTGGGTCGAGGTCGACCTCAACCGGCGAGCCCTGGTTGGGACGACGGCGGGCTCGGGACGAGCTTTCCGGCGGCGCCTCCGGGACTCGAGATTCATCCGGACAGAAAGTTATGATCGTTTGAAGCGCGCGGCGGCGGTTTTGCGAAGGCATAAAGCGTTGATCGCGCCACACTTGACAGTGCGATCATACCAGCACTAATGCACCGGATCCCATCGAACTCCGCAGATTAAGCGTGCTTGGGCGAGAGTAGTACTTGGGATGGGTGACCTCCTGGGAAGTCCTCGTGTTGCACATCCTCCTTTTTGCGTCGGTCGGGCTTATTCTTTTGGTTGCGCGCACGCGCATTGTTTCGATTTCTCAAATCCTTCACGGAGGCGGAGGCAGGCCCGGGACCGCGGCAGGTCGGTTTCCTCACCCGTCGGCTCCGATCCTTGGCGTTGCCGCAAAAACTCGAAACGGGCCCCGGAACGGCTTTCTGGGGTCGAGGTCGACCTCAACCGGGCGAGCCCCGGTTGGGACGGCGGCGGGCTCAGGACGAGCTTTCCAAAGCGCCTCCCGGACTCGAGATTCATCCCGGACAGAAAGTTATGATCGTTTGAAGCGCGCGCGGCGGTTTTGCGAAGGCATAAAGCAGTTGATCGCGCCACACTTGACAGGTGCGATCATACCAGCACTAATGCACCGGATCCCATCGGAACTCCGCAGTTAAGCGTGCTTGGGCGAGAGTAGTACTGGGATGGGTGACCTCCTGGGAAGTCCTCGTGTTGCACATCCTCCTTTTTGCGTCGGTCGGGCTTATTCTTTTGGTTGCGCGCACGCGCATTGTTTCGATTTCTCAAATCCTTCACGGAGGCGGAGGCAGGCCCGGACCGCGGCAGGTCGGTTTCCTCACCCGTCGGCTCCGATCCTTGGCGTTGCCGCAAAAGCTCCGAAACGGGCCCCGGAACGGGTTTTCGTGGGTCGAGGTCGACCTCAACCGGCGAGCCCTGGTTGGGACGGCGGCGGCTCGGGACGAGCTTTCCCAGCGGCGCCTCCGGGACTCGAGATTCATCCCGACGAGAAAGTTATGATCGTTTGAAGCGCGCGCGCGTGTTTTGCGAAGGCATAAAAGAAGTTGATCGCGCCACACTTGACAGTGCGATCATACCAGCACTAATGCACCGGATCCATCGAACTCCGCATTAAAGCGTGCTTGGGCGAGAGTAGTACCGGGATGGGTGACCTCTAGGAATTCCTCGTGTTGCACATCCTCCTTTTTGCGTCGGTCGGGCTTATTCTTTTGGTTGCGCGCACGCGCATTGTTTCGATTTCTCAAATCCTTCACGGAGGCGGAGGCAGGCCCGGGACCGCGGCAGGTCGGTTTCCTCACCCGTCGGCTCCGATCCTTGGCGTTGCCGCAAAACTCCGAAACGGGCCCCGGAACGGCTTTCTGGGGTCGAGGTCGACCTCAACCGGGCGAGCCCTGGTTGGGGACGGCGGCGGCTCGGACGAGCTTTCCGGCGGCGCTCCCGGACTCGAGATTCATCCGGACAGAAAGTTATGATCGTTTGAAGCGCGCGCGCGCGGTTTTGCGAAGGCATAAAGCGTTGATCGCGCCACACTTGACAGGTGCGATCATACCAAAGCACTAATGCACCGGATCCCATCGAACTCCGCAGATTAAGCGTGCTTGGGCGAGAGTAGTACCGGGATGGGTGACCTCTGGGAAGTCCTCGTGTTGCACATCCTCCTTTTGCGTCGGTCGGGCTTATTCTTTTGGTTGCGCGCACGCGCATGGTTTCGATTTCTCAAATCCTTCACGGTGGCGGAGGCCGGCCGGGACCGCGGCAGGTCGGTTTCCTCACCCGCCGCTCCGATCCTTGGCGTCGCCGCAAAGCTCGAAACGGGCCCGGAACGGCTTTCTGGGGTCGAGGTCGACCTCAACCGGGCGAGCCCTGGTTGGGACGGCGGCGGGCTCAGGACGAGCTTTCCAGCGGCGCCTCCCGGGACTCGAGATTCATCCCGGACAGAAAGTTATGATCGTTTGAAGCGCGCGCGGCGGTTTTGCGAAGGCATAAAGCGGTTGATCGCGCCACACTTGACAGGGCGATCATACCAGCACTAATGCACCGGATCCCATCGAACTCCGCGATTAAGCGTGCTTGGGCGAGAGTAGTACGGGATGGGTGACCTCCGGGAAGTCCTCGTGTTGCACATCCTCCTTTTTGCGTCGGTCGGGCTTATTCTTTTGGTTGCGCGCACGCGCATTGTTTCGATTTCTCAAATCCTTCACGGTGGCGGAGGCAGGCCGGGACCGCGGCAGTCGGTTTCCTCACCCGCCGGCTCCGATCCTGGCGTTGCCGCAAAAAGCTCGAAACGGGCCCCGGAAACGGGTTTCGGGGTCGAGGTCGACCTCAACCGGCGAGCCCTGGTTGGGACGACGGCGGGCTCGGGACGAGCTTTCCGGCGGCGCCTCCGGGACTCGAGATTCATCCGGACGAAAGTTATGATCGTTTGAAGCGCGCGCGGCGGTTTTGCGAAGGCATAAAGCGTTGATCGCGCCACACTTGAAGGTGCGATCATACCGGCACTAATGCACCGGATCCCATCGAACTCCGCAGATTAAGCGTGCTTGGGCGAGAGTAGTACTCGGGATGGGTGACCTCCGGGAATTCCTCGTGTTGCACATCCTCCTTTTGCGTCGGTCGGGCTTATTCTTTTGGTTGCGCGCACGCGCATTGTTTCGATTTCTCAAATCCTTCACGGTGGCGGAGGCGGGCCGGGACCGCGGCAGTCGGTTTCCTCACCCGCCGCTCCGATCCTTGGCGTCGCCGCAAAACTCCAAACGGGCCCCGAACGGGTTCGGGGTCGAGGTCGACCTCAACCGGGCGAGCCCTGGTTGGGATGACGGCGGCTCGGGACGAGCTTTCCGGCGGCGCCTCCCGGACTCGAGATTCATCCCGAGAAAGTTATGATCGTTTGAAGCGCGCGCGGCGGTTTGCGAAGGCATAAAGCAGCGAGTTGATCGCGCCACACTTGACAGGTGCGATCATACCAGCACTAATGCACCGGATCCCATCGAACTCCGCGTTAAGCGTGCTTGGGCGAGAGTAGTCGGGATGGGTGACCTCCCGGGAAGTCCTCGTGTTGCACATCCTCCTTTTTGCGTCGGTCGGGCTTATTCTTTTGTTGCGCGCACGCGCATTGTTTCGATTTCTCAAATCCTTCACGGTGGCGGAGGCAGGCCCGGGACCGCGGCAGGTCGGTTTCCTCACCCGGCGGCTCCGATCCTTGGCGTCGCCGCAAAAGCTCCGAAACGGGCCCCGGAACGGGTTTCGGGGTCGAGGTCGACCTCAACCGGCGAGCCCTGGTTGGGACGGCGGCGGCTCAAGACGAGCTTTCCGGCGCGCTCCCGGACTCGAGATTCATCCGGACGAGAAAGTTATGATCGTTTGAAGCGCGCGCGCGGTTTTGCGAAGGCATAAAGCGATTGATCGCGCCACACTTGACTGGGTGCGATCATACCAGCACTAATGCACCGGATCCCATCAGAACTCCGTAGTTAAGCGTGCTTGGGCGAGAGTAGTACTGGGATGGGTGACCTCCTGGGAATTCCTCGTGTTGCACATCCTCCTTTTTGCGTCGGTCGGGCTTATTCTTTTGGTTGCGCGCACGCGCATGTTTCGATTTCTCAAATCCTTCACGGTGGCGGAGGCGGGCCCGGGACCGCGGCAGGTCGGTTTCCTCACCCGTCGGCTCCGATCCTTGGCGTTGCCGCAAAAGCTCCGAAACGGGCCCCGGAACGGGTTTCTGGGGTCGAGGTCGACCTCAACCGGGCGAGCCCTGGTTGGGACGACGGCGGGCTCAGGACGAGCTTTCCAGCGGCGCCTCCCGGGACTCGAGATTCATCCCGGACAGAAAGTTATGATCGTTTGAAGCGCGCGCGGCGGTTTTGCGAAGGCATAAAGCAGTTGATCGCGCCACACTTGACAGGTGCGATCATACCAGCACTAATGCACCGGATCCCATCAGAACTCCGCAGTTAAGCGTGCTTGGGCGAGAGTAGTACTGGGATGGGTGACCTCCTGGGAATTCCTCGTGTTGCACATCCTCCTTTTTGCGTCGGTCGGGCTTATTCTTTTGGTTGCGCGCACGCGCATTGTTTCGATTTCTCAAATCCTTCACGGTGGCGGAGGCAGGCCCGGGACCGCGGCAGGTCGGTTTCCTCACCCGCCGGCTCCGATCCTTGGCGTCGCCGCAAAAGCTCCGAAACGGGCCCCGGAACGGGTTTCTGGGGTCGAGGTCGACCTCAACCGGGCGAGCCCTGGTTGGGACGACGGCGGGCTCAGGACGAGCTTTCCAGCGGCGCCTCCCGGGACTCGAGATTCATCCCGGACAGAAAGTTATGATCGTTTGAAGCGCGCGGCGGTTTTGCGAAGGCATAAAGCAGTTGATCGCGCCACACTTGACAGGTGCGATCATACCAGCACTAATGCACCGGATCCCATCAGAACTCCGCAGTTAAGCGTGCTTGGGCGAGAGTAGTACTGGGATGGGTGACCTCCTGGGAAGTCCTCGTGTTGCACATCCTCCTTTTTGCGTCGGTCGGGCTTATTCTTTTGGTTGCGCGCACGCGCATTGTTTCGATTTCTCAAATCCTTCACGGTGGCGGAGGCGGGCCGGGACCGCGGCAGGTCGGTTTCCTCACCCGCCGGCTCCGATCCTTGGCGTCGCCGCAAAAGCTCTAAACGGGCCCCGGAACGGGTTTTTGGGGTCGAGGTCGACCTCAACCGGCGAGCCCTGGTTGGGACGACGGCGGGCTCGGGGACGAGCTTTCGGCCGGCGCCTCCGGACTCGAGATTCATCCCGACAGAAAGTTATGATCGTTTGAAGCGCGCGCGGCGGTTTTGCGAAGGCATAAAGCAGTTGATCGCGCCACACTTGACAGGTGCGATCATACCAGCACTAATGCACCGGATCCCATCAGAACTCCGCAGTTAAGCGTGCTTGGGCGAGAGTAGTACTGGGATGGGTGACCTCCTGGGAATTCCTCGTGTTGCACATCCTCCTTTTTGCGTCGGTCGGGCTTATTCTTTTGGTTGCGCGCACGCGCATTGTTTCGATTTCTCAAATCCTTCACGGTGGCGGAGGCAGGCCCGGGACCGCGGCAGTCGGTTTCCTCACCCGCCGGCTCCGATCCTTGGCCGCCGCAAAAAGCTCCGAAACGGGCCCCGGAACAGGTTTCGGGGTCGAGGTCGACCTCAACCGGGCGAGCCCTGGTTGGGACGACGGCGGGCTCGGGACGAGCTTTCCGGCCGGCGCCTCCGGACTCGAGATTCATCCGGAAAGAAAGTTATGATCGTTTGAAGCGCGCGGCGGTTTTGCGAAGGCATAAAGCGGTTGATCGCGCCACACTTGATAGGTGCGATCATACCAAAGACTAATGCACCGGATCCCATCGAACTCCGCAGGTTAAGCGTGCTTGGGCGAGAGTAGTACGGGATGGGTGACCTCCGGGAATTCCTCGTGTTGCACATCCTCCTTTTTGCGTCGGTCGGGCTTATTCTTTGGTTGCGCGCACGCGCATTGTTTCGATTTCTCAAATCCTTCACGGTGGCGGAGGCAGGCCCGGGACCGCGGCAGGTCGGTTTCCTCACCCGCCGGCTCCGATCCTTGGCGTCGCCGCAAAGCTCGAAACGGGCCCGGAACGGGTTTCGGGTCGAGGTCGACCTCAACCGGCGAGCCTGGTTGGGACGGCGGCGGGCTCGGGACGAGCTTTCCAGCGGCGCCTCCGGGACTCGAGATTCATCCCGGACGAAAGTTATGATCGTTTGAAGCGCGCGCGCGGTTTTGCGAAGGCATAAAGCGGTTGATCGCGCCACACTTGAAGGTGCGATCATACCAAAGACTAATGCACCGGATCCCATCAGAACTCCGCAGTTAAGCGTGCTTGGGCGAGAGTAGTACTGGGATGGGTGACCTCCTGGGAATTCCTCGTGTTGCACATCCTCCTTTTTGCGTCGGTCGGGCTTATTCTTTTGGTTGCGCGCACGCGCATTGTTTCGATTTCTCAAATCCTTCACGGTGGCGGAGGCAGGCCCGGGACCGCGGCAGGTCGGTTTCCTCACCCGCCGGCTCCGATCCTTGGCGTTGCCGCAAACACTTCGAAACGGGCCCCGGAACGGGTTTCTGGGGTCGAGGTCGACCTCAACCGGGCGAGCCCTGGTTGGGACGACGGCGGGCTCAGGACGAGCTTTCCAGCGGCGCCTCCCGGGACTCGAGATTCATCCCGGACAGAAAGTTATGATCGTTTGAAGCGCGCGCGGCGGTTTTGCGAAGGCATAAAGCAGTTGATCGCGCCACACTTGACAGGTGCGATCATACCAGCACTAATGCACCGGATCCCATCAGAACTCCGCAGTTAAGCGTGCTTGGGCGAGAGTAGTACTGGGATGGGTGACCTCCTGGGAAGTCCTCGTGTTGCACATCCTCCTTTTTGCGTCGGTCGGGCTTATTCTTTTGGTTGCGCGCACGCGCATTGTTTCGATTTCTCAAATCCTTCACGGTGGCGGAGGCAGGCCCGGGACCGCGGCAGGTCGGTTTCCTCACCCGCCGCTCCGATCCTTGGCGTCGCCGCAAAAGCTCAAACGGGCCCGGAACGGGTTTCGGGGTCGAGGTCGACCTCAACCGGGCGAGCCCTGGTTGGGACGACGGCGGCTCAGGACGAGCTTTCCAGCGGCGCCTCCGGGACTCGAGATTCATCCCGGACAGAAAGTTATGATCGTTTGAAGCGCGCGCGGCGGTTTTGCGAAGGCATAAAGCAGTTGATCGCGCCACACTTGATAGGTGCGATCATACCAGCACTAATGCACCGGATCCCATCAGAACTCCGCAGTTAAGCGTGCTTGGGCGAGAGTAGTACTGGGATGGGTGACCTCCTGGGAAGTCCTCGTGTTGCACATCCTCCTTTTTGCGTCGGTCGGGCTTATTCTTTTGGTTGCGCGCACGCGCATTGTTTCGATTTCTCAAATCCTTCACGGTGGCGGAGGCAGGCCCGGGACCGCGGCAGGTCGGTTTCCTCACCCGCCGGCTCCGATCCTTGGCGTTGCCGCAAAAGCTCCGAAACGGGCCCGGAACGGGTTTCGGGGTCGAGGTCGACCTCAACCGGCGAGCTGGTTGGGACGGCGGCGGGCTCAGGACGAGCTTTCCAGCGGCGCCTCCCGGGACTCGAGATTCATCCCGGACAGAAAGTTATGATCGTTTGAAGCGCGCGCGGCGGTTTTGCGAAGGCATAAAGCAGTTGATCGCGCCACACTTGACAGGTGCGATCATACCAAGACTAATGCACCGGATCCCATCGAACTCCGCAGATTAAGCGTGCTTGGGCGAGAGTAGTACCGGGATGGGTGACCTCCCTGGGAATTCCTCGTGTTGCACATCCTCTTTTTGCGTCGGTCGGGCTTATTCTTTTGGTTGCGCGCACGCGCATTGTTTCGATTTCTCAAATCCTTCACGGTGGCGGAGGCAGGCCGGGACCGCGCAGGTCGGTTTCCTCACCCGCCGGCTCCGATCCTTGGCGTCGCCGCAAAGCTCCGAAACGGGCCCCGAACGGGTTTCGGGGTCGAGGTCGACCTCAACCGGGCGAGCCCCGGTTGGGACGACGGCGGGCTCAGGACGAGCTTTCCAGCGGCGCCTCCGGGACTCGAGATTCATCCCGGATGAAAGTTATGATCGTTTGAAGCGCGCGCGGCGGTTTTGCGAAGGCATAAAGCAGTTGATCGCGCCACACTTGATAGGTGCGATCATACCAAAGCACTAATGCACCGGATCCCATCGAACTCCGCAATTAAGCGTGCTTGGGCGAGAGTAGTACGGGATGGGTGACCTCCGGGAATTCCTCGTGTTGCACATCCTCCTTTTTGCGTCGGTCGG
The DNA here is from genome assembly GCA_026541065.1 of Canavalia ensiformis. Classification (NCBI taxonomy): domain Eukaryota; kingdom Viridiplantae; phylum Streptophyta; class Magnoliopsida; order Fabales; family Fabaceae; genus Canavalia; species Canavalia ensiformis. The sequence goes on from JAMKYM010000447.1 coordinate 40,276, forward strand.
GCTTATTCTTTTGGTTGCGCGCACGCGCATTGTTTCGATTTCTCAAATCCTTCACGGTGGCGGAGGCGGCCGGGACCGCGCAGTCGGTTTCCTCACCCGCCGGCTCCGATCCTTGGCGTTCGCCGCAAAAGCTCGAAACGGGCCCCGAACGGGTTTCAGGGTCGAGGTCGACCTCAACCGGCGAGCCCTGGTTGGGACGACGGCGGGCTCGGGACGAGCTTTCCGGCGGCGCCTCCCGGACTCGAGATTCATCCCGGACGAGAAAGTTATGATCGTTTGAAGCGCGCGCGCGGCGGTTTTGCGAAGGCATAAAGCGTTGATCGCGCCACACTTGATAGGTGCGATCATACCAGACTAATGCACCGGATCCCATCGAACTCCGCGATTAAGCGTGCTTGGGCGAGAGTAGTACTTGGGATGGGTGACCTCCGGGAAGTCCTCGTGTTGCACATCCTCCTTTTTGCGTCGGTCGGGCTTATTCTTTGGTTGGCGCGCACGCGCATTGTTTCGATTTCTCAAATCCTTCACGGTGGCGGAGGCGGCCCGGGACCGCGGCAGGTCGGTTTCCTCACCCGCCGGCTCCGATCCTTGGCGTTGCCGCAAAAGCTCCGAAACGGGCCCCGGAACGGGTTTCTGGGGTCGAGGTCGACCTCAACCGGCGAGCCCCGGTTGGGACGGCGGCGGGCTCGGGGACGAGCTTTCCATGCGCGCCTCCGGGACTCGAGATTCATCCGGACGAAAGTTATGATCGTTTGAAGCGCGCGCGGCGGTTTTGCGAAGGCATAAAGCGGTTGATCGCGCCACACTTGACAAAAAGTGCGATCATACCAAAGCACTAATGCACCGGATCCCATCGAACTCCGCAGATTAAGCGTGCTTGGGCGAGAGTAGTACGGGATGGGTGACCTCCGGGAAGAATTCCTCGTGTTGCACATCCTCCTTTTTGCGTCGGTCGGGCTTATTCTTTTGGTTGCGCGCACGCGCATTGTTTCGATTTCTCAAATCCTTCACGGTGGCGGAGGCAGGCCCGGGACCGCGGCAGGTCGGTTTCCTCACCCGCCGGCTCCGATCCTTGGCGTCGCCGCAAAAGCTCCGAAACGGGCCCCGGAACGGGTTTCTGGGGTCGAGGTCGACCTCAACCGGGCGAGCCCTGGTTGGGACGACGGCGGGCTCAGGACGAGCTTTCCAGCGGCGCCTCCCGGGACTCGAGATTCATCCCGGACAGAAAGTTATGATCGTTTGAAGCGCGCGCGGCGGTTTTGCGAAGGCATAAAGCAGTTGATCGCGCCACACTTGACAGGTGCGATCATACCAGCACTAATGCACCGGATCCCATCGGAACTCCGCAGATTAAGCGTGCTTGGGCGAGAGTAGTGCGGGATGGGTGACCTCCTGGGAATTCCTCGTGTTGCACATCCTCCTTTTTGCGTCGGTCGGGCTTATTCTTTTGGTTGCGCGCACGCGCATTGTTTCGATTTCTCAAATCCTTCACGGTGGCGGAGGCAGGCCCGGGACCGCGGCAGGTCGGTTTCCTCACCCGCCGGCTCCGATCCTTGGCGTTGCCGCAAAAGCTCCGAAACGGGCCCCGGAACGGGTTTTTGGGGTCGAGGTCGACCTCAACCGGGCGAGCCCTGGTTGGGACGACGGCGGGCTCAGGACGAGCTTTCCGGCGGCGCCTCCGGACTCGAGATTCATCCCGGACAGAAAGTTATGATCGTTTGAAGCGCGCGCGCGGCGGTTTTTGCGAAGGCATAAAGCACTTGATCGCGCCACACTTGACAGGTGCGATCATACCAGCACTAATGCACCGGATCCCATCAGAACTCCGCAGTTAAGCGTGCTTGGGCGAGAGTAGTACTGGGATGGGTGACCTCCTGGGAAGTCCTCGTGTTGCACATCCTCCTTTGCGTCGGTCGGCTTATTCTTTTGGTGGCGCGCACGCGCATGGTTTCGATTTCTCAAATCCTTCATGGGCGGTGGAGGCGGGCCCGGACCGCGGCAGGTCGGTTTCCTCACCCGCCGGCTCCGATCCTTGGCGTTGCCGCAAAGCACCCGAAACGGGCCCCGGAACGGGTTTCTGGGGTCGAGGTCGACCTCAACCGGGCGAGCCCGGTTGGGACGACGGCGGGCTCAGGACGAGCTTTCCAGCGGCGCCTCCCGGACTCGAGATTCATCCCGGACAGAAAGTTATGATCGTTTGAAGCGCGCGCGGCGGTTTTGCGAAGGCATAAAGCAGTTGATCGCGCCACACTTGACAGTGCGATCATACCAGCACTAATGCACCGGATCCCATCGAACTCCGCATTAAGCGTGCTTGGGCGAGAGTAGTCTTTGGGATGGGTGACCTCTGGGAAGTCCTCGTGTTGCACATCCTCCTTTTTGCGTCGGTCGGGCTTATTCTTTTGGTTGCGCGCACGCGCATGGTTTCGATTTCTCAAATCCTTCACGGTGGCGGAGGCAGGCCCGGGACCGCGGCAGGTCGGTTTCCTCACCCGCCGGCTCCGATCCTTGGCGTTGCCGCAAAAGCTCCGAAACGGGCCCCGGAACGGGTTTCTGGGGTCGAGGTCGACCTCAACCGGGCGAGCCCTGGTTGGGACGACGGCGGGCTCAGGACGAGCTTTCCAGCGGCGCCTCCCGGGACTCGAGATTCATCCGGACGAAAAAAGTTATGATCGTTTGAAGCGCGCGCGGCGGTTTTTGCGAAGGCATAAAGCAGTTGATCGCGCCACACTTGACAGGTGCGATCATACCAGCACTAATGCACCGGATCCCATCAGAACTCCGCAGTTAAGCGTGCTTGGGCGAGAGTAGTACTGGGATGGGTGACCTCCTGGGAAGTCCTCGTGTTGCACATCCTCCTTTTTGCGTCGGTCGGGCTTATTCTTTTGGTTGCGCGCACGCGCATTGTTTCGATTTCTCAAATCCTTCACGGTGGCGGAGGCAGGCCCGGGACCGCGGCAGGTCGGTTTCCTCACCCGCCGGCTCCGATCCTTGGCGTTGCCGCAAAGCTCCGAAACGGGCCCCGGAACGGGTTTTTGGGGTCGAGGTCGACCTCAACCGGCGAGCCCTGGTTGGGACGCGGCGGCTCGGGACGAGCTTTCCAGCGGCGCCTCCCGGACTCGAGATTCATCCCGGACAGAAAGTTATGATCGTTTGAAGCGCGCGCGGCGGTTTTGCGAAGGCATAAAGCAGTTGATCGCGCCACACTTGATAGGTGCGATCATACCAGCACTAATGCACCGGATCCCATCGAACTCCGATTAAGCGTGCTTGGGCGAGAGTAGTGCGGGATGGGTGACCTCGGGAAGTCCTCGTGTTGCACCTCCTCCTTTTTGCGTCGGTCGGGCTTATTCTTTTGGTGGCGCGCACGCGCATGGTTTCGATTTCTCAAATCCTTCACGGCGGCGGAGGCAGGCCGGGACCGCGGCAGGTCGGTTTCCTCACCCGCGGCTCCGATCCTTGGCGTTGCCGCAAAGCTCCGAAACGGGCCCCGGAACGGGTTTCTGGGGTCGAGGTCGACCTCAACCGGGCGAGCCCAGGTTGGGACGGCGGCGGGCTCAGGACGAGCTTTCCAGCGGCGCCTCCCGGGACTCGAGATTCATCCCGGACAGAAAGTTATGATCGTTTGAAGCGCGCGCGGCGGTTTTGCGAAGGCATAAAGCAGTTGATCGCGCCACACTTGACAGGTGCGATCATACCAGCACTAATGCACCGGATCCCATCAGAACTCCGCAGTTAAGCGTGCTTGGGCGAGAGTAGACCGGGATGGGTGACCTCCGGGAAGTCCTCGTGTTGCACCTCCTCCTTTTTGCGTCGGTCGGGCTTATTCTTTTGGTTGGCGCGCACGCGCATGGTTTCGATTTCTCAAATCCTTCACGGCGGCGGAGGCAGGCCCGGGACCGCGGCAGTCGGTTTCCTCACCCGCCGGCTCCGATCCTTGGCGTTGCCGCAAAAGCTCCAAACGGGCCCCGGAACGGTTTCTTCGGGGTCGAGGTCGACCTCAACCGGCGAGCCCTGGTTGGGACGGCGGCGGGCTCGGGACGAGCTTTCAGCGGCGCCTCCGGACCTCGAGATTCATCCCGACGAAAGTTATGATCGTTTGAAGCGCGCGGCGGTTTTGCGAAGGCATAAAGCAGTTGATCGCGCCACACTTGACAGGTGCGATCATACCAGCACTAATGCACCGGATCCCATCAGAACTCCGCAGTTAAGCGTGCTTGGGCGAGAGTAGTACTGGGATGGGTGACCTCCTGGGAAGTCCTCGTGTTGCACCTCCTCCTTTTGCGTTGGTCGGGCTTATTCTTTTGGGGCGCGCACGCGCATGGTTTCGATTTCTCAAATCCTTCACGGCGGCGGAGGCGGCCCGGACCGACCGGCAGGTCGGTTTCCTCACCCGCCGGCTCCGATCCTTGGCGTTGCCGCAAAAGCTCCGAAACGGGCCCCGGAACGGGTTTCTGGGGTCGAGGTCGACCTCAACCGGGCGAGCCCTGGTTGGGACGGCGGCGGGCTCAGGACGAGCTTTCCAGCGGCGCCTCCCGGGCCTCGAGATTCATCCTGGACAGAAAGTTATGATCGTTTGAAGCGCGCGCGGCGGTTTTGCGAAGGCATAAAGCAGTTGATCGCGCCACACTTGACAGGTGCGATCATACCAGCACTAATGCACCGGATCCCATCAGAACTCCGCAGTTAAGCGTGCTTGGGCGAGAGTAGCACTGGGATGGGTGACCTCCTGGGAAGTCCTCGTGTTGCACCTCCTCCTTTTTGCGTCGGTCGGGCTTATTCTTTTGGTGGCGCGCACGCGCATGGTTTCGATTTCTCAAATCCTTCACGGCGGCGGAGGCAGGCCCGGGACCGCGGCAGGTCGGTTTCCTCACCCGCCGGCTCCGATCCTTGGCGTTGCCGCAAAAGCTCCGAAACGGGCCCGAACGGGTTTCTGGGGTCGAGGTCGACCTCAACCGGGCGAGCCCTGGTTGGGACGGCGGCGGGCTCAGGACGAGCTTTCCAGCGGCGCCTCCCGGGCCTCGAGATTCATCCCGACAGAAAGTTATGATCGTTTGAAGCGCGCGCGGCGGCTTGCGAAGGCATAAAGCGTTGATCGCGCCACACTTGACAGGTGCGATCATACCAAAGACTAATGCACCGGATCCCATCGAACTCCGCAGATTAAGCGTGCTTGGGCGAGAGTAGTACGGGATGGGTGACCTCCCGGGAAGTCCTCGTGTTGCACCTCCTCCTTTTTGCGTCGGTCGGGCTTATTCTTTTGGTGGCGCGCACGCGCATTGTTTCGATTTCTCAAATCCTTCACGGCGGCGGAGGCAGCCCGGACCGCGGCAGTCGGTTTCCTCACCCGCCGGCTCCGATCCTTGGCGTTGCCGCAAAAGCTCCAAACGGGCCCCGAACGGGTTTCGGGGTCGAGGTCGACCTCAACCGGGCGAGCCCCGGTTGGGACGACGGCGGGCTCGGGACGAGCTTTCCAGCGACGCGCTCCCCGGACTCGAGATTCATCCCGACAGAAAGTTATGATCGTTTGAAGCGCGCGGCGGTTTTGCGAAGGCATAAAGCGCTTGATCGCGCCACACTTGAGGGTGCGATCATACCAGCACTAATGCACCGGATCCCATCGAACTCCGCAGTTAAGCGTGCTTGGGCGAGAGTAGTACTTGGGATGGGTGACCTCCGGGAAGTCCTCGTGTTGCACCTCCTCCTTTTGCGTCGGTCGGGCTTATTCTTTTGGTGGCGCGCACGCGCATGGTTTCGATTTCTCAAATCCTTCACGGCGGCGGAGGCGGCCCGGGACCGCGGCAGGTCGGTTTTCCTCACCCGCCGGCTCCGATCCTTGGCGTTGCCGCAAAAGCTCCGAAACGGGCCCCGGAACGGGCTCGGGGTCGAGGTCGACCTCACCGGGCGAGCCCTGGTTGGGACGACGGCGGGCTCGGGGACGAGCTTTCCAGCGGCGCCTCCCGGCCTCGAGATTCATCCCGACAGAAAGTTATGATCGTTTGAAGCGCGCGCGGCGGTTTCTTTGCGAAGGCATAAAGCGATTGATCGCGCCACACTTGACAAAAGTGCGATCATACCACCGGCACTAATGCACCGGATCCCATCGAACTCCGCAGATTAAGCGTGCTTGGGCGAGAGTAGTACTGGGATGGGTGACCTCCGGGAAGTCCTCGTGTTGCAAATCTCCTCCTTTTGCGTCGGTCGGGCTTATTCTTTTGGTTGCGCCGCGCACGCGCATTGTTTCGATTTCTCAAATCCTTCACGGTGGCGAGGCAGGCCCGGGACCGCGGCAGGTCGGTTTCCTCACCCGCCGGCTCCGATCCTTGGCGTTGCCGCAAAAGCTCGAAAACGGGCCCGGAACGGGTTTCTGGGGTCGAGGTCGACCTCAACTTGGGCGAGCCCTGGTTGGGACGGCGGCGGGCTCGGGACGAGCTTTCCGGCGCCTCCCGGACTCGAGATTCATCCGGACAGAAAGTTATGATCGTTTGAAGCGCGCGCGGCGGTTTTGCGAAGGCATAAAGCAATTGATCGCGCCACACTTGATAGTGTGCGATCATACCAGCACTAATGCACCGGATCCCATCGAACTCCGCAGCTTAAGCGTGCTTGGGCGAGAGTAGTACCGGGATGGGTGACCTCCTGGGAAGTCCTCGTGTTGCACCTCCTCCTTTTTGCGTCGGTCGGGCTTATTCTTTTGGTGGCGCGCACGCGCATGGTTTCGATTTCTCAAATCCTTCACGGTGGCGGAGGCGGGCCCGGGACCGCGGCAGGTCGGTTTCCTCACCCGCCGGCTCCGATCCTTGGCGTTGCCGCAAAGCTCCGAAACGGGCCCCGGAACGGGTTTCTGGGGTCGAGGTCGACCTCAACCGGGCGAGCCCAGGTTGGGACGACGGCGGGCTCAGACGAGCTTTCAATGGCGCCTCCGGGACTCGAGATTCATCCGGACAGAAAGTTATGATCGTTTGAAGCGCGCGCGGCGGTTTTGCGAAGGCATAAAGCGTTGATCGCGCCACACTTGACAGTGCGATCATACCAAAGCACTAATGCACCGGATCCCATCGAACTCCGCATTAAGCGTGCTTGGGCGAGAGTAGTATCGGGATGGGTGACCTCCGGGAAGTCCTCGTGTTGCACCTCCTCCTTTTTGCGTCGGTCGGGCTTATTCTTTTGGTTGCGCGCACGCGCATTGTTTCGATTTCTCAAATCCTTCACGGTGGCGGAGGCAGGCCCGGGACCGCGGCAGGTCGGTTTCCTCACCCGCCGGCTCCGATCCTTGGCGTTGCCGCAAAAGCTCGAAACGGGCCCCGGAACGGGTTTCTGGGGTCGAGGTCGACCTCAACCGGGCGAGCCCTGGTTGGGACGGCGGCGGGCTGGGGACGAGCTTTCAGCGGCGCCTCCGGGACTCGAGATTCATCCCGGACGAGAAAGTTATGATCGTTTGAAGCGCGCGCGCGTTTTGCGAAGGCATAAAGCGTTGATCGCGCCACACTTGAGGTGCGATCATACCGGCACTAATGCACCGGATCCCATCAGAACTCCGCAGTTAAGCGTGCTTGGGCGAGAGTAGTACTGGGATGGGTGACCTCCTGGGAAGTCCTCGTGTTGCACCTCCTCCTTTTGCGTCGGTCGGGCTTATTCTTTTGGGCGCGCACGCGCATGTTTCGATTTCTCAAATCCTTCACGGCGGCGGAGGCAGGCCCGGGACCGCGGCAGGTCGGTTTCCTCACCCGCCGGCTCCGATCCTTGGCGTTGCCGCAAAGCTCCGAAACGGGCCCCGGAACGGGTTTCTGGGGTCGAGGTCGACCTCAACCGGGCGAGCCCCGGTTGGGACGGCGGCGGGCTCAGGACGAGCTTTCCGCGGCGCGCCTCCCGGACTCGAGATTCATCCCGGACAGAAAGTTTTGATCGTTTGAAGCGCGCGGCGGCCTTGGGAAGGCATAAAGCAATTGATCGCGCCACACTTGACAGGTGCGATCATACCAGCACTAATGCACCGGATCCCATCAGAACTCCGCAGTTAAGCGTGCTTGGGCGAGAGTAGTACTGGGATGGGTGACCTCCTGGGAAGTCCTCGTGTTGCACCTCCTCCTTTTTGCGTCGGTCGGGCTTATTCTTTTGGGCGCGCACGCGCATGGTTTCGATTTCTCAAATCCTTCACGGCGAGCGGAGGCAGGCCCGGGACCGCGGCAGGTCGGTTTCCTCACCCGCGGCTCCGATCCTTGGCGTTGCCGCAAAGCTCCGAAACGGGCCCCGGAACGGGTTTCTGGGGTCGAGGTCGACCTCAACCGGGCGAGCCCTGGTTGGGACGGCGGCGGGCTCAGGACGAGCTTTCAGCGGCGCCTCCCGGGCCTCGAGATTCATCCCGGACAGAAAGTTATGATCGTTTGAAGCGCGCGCGGCGGCCTTGCGAAGGCATAAAGCAGTTGATCGCGCCACACTTGACAGGTGCGATCATACCAGCACTAATGCACCGGATCCCATCAGAACTCCGCAGTTAAGCGTGCTTGGGCGAGAGTAGTACTGGGATGGGTGACCTCCTGGGAAGTCCTCGTGTTGCACCTCCTCCTTTTGCGTCGGTCGGGCTTATTCTTTTGGGCGCGCACGCGCATGGTTTCGATTTCTCAAATCCTTCACTGGCGGAGGAAGGCCCGGACCGCGGCAGGTCGGTTTCCTCACCCGCCGGCTCCGATCCTTGGCGTTGCCGCAAAGCTCCAAACGGGCCCGGAACGGGTTCTCGGGGTCGAGGTCGACCTCAACCGGGCGAGCCCGGTTGGGACGACGGCGGGCTCAGACGAGCTTTCCAGCGCGCCTCCCGGCCTCGAGATTCATCCGGACGTAAAGTTATGATCGTTTGAAGCGCGCGGCGGTTTTGCGAAGGCATAAAGCACTTGATCGCGCCACACTTGACAGGTGCGATCATACCAGCACTAATGCACCGGATCCCATCAGAACTCCGCAGTTAAGCGTGCTTGGGCGAGAGTAGTACTGGGATGGGTGACCTCCTGGGAAGTCCTCGTGTTGCACCTCCTCCTTTTTGCGTCGGTCGGGCTTATTCTTTTGGGGCGCGCACGCGCATGGTTTCGATTTCTCAAATCCTTCACGGTGGCGGAGGCAGGCCCGGACGCGGCAGGTCGGTTTCCTCACCCGCCGGCTCCGATCCTTGGCGTTGCCGCAAAAGCTCCGAAACGGGCCCCGGAACAGGTTTTTGGGGTCGAGGTCGACCTCAACCGGGCGAGCCCCGGTTGGGACGGCGGCGGGCTCAGGACGAGCTTTCCAGCGGCGCCTCCGGGCCTCGAGATTCATCCCGGACGTAAAGTTATGATCGTTTGAAGCGCGCGCGGCGGTTTTGCGAAGGCATAAAGCGTTGATCGCGCCACACTTGACAGGTGCGATCATACCAGCACTAATGCACCGGATCCCATCAGAACTCCGCAGTTAAGCGTGCTTGGGCGAGAGTAGTACTGGGATGGGTGACCTCCTGGGAAGTCCTCGTGTTGCACCTCCTCCTTTTTGCGTCGGTCGGGCTTATTCTTTTGGTGGCGCGCACGCGCATGGTTTCGATTTCTCAAATCCTTCACGGCGGCGGCGGGCCCGGACCGGCGGCAGGTCGGTTTCCTCACCCGCCGGCTCCGATCCTTGGCGTTGCCGCAAAAGCTCCGAAACGGGCCCCGGAACGGGTTTCTGGGGTCGAGGTCGACCTCAACCGGCGAGCCCTGGTTGGGACGGCGGCGGGCTCAGGACGAGCTTTCCAGGGGCGCCTCCCGGGCCTCGAGATTCATCCCGGATAGAAAGTTATGATCGTTTGAAGCGCGCGGCGGCTTTGCGAAGGCATAAAGCAATTGATCGCGCCACACTTTGATAGGTGCGATCATACCAGCACTAATGCACCGGATCCCATCGAACTCCGCAGATTAAGCGTGCTTGGGCGAGAGTAGTACGGGATGGGTGACCTCCTGGGAAGTCCTCGTGTTGCACCTCCTCCTTTTTGCGTCGGTCGGGCTTATTCTTTTGTGGCGCGCACGCGCATGGTTTCGATTTCTCAAATCCTTCACGGCGGCGGAGGAGGGCCCGGACCGCGGCAGGTCGGTTTCCTCACCCGCCGGCTCCGATCCTTGGCGTTGCCGCAAAAGCTCCGAAACGGGCCCCGGAACGGGTTTCTGGGGTCGAGGTCGACCTCAACCGGGCGAGCCCTGGTTGGGACGGCGGCGGGCTCAGGACGAGCTTTCCAGCGGCGCCTCCCGGGCCTCGAGATTCATCCGGACAGAAAGTTATGATCGTTTGAAGCGCTGCGCGCGCGGCGGTTTTTGCGAAGGCATAAAGCGGTTGATCGCGCCACACTTGACGGTGCGATCATACCAAGCACTAATGCACCGGATCCCATCGAACTCCGCAGATTAAGCGTGCTTGGGCGAGAGTAGTACTTGGGATGGGTGACCTCCTGGGAAGTCCTCGTGTTGCACCTCCTCCTTTTTGCGTCGGTCGGGCTTATTCTTTTGGTGGCGCGCACGCGCATGGTTTCGATTTCTCAAATCCTTCACGGTGGCGGAGGCAGGCCCGGGACCGCGGCAGGTCGGTTTCCTCACCCGCCGGCTCCGATCCTTGGCGTTGCCGCAAAGCTCGAAACGGGCCCCGGAACGGGTTTTCGGGGTCGAGGTCGACCTCAACCGGCGAGCCCTGGTTGGGACGGCGGCGGGCAGACGAGCTTTCGGCGGCGCCTCCCGGACTCGAGATTCATCCTGGACAGAAAGTTATGATCGTTTGAAGCGCGCGCGGCGGTTTTGCGAAGGCATAAAGCAGTTGATCGCGCCACACTTGAGGTGCGATCATACCAGCACTAATGCACCGGATCCCATCGAACTCCGCAGATTAAGCGTGCTTGGGCGAGAGTAGTACGGGATGGGTGACCTCCCGGGAAGTCCTCGTGTTGCACATCCTCCTTTTTGCGTCGGTCGGGCTTATTCTTTTGGTTGCGCGCACGCGCATGGTTTCGATTTCTCAAATCCTTCACGGCGGCGGAGGCAGGCCGGACCGGCAGGCAGGTCGGTTTCCTCACCCGCCGGCTCCGATCCTTGGCGTTGCCGCAAAAGCTCCGAAACGGGCCCCGGAACGGGTTTCTAGGGTCGAGGTCGACCTCAACCGGCGAGCCCGGTTGGGACGGCGGCGGGCTCAGGACGAGCTTTCCGGCGGCGCCTCCGGCCTCGAGATTCATCCCGGACGAGAAAGTTATGATCGTTTGAAGCGCGCGCGCGGCGGTTTTGCGAAGGCATAAAGCAGTTGATCGCGCCACACTTGAGGTGCGATCATACCAGCACTAATGCACCGGATCCCATCAGAACTCCGCAGTTAAGCGTGCTTGGGCGAGAGTAGTACTGGGATGGGTGACCTCCTGGGAAGTCCTCGTGTTGCACCTCCTCCTTTTTGCGTCAGTCGGGCTTATTCTTTTGGTGGCGCGCACGCGCATGGTTTCGATTTCTCAAATCCTTCACGGTGGCGGAGGCGGGCCGGACCGCGGCAGTCGGTTTCCTCACCCGCCGGCTCCGATCCTTGGCGTTGCCGCAAAGCCGAAACGGGCCCCGGAACGGGTTTCTGGGGTCGAGGTCGACCTCAACCGGGCGAGCCCTGGTTGGGACGGCGGCGGGCTCAGGACGAGCTTTCCAGCGGCGCCTCCCGGGCCTCGAGATTCATCCCGGACAGAAAGTTATGATCGTTTGAAGCGCGCGCGGCGGTTTTGCGAAGGCATAAAGCAGTTGATCGCGCCACACTTGACAGGTGCGATCATACCAGCACTAATGCACCGGATCCCATCAGAACTCCGCAGTTAAGCGTGCTTGGGCGAGAGTAGTACTGGGATGGGTGACCTCCTGGGAAGTCCTCGTGTTGCACCTCCTCCTTTTGCGTCGGTCGGGCTTATTCTTTTGGTGGCGCGCACGCGCATGGTTTCGATTTCTCAAATCCTTCACGGCGGCGGAGGCAGGCCCGGACCGCGGCAGTCGGTTTCCTCACCCGCCGGCTCCGATCCTTGGCGTCGCCGCAAAAGCTCCGAAACGGGCCCCGGAACGGGTTTCTGGGGTCGAGGTCGACCTCAACCGGGCGAGCCCTGGTTGGGACGGCGGCGGGCTCAGGACGAGCTTTCCAGCGGCGCCTCCCGGGCCTCGAGATTCATCCCGGACAGAAAGTTATGATCGTTTGAAGCGCGCGCGGCGGTTTTGCGAAGGCATAAAGCAGTTGATCGCGCCACACTTGACAGGTGCGATCATACCAGCACTAATGCACCGGATCCCATCGAACTCCGCGATTAAGCGTGCTTGGGCGAGAGTAGTACTTGGGATGGGTGACCTCCCGGGAAGTCCTCGTGTTGCACCTCCTCCTTTTGCGTCGGTCGGGCTTATTCTTTTGGTGGCGCGCACGCGCATGGTTTCGATTTCTCAAATCCTTCACGGACGGCGGAGGCGGAGGCCGGGACCGCGGCAGGTCGGTTTCCTCACCCGCCGGCTCCGATCCTTGGCGTTGCCGCAAAGCTCCGAAACGGGCCCGGAACGGGTTTCGGGGTCGAGGTCGACCTCAACCGGCGAGCCCTGGTTGGGACGACGGCGGGCTCGGGGACGAGCTTTCATGGCGCCTCCCGGGACCTCGAGATTCATCCCGGACAGAAAGTTATGATCGTTTGAAGCGCGCGCGGCGGTTTTGCGAAGGCATAAAGCAGTTGATCGCGCCACACTTGATAGGTGCGATCATACCATCACTAATGCACCGGATCCCATCGAACTCCGCAGATTAAGCGTGCTTGGGCGAGAGTAGTACCTTGGGATGGGTGACCTCCGGGAAGTCCTCGTGTTGCACCTCCTCCTTTTGCGTCGGTCGGGCTTATTCTTTTGGTGGCGCGCACGCGCATGGTTTCGATTTCTCAAATCCTTCACGGCGGCGGAGGGGCCGGACCGCGGCAGGTCGGTTTCCTCACCCGCCGGCTCCGATCCTTGGCGTTGCCGCAAAAGCTCAAACGGGCCGGAATAGGTTTCGGGGTCGAGGTCGACCTCAACCGGGCGAGCCCTGGTTGGGACGACGGCGGGCTCAGGACGAGCTTTCCAGCGGCGCCTCCCGGGCCTCGAGATTCATCCCGGACAGAAAGTTATGATCGTTTGAAGCGCGCGCGGCGGTTTTGCGAAGGCATAAAGCAGATTGATCGCGCCACACTTGACAGGTGCGATCATACCAGCACTAATGCACCGGATCCCATCAGAACTCCGCAGTTAAGCGTGCTTGGGCGAGAGTAGTACTGGGATGGGTGACCTCCTGGGAAGTCCTCGTGTTGCACCTCCTCCTTTTTGCGTCGGTCGGGCTTATTCTTTTGGTGGCGCGCACGCGCATGGTTTCGATTTCTCAAATCCTTCACGGCGGCGGAGGCAGGCCCGGGACCGCGGCAGGTCGGTTTCCTCACCCGCCGGCTCCGATCCTTGGCGTTGCCGCAAAAGCTCCGAAACGGGCCCCGGAACGGGTTTCTGGGGTCGAGGTCGACCTCAACCGGGCGAGCCCTGGTTGGGACGACGGCGGGCTCAGGACGAGCTTTCCAGCGGCGCCTCCCGGGCCTCGAGATTCATCCCGGACAGAAAGTTATGATCGTTTGAAGCGCGCGCGGCGGTTTTGCGAAGGCATAAAGCAATTGATCGCGCCACACTTGACAGGTGCGATCATACCAGCACTAATGCACCGGATCCCATCAGAACTCCGCAGTTAAGCGTGCTTGGGCGAGAGTAGTACTGGGATGGGTGACCTCCTGGGAAGTCCTCGTGTTGCACCTCCTCCTTTTTGCGTCGGTCGGGCTTATTCTTTTGGTGGCGCGCACGCGCATGGTTTCGATTTCTCAAATCCTTCACGGCGGCGGAGGCAGGCCCGGGACCGCGGCAGGTCGGTTTCCTCACCCGCCGGCTCCGATCCTTGGCGTTGCCGCAAAAGCTCCGAAACGGGCCCGGAACGGGTTTCTGGGGTCGAGGTCGACCTCAACCGGGCGAGCCCTGGTTGGGACGGCGGCGGGCTCAGGACGAGCTTTCCAGCGGCGCCTCCCGGCCTCGAGATTCATCCGGACTAGAAAGTTATGATCGTTTGAAGCGCGCGCGGCGGTTTTGCGAAGGCATAAAGCAGTTGATCGCGCCACACTTGATAGGTGCGATCATACCAGCACTAATGCACCGGATCCCATCAGAACTCCGCAGTTAAGCGTGCTTGGGCGAGAGTAGTACTGGGATGGGTGACCTCCTGGGAAGTCCTCGTGTTGCACCTCCTCCTTTTGCGTCAGTCGGGCTTATTCTTTTGGTGGCGCGCACGCGCATGGTTTCGATTTCTCAAATCCTTCACGGAGCGGAGGCCGGGACTGGACCGCGGCAGGTCGGTTTCCTCACCCGGCGGCTCCGATCCTTGGCGTTGCTGCAAAAGCTCCGAAACGGGCCCCGGAACAGGTTTCTGGGGTCGAGGTCGACCTCAACCGGGCGAGCCCTGGTTGGGACGGCGGCGGGCTCAGGACGAGCTTTCAACGGCGCCTCCCGGGCCTCGAGATTCATCCCGGACAGAAAGTTATGATCGTTTGAAGCGCGCGCGGCGGCTTTGCGAAGGCATAAAGCAGTTGATCGCGCCACACTTGACAGGTGCGATCATACCAGCACTAATGCACCGGATCCCATCAGAACTCCGCAGTTAAGCGTGCTTGGGCGAGAGTAGTACTGGGATGGGTGACCTCCTGGGAAGTCCTCGTGTTGCACCTCCTCCTTTTTGCGTCAGTCGGGCTTATTCTTTTGGTGGCGCGCACGCGCATGGTTTCGATTTCTCAAATCCTTCACGGCGGCGGAGGCAGGCCCGGGACCGCGGCAGGTCGGTTTCCTCACCCGCCGGCTCCGATCCTTGGCGTTGCCGCAAAGCTCCGAAACGGGCCCGGAACAGGTTTCGGGGTCGAGGTCGACCTCAACCGGCGAGCCTGGTTGGGACGACGGCGGGCTCGGGACGAGCTTTCCGGCCGGCGCCTCCCGGCCTCGAGATTCATCCGGACAGAAAGTTATGATCGTTTGAAGCGCGCGCGTTTTGCGAAGGCATAAAGCAAGTTGATCGCGCCACACTTGACAGGTGCGATCATACCAAAGCACTAATGCACCGGATCCCATCGAACTCCGCAGATTAAGCGTGCTTGGGCGAGAGTAGTACTTGGGATGGGTGACCTCCTGGGAAGTCCTCGTGTTGCACCTCCTCCTTTTTGCGTCGGTCGGGCTTATTCTTTTGGTGGCGCGCACGCGCATGGTTTCGATTTCTCAAATCCTTCACGGCGGCGGAGGCAGGCCCGGGACCGCGGCAGGTCGGTTTCCTCACCCGCGGCTCCGATCCTTGGCGTTGCCGCAAAGCTCCGAAACGGGCCCCGGAACGGGTTTCTGGGGTCGAGGTCGACCTCAACCGGGCGAGCCCTGGTTGGGACGACGGCGGGCTCGGGGACGAGCTTTCTGTGCCGGCGCTCCCGGCCTCGAGATTCATCCCGGACGAGGAAAGTTATGATCGTTTGAAGCGCGCGGCGGTTTTGCGAAGGCATAAAGCAGTTGATCGCGCCACACTTGATAGGTGCGATCATACCAGCACTAATGCACCGGATCCCATCAGAACTCCGCAGTTAAGCGTGCTTGGGCGAGAGTAGTACTGGGATGGGTGACCTCCTGGGAAGTCCTCGTGTTGCACCTCCTCCTTTTTGCGTCAGTCGGGCTTATTCTTTTGGTGGCGCGCACGCGCATGGTTTCGATTTCTCAAATCCTTCACGGCGGCGGAGGCAGGCCCGGGACCGCGGCAGGTCGGTTTCCTCACCCGCCGGCTCCGATCCTTGGCGTTGCCGCAAAGCTCCGAAACGGGCCCCGGAACGGGTTTCTGGGGTCGAGGTCGACCTCAACCGGGCGAGCCCTGGTTGGGACGGCGGCGGGCTCAGGACGAGCTTTCCAGCGGCGCCTCCGGGCCTCGAGATTCATCCCGGAAAGAAAGTTATGATCGTTTGAAGCGCGCGCGGCGGTTTTGCGAAGGCATAAAGCAGTTGATCGCGCCACACTTGACAGGTGCGATCATACCAGCACTAATGCACCGGATCCCATCAGAACTCCGCAGTTAAGCGTGCTTGGGCGAGAGTAGTACTGGGATGGGTGACCTCCTGGGAAGTCCTCGTGTTGCACCTCCTCCTTTTTGCGTCAGTCGGGCTTATTCTTTTGGTGGCGCGCACGCGCATGGTTTCGATTTCTCAAATCCTTCTCGGCGGCGGAGGCGGCCGGGACCGCGGCAGTCGGTTTCCTCACCCGCCGGCTCCGATCCTTGGCGTTGCCGCAAAGCTCCGAAACGGGCCCGGAACGGGTTTCGGGGTCGAGGTCGACCTCAACCGGGCGAGCCCTGGTTGGGACGGCGGCGGGCTCAGGACGAGCTTTCCAGCGGCGCCTCCGGGACTCGAGATTCATCCGGACAGAAAGTTATGATCGTTTGAAGCGCGCGCGGCGGTTTTGCGAAGGCATAAAGCAGTTGATCGCGCCACACTTGACAGGTGCGATCATACCAGCACTAATGCACCGGATCCCATCAGAACTCCGCAGTTAAGCGTGCTTGGGCGAGAGTAGTACTGGGATGGGTGACCTCCTGGGAAGTCCTCGTGTTGCACCTCCTCCTTTTTGCGTCAGTCGGGCTTATTCTTTTGGTGGCGCGCACGCGCATGGTTTCGATTTCTCAAATCCTTCACGGCGGCGGAGGAGGGCCGGGACCGGGCAGTCGGTTTCCTCACCCGGCGGCTCCGATCCTTGGCGTTGCTCGCAAAAGCTCCGAAACGGGCCCCGGAACAGGTTTCTGGGGTCGAGGTCGACCTCAACCGGGCGAGCCCTGGTTGGGACGGCGGCGGGCTCAGGACGAGCTTTCCAGCGGCGCCTCCCGGGCCTCGAGATTCATCCCGGACAGAAAGTTATGATCGTTTGAAGCGCGCGGCGGTTTTGCGAAGGCATAAAGCAGTTGATCGCGCCACACTTGACAGGTGCGATCATACCAGCACTAATGCACCGGATCCCATCAGAACTCCGCAGTTAAGCGTGCTTGGGCGAGAGTAGTACTGGGATGGGTGACCTCCTGGGAAGTCCTCGTGTTGCACCTCCTCCTTTTGCGTCGGTCGGGCTTATTCTTTTGGTGGCGCGCACGCGCATGGTTTCGATTTCTCAAATCCTTCACGGCGGCGGAGGCAGGCCCGGGACCGCGGCAGGTCGGTTTCCTCACCCGCCGGCTCCGATCCTTGGCGTTGCCGCAAAAGCTCCGAAACGGGCCCCGGAACGGGTTTCTGGGGTCGAGGTCGACCTCAACCGGGCGAGCCCTGGTTGGGACGGCGGCGGCAAAAGGGACGAGCTGGGGCCGGCGCCTCCCGGCCTCGAGATTCATCCCGGACGGAAAGTTATGATCGTTTGAAGCGCGCGGCGCGTTTTGCGAAGGCATAAAGCGGTTGATCGCGCCACACTTGACAGGTGCGATCATACCAGCACTAATGCACCGGATCCCATCAGAACTCCGCAGTTAAGCGTGCTTGGGCGAGAGTAGTACTGGGATGGGTGACCTCCTGGGAAGTCCTCGTGTTGCACCTCCTCCTTTTTGCGTCGGTCGGGCTTATTCTTTTGGTGCGCGCACGCGCATGGTTTCGATTTCTCAAATCCTTCACGGCGGCGGAGGCAGGCCCGGACCGCGGCAGGTCGGTTTCCTCACCCGCCGGCTCCGATCCTTGGCGTTGCCGCAAAGCTCCGAAACGGGCCCCGGAACAGGTTTCTGGGGTCGAGGTCGACCTCAACCGGGCGAGCCCTGGTTGGGACGACGGCGGGCTCAGGACGAGCTTTCCAGCGGCGCCTCCCGGGCCTCGAGATTCATCCGGAAAGAAAGTTATGATCGTTTGAAGCGCGCGCGGCGGTTTTGCGAAGGCATAAAGCAGTTGATCGCGCCACACTTGACAGGTGCGATCATACCAGCACTAATGCACCGGATCCCATCAGAACTCCGCAGTTAAGCGTGCTTGGGCGAGAGTAGTACTGGGATGGGTGACCTCCTGGGAAGTCCTCGTGTTGCACCTCCTCCTTTTTGCGTCGGTCGGGCTTATTCTTTTGGTGGCGCGCACGCGCATGGTTTCGATTTCTCAAATCCTTCACGGTGGCGGAGGCAGGCCCGGGACCGCGGCAGGTCGGTTTCCTCACCCGCCGGCTCCGATCCTTGGCGTTGCCGCAAAAGCTCCGAAACGGGCCCCGGAACGGGTTTCTGGGGTCGAGGTCGACCTCAACCGGGCGAGCCCTGGTTGGGACGGCGGCGGGCTCAGGACGAGCTTTCCAGCGGCGCCTCCCGGGCCTCGAGATTCATCCCGGACAGAAAGTTATGATCGTTTGAAGCGCGCGCGGCGGTTTTGCGAAGGCATAAAGCAATTGATCGCGCCACACTTGAGAGGTGCGATCATACCAGCACTAATGCACCGGATCCCATCAGAACTCCGCAGTTAAGCGTGCTTGGGCGAGAGTAGTACTGGGATGGGTGACCTCCCTGGGAAGTCCTCGTGTTGCACCTCCTCCTTTTGCGTCGGTCGGGCTTATTCTTTTGGTGGCGCGCACGCGCATGGTTTCGATTTCTCAAATCCTTCACGGCGGCGAGAGGAGGCCCGGGACCGCGGCAGGTCGGTTTCCTCACCCGCCGGCTCCGATCCTTGGCGTTGCCGCAAAAGCTCCGAAACGGGCCCCGGAACGGGTTTCAGGGTCGAGGTCGACCTCAACCGGGCGAGCCCGGTTGGGACGGCGGCGGCTCAGGACGAGCTTTCCAGCGGCGCCTCCCGGGCCTCGAGATTCATCCCGGACAGAAAGTTATGATCGTTTGAAGCGCGCGTGGCGGTTTTGCGAAGGCATAAAGCAGTTGATCGCGCCACACTTGATAGGTGCGATCATACCAGCACTAATGCACCGGATCCCATCAGAACTCCGCAGTTAAGCGTGCTTGGGCGAGAGTAGTACTGGGATGGGTGACCTCCTGGGAAGTCCTCGTGTTGCACCTCCTCCTTTTTGCGTCGGTCGGGCTTATTCTTTTGGTGGCGCGCACGCGCATGGTTTCGATTTCTCAAATCCTTCACGGCGGCGGAGGCGGGCCCGGGACCGCGGCAGGTCGGTTTCCTCACCCGCCGGCTCCGATCCTTGGCGTTGCCGCAAAAGCTCCGAAACGGGCCCGGAACGGGTTTCTGGGGTCGAGGTCGACCTCAACCGGGCGAGCCCTGGTTGGGACGGCGGCGGGCTCAGGGACGAGCTTTCCCGGCGCGCTCCCGGCCTCGAGATTCATCCGGACGAGAAAGTTATGATCGTTTGAAGCGCGCGCGGTACTTTGCGAAGGCATAAAGCAGTTGATCGCGCCACACTTGATAGGTGCGATCATACCAGCACTAATGCACCGGATCCCATCAGAACTCCGCAGTTAAGCGTGCTTGGGCGAGAGTAGTACTGGGATGGGTGACCTCCTGGGAAGTCCTCGTGTTGCACCTCCTCCTTTTTGCGTCGGTCGGGCTTATTCTTTTGGTGGCGCGCACGCGCATGGTTTCGATTTCTCAAATCCTTCACGGCGGCGGAGGCAGGCCCGGGACCGCGGCAGGTCGGTTTCCTCACCCGCCGGCTCCGATCCTTGGCGTTGCCGCAAAGCTCGAAACGGGCCCCGGAACGGGTTTCTGGGGTCGAGGTCGACCTCAACCGGGCGAGCCCTGGTTGGGACGACGGCGGGCTCGGGACGAGCTTTCCGGCGGCGCTCCGGCCTCGAGATTCATCCGGACGAAAGTTATGATCGTTTGAAAGCGCGCGCGGCGTTTTTGCGAAGGCATAAAGCAATTGATCGCGCCACACTTGACAGGTGCGATCATACCAGCACTAATGCACCGGATCCCATCAGAACTCCGCAGTTAAGCGTGCTTGGGCGAGAGTAGTACTGGGATGGGTGACCTCCTGGGAAGTCCTCGTGTTGCACCTCCTCCTTTTTGCGTCGGTCGGGCTTATTCTTTTGGTGGGCGCACGCGCATGGTTTCGATTTCTCAAATCCTTCACGGCGGCGGAGGCGGCCCGGACCGCGGCAGGTCGGTTTCCTCACCCGCCGGCTCCGATCCTTGGCGTTGCCGCAAAAGCTCCGAAACGGGCCCCGGAACGGGTTTCTGGGGTCGAGGTCGACCTCAACCGGGCGAGCCCTGGTTGGGACGGCGGCGGGCTCAGGACGAGCTTTCCGCCGGCGCCTCCCGGCCTCGAGATTCATCCGGACAGAAAGTTATGATCGTTTGAAGCGCGCGCGCGTTTTGCGAAGGCATAAAGCAATTGATCGCGCCACACTTGACAAGGTGCGATCATACCAAGCACTAATGCACCGGATCCCATCAGAACTCCGCAGTTAAGCGTGCTTGGGCGAGAGTAGTACTGGGATGGGTGACCTCCTGGGAAGTCCTCGTGTTGCACCTCCTCCTTTTTGCGTCGGTCGGGCTTATTCTTTTGGTGGCGCGCACGCGCATGGTTTCGATTTCTCAAATCCTTCACGGGGCGGAGGCGGCCCGGGACCGCGGCAGTCGGTTTCCTCACCCGCCGGCTCCGATCCTTGGCGTTGCCGCAAAGCTCCGAAACGGGCCCCGGAACGGGTTTCGGGGGTCGAGGTCGACCTCAACCGGGCGAGCCCTGGTTGGGACGGCGGCGGGCTCAGGACGAGCTTTCCAGCGGCGCCTCCCGGCCTCGAGATTCATCCCGGATAGAAAGTTATGATCGTTTGAAGCGCGCGCGGCGGTTTTGCGAAGGCATAAAGCAATTGATCGCGCCACACTTGAAAGGTGCGATCATACCAGCACTAATGCACCGGATCCCATCAGAACTCCGCAGTTAAGCGTGCTTGGGCGAGAGTAGTACTGGGATGGGTGACCTCCTGGGAAGTCCTCGTGTTGCACCTCCTCCTTTTTGCGTCGGTCGGGCTTATTCTTTTGGTGGCGCGCACGCGCATGGTTTCGATTTCTCAAATCCTTCACGGCGGCGGAGGCAGGCGGGGACCGCGGCAGTCGGTTTCCTCACCCGCCGGCTCCGATCCTTGGCGTTGCCGCAAAAGCTCCGAAACGGGCCCCGGAACGGGTTTCTGGGGTCGAGGTCGACCTCAACCGGGCGAGCCCTGGTTGGGACGGCGGCGGCTCAGGACGAGCTTTCCAGCGGCGCCTCCCGGCCTCGAGATTCATCCGGACAGAAAGTTATGATCGTTTGAAGCGCGCGCGGCGGTTTGCGAAGGCATAAAGCAGTTGATCGCGCCACACTTGACAGGTGCGATCATACCAGCACTAATGCACCGGATCCCATCAGAACTCCGCAGTTAAGCGTGCTTGGGCGAGAGTAGTACTTGGGATGGGTGACCTCCGGGAAGTCCTCGTGTTGCACCTCCTCCTTTTGCGTCGGTCGGGCTTATTCTTTTGGGGCGCGCACGCGCATGGTTTCGATTTCTCAAATCCTTCACGGCGGCGGAGGCAGGCCCGGACCGCGGCAGTCGGTTTCCTCACCCGCCGGCTCCGATCCTTGGCGTTGCCGCAAAGCTCGAAACGGGCCCCGGAACGGGTTTCGGGGTCGAGGTCGACCCTCAACCGGGCGAGCCCTGGTTGGGACGCGGCGGGCTCGGGACGAGCTTTCCGGCGGCGCTCCGGGCCTCGAGATTCATCCCGACAGAAAGTTATGATCGTTTGAAGCGCGCGCGGCGGTTTTGCGAAGGCATAAAGCAGTTGATCGCGCCACACTTGACAGGTGCGATCATACCAGCACTAATGCACCGGATCCCATCAGAACTCCGCAGTTAAGCGTGCTTGGGCGAGAGTAGTACTGGGATGGGTGACCTCCTGGGAAGTCCTCGTGTTGCACCTCCTCCTTTTGCGTCGGTCGGGCTTATTCTTTTGGTGGCGCGCACGCGCATGGTTTCGATTTCTCAAATCCTTCACGGTGGCGGAGGCAGGCCCGGGACCGCGGCAGGTCGGTTTCCTCACCCGCCGGCTCCGATCCTTGGCGTTGCCGCAAAAGCTCGAAACGGGCCCCGGAACGGGTTTCTGGGGTCGAGGTCGACCTCAACCGGGCGAGCCCCGGTTGGGACGGCGGCGGGCTCAGGACGAGCTTTCCAGCGCTCCCGGGCCTCGAGATTCATCCCGGACAGAAAGTTATGATCGTTTGAAGCGCGCGCTGCGGCCTTGCGAAGGCATAAAGCAGTTGATCGCGCCACACTTGACAGGTGCGATCATACCAGCACTAATGCACCGGATCCCATCAGAACTCCGCAGTTAAGCGTGCTTGGGCGAGAGTAGTACTGGGATGGGTGACCTCCTGGGAAGTCCTCGTGTTGCACCTCCTCCTTTTTGCGTCGGTCGGGCTTATTCTTTTGGTGGCGCGCACGCGCATGGTTTCGATTACTCAAATCCTTCACGGCGGCGGAGGCAGGCCCGGGGCCGCGGCAGGTCGGTTTCCTCACCCGCCGGCTCCGATCCTTGGCGTTGCCGCAAAAGCTCCGAAACGGGCCCCGGAACGGGTTTTTGGGGTCGAGGTCGACCTCAACGGGCGAGCCCTGGTTGGGACGGCGGCGGGCTCAGGACGAGCTTTCCAGCGGCGCCTCCCGGGCCTCGAGATTCATCCCGGACAGAAAGTTATGATCGTTTGAAGCGCGCGCGGCGGCCTTGCGAAGGCATAAAGCAGTTGATCGCGCCACACTTGACAGGTGCGATCATACCAGCACTAATGCACCGGATCCCATCAGAACTCCGCAGTTAAGCGTGCTTGGGCGAGAGTAGTACTGGGATGGGTGACCTCCTGGGAAGTCCTCGTGTTGCACCTCCTCCTTTTTGCGTCGGTCGGGCTTATTCTTTTGGTGGCGCGCACGCGCATGGTTTCGATTTCTCAAATCCTTCACGGCGGCGGAGGCAGCCCGGGACCGCGGCAGGTCGGTTTCCTCACCCGCCGGCTCCGATCCTTGGCGTTGCCGCAAAAGCTCCGAAACGGGCCCCGGAACGGGTTTCTAGGGTCGAGGTCGACCTCAACCGGGCGAGCCCGGTTGGGACGGCGGCGGGCTCAGGACGAGCTTTCCAGCGGCGCCTCCCGGCCTCGAGATTCATCCCGGACAGAAAGTTATGATCGTTTGAAGCGCGCGCGGCGGTTTTGCGAAGGCATAAAGCAGTTGATCGCGCCACACTTGACAGGTGCGATCATACCAGCACTAATGCACCGGATCCCATCAGAACTCCGCAGTTAAGCGTGCTTGGGCGAGAGTAGTACTGGGATGGGTGACCTCCTGGGAAGTCCTCGTGTTGCACCTCCTCCTTTTTGCGTCAGTCGGGCTTATTCTTTTGGTGGCGCGCACGCGCATGGTTTCGATTTCTCAAATCCTTCACGGCGGCGGAGGCAGGCCCGGGACCGCGGCAGGTCGGTTTCCTCACCCGCCGGCTCCGATCCTTGGCGTTGCCGCAAAAGCTCCGAAACGGGCCCCGGAACGGGTTTCTGGGGTCGAGGTCGACCTCAACCGGGCGAGCCCTGGTTGGGACGGCGGCGGGCTCAGGACGAGCTTTCCAGCGGCGCCTCCCGGGCCTCGAGATTCATCCCGGACAGAAAGTTATGATCGTTTGAAGCGCGCGCGGCGGCCTTGCGAAGGCATAAAGCAGTTGATCGCGCCACACTTGACAGGTGCGATCATACCAGCACTAATGCACCGGATCCCATCAGAACTCCGCATTAAGCGTGCTTGGGCGAGAGTAGTACTGGGATGGGTGACCTCCTGGGAAGTCCTCGTGTTGCACCTCCTCCTTTTTGCGTCGGTCGGGCTTATTCTTTTGGTGGCGCGCACGCGCATGGTTTCGATTTCTCAAATCCTTCACGGCGGAGGCAGGGCCGGGACCGCGGCAGGTCGGTTTCCTCACCCGCCGGCTCCGATCCTTGGCGTTGCCGCAAAAGCTCGAAACGGGCCCCGGAACGGGTTTTCGGGGTCGAGGTCGACCTCAACCGGCGAGCCCTGGTTGGGACGACGGCGGCTCAGACGAAGCTTTGGCGGCGCCTCCGGGCCTCGAGATTCATCCGGACGTAAAGTTATGATCGTTTGAAGCGCGCGCGGCGGTTTTGCGAAGGCATAAAGCGGTTGATCGCGCCACACTTGACAGTGCGATCATACCAGCACTAATGCACCGGATCCCATCAGAACTCCGCAGTTAAGCGTGCTTGGGCGAGAGTAGTACTTGGATGGGTGACCTCCTGGGAAGTCCTCGTGTTGCACCTCCTCCTTTTTGCGTCGGTCGGGCTTATTCTTTTGGTGGCGCGCACGCGCATGGTTTCGATTTCTCAAATCCTTCACGGCGGCGGAGGCAGCCGGGGACCGCGGCAGTCGGTTTCCTCACCCGCGGCTCCGATCCTTGGCGTTGCCGCAAAAGCTCAAACGGGCCCCGGAACGGGTTTTGGGGTCGAGGTCGACCTCAACCGGCGAGCCCTGGTTGGGACGGCGGCGGGCTCAGACGAGCTTTCCAGCCGGCGCCTCCGGGCCTCGAGATTCATCCCGGACGAAAGTTATGATCGTTTGAGCGCGCGCGCGGCGGTTTTGCGAAGGCATAAAGCAGTTGATCGCGCCACACTTGACAGGTGCGATCATACCAAAGCACTAATGCACCGGATCCCATCGAACTCCGCATTAAGCGTGCTTGGGCGAGAGTAGTACGGGATGGGTGACCTCCCGGGAAGTCCTCGTGTTGCACCTCCTCCTTTTTGCGTCGGTCGGGCTTATTCTTTTGGTGGCGCGCACGCGCATGGTTTCGATTTCTCAAATCCTTCACGGCGGCGGAGGCAGGCCGGGGACCGCGGCAGGTCGGTTTCCTCACCCCCGGCTCCGATCCTTGGCGTTGCCGCAAAAGCTCCGAAACGGGCCCCGGAACGGGTTTCGGGGTCGAGGTCGACCTCAACCGGGCGAGCCCTGGTTGGGACGGGCGGGCTCGGGACGAGCTTTCAGCGGCGCCTCCCGGCCTCGAGATTCATCCCGGACAGAAAGT
Organism: Canavalia ensiformis; assembly: GCA_026541065.1. Lineage (NCBI taxonomy): Eukaryota > Viridiplantae > Streptophyta > Magnoliopsida > Fabales > Fabaceae > Canavalia > Canavalia ensiformis. Next base: position 65,321 of record JAMKYM010000447.1, read on the forward strand.
TATGATCGTTTGAAGCGCGCGCGCGGCGGTTTTGCGAAGGCATAAAGCAATTGATCGCGCCACACTTGATGGTGCGATCATACCAAGCACTAATGCACCGGATCCCATCAGAACTCCGCAGTTAAGCGTGCTTGGGCGAGAGTAGTATTGGGATGGGTGACCTCCTGGGAAGTCCTCGTGTTGCACCTCCTCCTTTTTGCGTCGGTCGGGCTTATTCTTTTGGTGGCGCGCACGCGCATGGTTTCGATTCTCAAATCCTTCACGGCGGCGGAGGCAGCCCCGGACCGCGGCAGGTCGGTTTCCTCACCCGCCGCTCCGATCCTTGGCGTTGCCGCAAAAGCTCGAAACGGGCCCCGGAACAGGTTTTGGGGTCGAGGTCGACCTCAACCGGCGAGCCCTGGTTGGGACGGCGGCGGGCTCAGGACGAGCTTTCCAGCGGCGCCTCCGGGCCTCGAGATTCATCCGGACAGAAAGTTATGATCGTTTGAAGCGCGCGCGGCGGTTTTGCGAAGGCATAAAGCAGTTGATCGCGCCACACTTGACAGGTGCGATCATACCAGCACTAATGCACCGGATCCCATCAGAACTCCGCAGTTAAGCGTGCTTGGGCGAGTAGTAGTACTGGGATGGGTGACCTCCTGGGAAGTCCTCGTGTTGCACCTCCTCCTTTTTGCGTCGGTCGGGCTTATTCTTTTGGTGGCGCGCACGCGCATGGTTTCGATTACTCTCAAATCCTTCACGGCGGCGGAGGCAGGCCCGGACCGCGGCAGGTCGGTTTCCTCACCCGCCGGCTCCGATCCTTGGCGTTGCCGCAAAGCTCCGAAACGGGCCCCGGAACAGGTTTTTGGGGTCGAGGTCGACCTCAACCGGCGAGCCCTGGTTGGGACGGCGGCGGCTCAGACGAGCTTTCCAGCGGCGCCTCCCGGGCCTCGAGATTCATCCCGGACAGAAAGTTATGATCGTTTGAAGCGCGCGCGGCGGTTTTGCGAAGGCATAAAGCAGTTGATCGCGCCACACTTGACAGGTGCGATCATACCAGCACTAATGCACGGATCCCATCGAACTCCGCAGCTTAAGCGTGCTTGGGCGAGAGTAGTACTCGGGATGGGTGACCTCGGGGAAGTCCTCGTGTTGCACCTCCTCCTTTTTGCGTCGGTCGGGCTTATTCTTTTGGTGGCGCGCACGCGCATGGTTTCGATTGCTCAAATCCTTCACGGCGGCGGAGGCAGGCCCGGACCGCGGCAGTCGGTTTCCTCACCCGGCGGCTCCGATCCTTGGCGTTGCCGCAAAGCTCCGAAACGGGCCCCGGAACAGGTTTTTGGGGTCGAGGTCGACCTCAACCGGGCGAGCCCTGGTTGGGACGGCGGGCTCAGGACGAGCTTTCCAGCGGCGCCTCCGGGCCTCGAGATTCATCCCGGATAGAAAGTTATGATCGTTTGAAGCGCGCGCGCGGTTTTGCGAAGGCATAAAGCAGTTGATCGCGCCACACTTGAGGTGCGATCATACCAAAGCACTAATGCACCGGATCCCATCGAACTCCGCAGCTTAAGCGTGCTTGGGCGAGAGTAGTACTTGGGATGGGTGACCTCCCGGGAAGTCCTCGTGTTGCACCTCCTCCTTTTTGCGTCGGTCGGGCTTATTCTTTTTGTGGCGCGCACGCGCATGGTTTCGATTTCTCAAATCCTTCACGGCGGCGGAGGCGGGCCCGGACCGCGGCAGGTCGGTTTCCTCACCCGCCGGCTCCGATCCTTGGCGTTGCCGCAAAGCTCCGAAACGGGCCCCGGAACGGGTTTCGGGGTCGAGGTCGACCTCAACTGGCGAGCCCTGGTTGGGACGGCGGCGGGCTCGGGACGAGCTTTCGGCGGCGCCTCCGGGCCTCGAGATTCATCCGGACAGAAAGTTATGATCGTTTGAAGCGCGCGCGGCGGTTTTGCGAAGGCATAAAGCAATTGATCGCGCCACACTTGACAGTGCGATCATACCAGACTAATGCACCGGATCCCATCGAACTCCGCAGCTTAAGCGTGCTTGGGCGAGAGTAGTATCTTGGGATGGGTGACCTCCTGGGAAGTCCTCGTGTTGCACCTCCTCCTTTTTGCGTCGGTCGGGCTTATTCTTTTGGTGGCGCGCACGCGCATGGTTTCGATTACTCAAATCCTTCACGGCGGCGGAGGAAGGCCGGGGCCGCGGCAGGTCGGTTTCCTCACCCGGCGGCTCCGATCCTTGGCGTTGCGCAAAGCTCCGAAACGGGCCCGGAACGGGTTTCTGGGGTCGAGGTCGACCTCAACCGGGCGAGCCCTGGTTGGGACGGCGGCGGGCTCAGGACGAGCTTTCCAGCGGCGCCTCCCGGGCCTCGAGATTCATCCCGGACAGAAAGTTATGATCGTTTGAAGCGCGCGGCGGCTTTGCGAAGGCATAAAGCAGTTGATCGCGCCACACTTGACAGGTGCGATCATACCAGCACTAATGCACCGGATCCCATCAGAACTCCGCAGTTAAGCGTGCTTGGGCGAGAGTAGTACTGGGATGGGTGACCTCCTGGGAAGTCCTCGTGTTGCACCTCCTCCTTTTTGCGTCGGTCGGGCTTATTCTTTTGGTGGCGCGCACGCGCATGGTTTCGATTTCTCAAATCCTTCACGGCGGCGGAGGCGGCCCGGGACCGCGGCAGGTCGGTTTCCTCACCCGCGGCTCCGATCCTTGGCGTTGCCGCAAAAGCTCCGAAACGGGCCCCGGAACGGGTTTCTGGGGTCGAGGTCGACCTCAACCGGGCGAGCCCTGGTTGGGACGGCGGCGGGCTCAGGACGAGCTTTCCAGCGGCGCCTCCCGGGCCTCGAGATTCATCCCGGACAGAAAGTTATGATCGTTTGAAGCGCGCGCGGCGGCTTTGCGAAGGCATAAAGCAGTTGATCGCGCCACACTTGACAGGTGCGATCATACCAGCACTAATGCACCGGATCCCATCAGAACTCCGCAGTTAAGCGTGCTTGGGCGAGAGTAGTACTGGGATGGGTGACCTCCTGGGAAGTCCTCGTGTTGCACCTCCTCCTTTTTGCGTCGGTCGGGCTTATTCTTTTGGTGGCGCGCACGCGCATGGTTTCGATTACTCAAATCCTTCACGGCGGCGGAGGCAGCCCGGACCGCGGCAGGTCGGTTTCCTCACCCGCCGGCTCCGATCCTTGGCGTTGCCGCAAAAGCTCCGAAACGGGCCCCGGAACGGGTTTCTGGGGTCGAGGTCGACCTCAACCGGGCGAGCCCTGGTTGGGACGGCGGCGGGCTCAGGACGAGCTTTCCAGCGGCGCCTCCCGGGCCTCGAGATTCATCCCGGACAGAAAGTTATGATCGTTTGAAGCGCGCGCGCGGTTTTGCGAAGGCATAAAGCAGTTGATCGCGCCACACTTGAGGGTGCGATCATACAAAGACTAATGCACCGGATCCCATCGAACTCCGCAGATTAAGCGTGCTTGGGCGAGAGTAGTATCGGGATGGGTGACCTCCCGGGAAGTCCTCGTGTTGCACCTCCTCCTTTTGCGTCGGTCGGGCTTATTCTTTTGGTGGGCTGCACGCGCATGGTTTCGACTCAAATCCTTCACGGCGGCGAGGCCGCCCGGACCGCGGCAGTCGGTTTCCTCACCCGCCGGCTCCGATCCTTGGCGTTGCCGCAAAGCTCGAAACGGGCCCCGGAACGGGTTTCTGGGGTCGAGGTCGACCTCAACCGGCGAGCCCTGGTTGGGACGGCGGCGGGCTCAGGACGAGCTTTCCAGCGCGCTCCCGGCCTCGAGATTCATCCCGACAGAAAGTTATGATCGTTTGAAGCGCGCGGCGGTTTGCGAAGGCATAAAGCATTGATCGCGCCACACTTGGTGCGATCATACCAAAGCACTAATGCACCGGATCCCATCGAACTCCGCAGTTAAGCGTGCTTGGGCGAGAGTAGTACTGGGATGGGTGACCTCCTGGGAAGTCCTCGTGTTGCACCTCCTCCTTTTTGCGTCGGTCGGGCTTATTCTTTTGGTGGCGCGCACGCGCATGGTTTCGATTACTCAAATCCTTCACGGCGGCGGAGGCGGGCCGGGGCCGCGGCAGGTCGGTTTCCTCACCCGGCGGCTCCGATCCTTGGCGTTGCCGCAAAAGCTCCGAAACGGGCCCCGAACGGGTTTCTGGGGTCGAGGTCGACCTCAACCGGGCGAGCCTGGTTGGGACGGCGGCGGGCTCAGGACGAGCTTTCCAGCGCGCTCCCGGGCCTCGAGATTCATCCCGGAAAGAAAGTTATGATCGTTTGAAGCGCGCGCGGCGGTTTTGCGAAGGCATAAAGCAATTGATCGCGCCACACTTGACAGGTGCGATCATACCAGCACTAATGCACCGGATCCCATCAGAACTCCGCAGTTAAGCGTGCTTGGGCGAGAGTAGTACTGGGATGGGTGACCTCCTGGGAAGTCCTCGTGTTGCACCTCCTCCTTTTTGCGTCGGTCGGGCTTATTCTTTTGGTGGCGCGCACGCGCATGGTTTCGATTACTCAAATCCTTCACGGCGGCGGAGGGGCCCGGACCGCGCAGTCGGTTTCCTCACCCGCCGGCTCCGATCCTTGGCGTTGCCGCAAAGCTCCGAAACGGGCCCCGGAACGGGTTTTTGGGGTCGAGGTCGACCTCAACCGGCGAGCCCTGGTTGGGACGGCGGCGGCTCGGGGACGAGCTTTCCCGGCGCTCCCGGGCCTCGAGATTCATCCCGGAAAGAAAGTTATGATCGTTTGAAGCGCGCGCGGCGGTTTTTGCGAAGGCATAAAGCAGCTTGATCGCGCCACACTTGGTGCGATCATACCGCCACTAATGCACCGGATCCCATCGAACTCCGCATTAAGCGTGCTTGGGCGAGAGTAGTACTGGGATGGGTGACCTCCTGGGAAGTCCTCGTGTTGCACCTCCTCCTTTTGCGTCGGTCGGGCTTATTCTTTTGGTGGCGCGCACGCGCATGGTTTCGATTGCTCAAATCCTTCACGGCGGCGGAGGCGGGCCGGGGACCGCGGCAGGTCGTTTCCTCACCCGCGGCTCCGATCCTTGGCGTTGCCGCAAAAGCTCCGAAACGGCCCCGGAACGGGTTTCTGGGGTCGAGGTCGACCTCAACCGGCGAGCCCTGGGTTGGGACGGCGGCGGGCTCAGGACGAGCTTTCCAGCGGCGCCTCCCGGGCCTCGAGATTCATCCCGGACAGAAAGTTATGATCGTTTGAAGCGCGCGGCGGCCTTGCGAAGGCATAAAGCAATTGATCGCGCCACACTTGACAAAAGCGATCATACCAAAGACTAATGCACCGGATCCCATCGAACTCCGCAGTTAAGCGTGCTTGGGCGAGAGTAGTACCGGGATGGGTGACCTCTGGGAAGTCCTCGTGTTGCACCTCCTCCTTTTGCGTCGGTCGGGCTTATTCTTTTGGTGGCGCGCACGCGCATGGTTTCGATTACTCAAATCCTTCACGGCGGCGGAGGAAGGCCCGGGACCGCGGCAGGTCGGTTTCCTCACCCGCCGGCTCCGATCCTTGGCGTTGCCGCAAAAGCTCCGAAACGGGCCCGGAACGGGTTTCGGGGTCGAGGTCGACTCAACCGGGCGAGCCCTGGTTGGGACACGGCGGGCTCGGGGACGAGCTTTCCAGCGGCGCTCCCGGCCTCGAGATTCATCCCGAAGAAAGTTATGATCGTTTGAAGCGCGCGCGGCGGTTTTGCGAAGGCATAAAGCGTTGATCGCGCCACACTTGACGGGTGCGATCATACCAAAGACTAATGCACCGGATCCCATCGTAACTCCGCAGCTTAAGCGTGCTTGGGCGAGAGTAGTACTTGGATGGGTGACCTCCTGGGAAGTCCTCGTGTTGCACCTCCTCCTTTTTGCGTCGGTCGGGCTTATTCTTTTGGTGGCGCGCACGCGCATGGTTTCGATTACTCAAATCCTTCACGGCGGCGGAGGCAGGCCCGGGACCGCGGCAGGTCGGTTTCCTCACCCGCCGCTCCGATCCTTGGCGTTGCCGCAAAAGCTCCGAAACGGGCCCCGGAACAGGTTTCTGGGGTCGAGGTCGACCTCAACCGGCGAGCCCAGGTTGGGACGGCGGCGGGCTCAGGACGAGCTTTCCAGCGGCGCTCCCGGCCTCGAGATTCATCCCGGACAGAAAGTTATGATCGTTTGAAGCGCGCGCGGCGGCCTTGCGAAGGCATAAAGTAGTTGATCGCGCCACACTTGACAGGTGCGATCATACCAGCACTAATGCACCGGATCCCATCAGAACTCCGCAGTTAAGCGTGCTTGGGCGAGAGTAGTACTGGGATGGGTGACCTCCTGGGAAGTCCTCGTGTTGCACCTCCTCCTTTTGCGTCGGTCGGGCTTATTCTTTTGGTGGCGCGCACGCGCATGGTTTCGATTACTCAAATCCTTCACGGCGGCGGAGGCAGGCCCGGGACCGCGGCAGGTCGGTTTCCTCACCCGCCGCTCCGATCCTTGGCGTTGCTGCAAAAGCTCCGAAACGGGCCCCGGAACAGGTTTCTGGGGTCGAGGTCGACCTCAACCGGGCGAGCCCTGGTTGGGACGGCGGCGGGCTCAGGACGAGCTTTCCAGCGCGCTCCCGGGCCTCGAGATTCATCCCGGACAGAAAGTTATGATCGTTTGAAGCGCGCGCGGCGGCCTTGCGAAGGCATAAAGAAGTTGATCGCGCCACACTTGACAGGTGCGATCATACCAGCACTAATGCACCGGATCCCATCAGAACTCCGCAGTTAAGCGTGCTTGGGCGAGAGTAGTACTGGGATGGGTGACCTCCTGGGAAGTCCTCGTGTTGCACCTCCTCCTTTTTGCGTCAGTCGGGCTTATTCTTTTGGTGGCGCGCACGCGCATGGTTTCGATTTCTCAAATCCTTCACGGCGGCGGAGGCAGGCCCGGGACCGCGGCAGGTCGGTTTCCTCACCCGCCGGCTCCGATCCTTGGCGTTGCCGCAAAAGCTCCGAAACGGGCCCCGGAACGGGTTTCTGGGGTCGAGGTCGACCTCAACCGGGCGAGCCCTGGTTGGGACGACGGCGGGCTCAGGACGAGCTTTCCAGCCGGCGCTCCCGGACTCGAGATTCATCCCGGACGTAAAGTTATGATCGTTTGAAGCGCGCGCGGCCCGGTTTTGCGAAGGCATAAAAGCGCTTGATCGCGCCACACTTGACGGTGCGATCATACCAGCACTAATGCACCGGATCCCATCGAACTCCGCATTAAGCGTGCTTGGGCGAGAGTAGTATCGGGGATGGGTGACCTCCGGGAAGTCCTCGTGTTGCACCTCCTCCTTTTTGCGTCAGTCGGGCTTATTCTTTTGGGGCGCGCACGCGCATGGTTTCGACTGCTCAAATCCTTCTCGGCGGCGGAGGCGGGCCCGGGACCGCGGCAGGTCGGTTTCCCCACCCGGCGGCTCCGATCCTTGGCGTTGCTCCAAAAGCTCCGAAACGGGCCCCGGAACAGGTTTCTGGGGTCGAGGTCGACCTCAACCGGGCGAGCCCTGGTTGGGGACGGCGGCTCGGACGAGCTTTCCAGGCTCGGCGCCTCCCGGGCCTCGAGATTCATCCCGACGTAAAGTTATGATCGTTTGAAGCGCGCGCGGCGGTTTTGCGAAGGCATAAAGCAGTTGATCGCGCCACACTTGACAGGTGCGATCATACCAGCACTAATGCACCGGATCCCATCAGAACTCCGCAGTTAAGCGTGCTTGGGCGAGAGTAGTACTGGGATGGGTGACCTCCTGGGAAGTCCTCGTGTTGCACCTCCTCCTTTTTGCGTCAGTCGGGCTTATTCTTTTGGTGGCGCGCACGCGCATGGTTTCGACTGCTCAAATCCTTCTCGGCGGCGGAGGCGTGCCCGGGACCGCGGCAGGTCGGTTTCCACCCGGCGGCTCCGATCCTTGGCGTTGCCGCAAAGCTCCGAAACGGGCCCCGGAACGGGTTTCGGGGTCGAGGTCGACCTCAACCGGCGAGCCCTGGTTGGGACGGCGGCGGGCTCAGGACGAGCTTTCCAGCGGCGCCTCCCGGGCCTCGAGATTCATCCCGGACAGAAAGTTATGATCGTTTGAAGCGCGCGGCGGCCTTGCGAAGGCATAAAGCAGTTGATCGCGCCACACTTGACAGGTGCGATCATACCAAAGACTAATGCACCGGATCCCATCGTAGAACTCCGCAGCTTAAGCGTGCTTGGGCGAGAGTAGTACCGGGATGGGTGACCTCCGGGAAGTCCTCGTGTTGCACCTCCTCCTTTTGCGTCGGTCGGGCTTATTCTTTTGGTGGCGCGCACGCGCATGGTTTCGATTCGCTCAAATCCTTCACGGCGGCGAGGTGGCCCGGGACCGCGGCAGGTCGGTTTCCTCACCCGCCGGCTCCGATCCTTGGCGTTGCCGCAAAAGCTCCGAAACGGGCCCGGAACAGGTTTCTGGGGTCGAGGTCGACCTCAACCGGCGAGCCCTGGTTGGGACGGCGGCGGCTCAGACGAGCTCTCCGGCGCGCGCCCGGGCCTCGAGATTCATCCCGACAGAAAGTTATGATCGTTTGAAGCGCGCGCGCGGTTTTGCGAAGGCATAGCGATTGATCGCGCCACACTTGACAGTGCGATCATACCAAAGACTAATGCACCGGATCCCATCGAACTCCGCAGCTTAAGCGTGCTTGGGCGAGAGTACTGGGATGGGTGACCTCCTGGGAAGTCCTCGTGTTGCACCTCCTCCTTTTTGCGTCGGTCGGGCTTATTCTTTTGGTGGCGCGCACGCGCATGGTTTCGATTCTCAAATCCTTCACGGCGGCGGAGGCAGCCCGGGACCGCGGCAGGTCGGTTTCCTCACCCGCCGGCTCCGATCCTTGGCGTTGCCGCAAAAGCTCCGAAACGGGCCCCGGAACGGGTTTCTGGGGTCGAGGTCGACCTCAACCGGCGAGCCCAGGTTGGGACGACGGCGGGCTCGGGGACGAGCTTTCCCCGGCGCTCCCGGCCTCGAGATTCATCCCGGACAGAAAGTTATGATCGTTTGAAGCGCGCGCGGCGGCCTGGCGAAGGCATAAAGCAGTTGATCGCGCCACACTTGACAGGTGCGATCATACCAGCACTAATGCACCGGATCCCATCAGAACTCCGCAGTTAAGCGTGCTTGGGCGAGAGTAGTATTGGGATGGGTGACCTCCTGGGAAGTCCTCGTGTTGCACCTCCTCCTTTTTGCGTCGGTCGGGCTTATTCTTTTGGTGGCGCGCACGCGCATGGTTTCGATTGCTCAAATCCTTCTCGGCGGCGGAGGCGGGCCCGGACCGGGCAGGTCGGTTTCCTCACCCGGCGGCTCCGATCCTTGGCGTTGCACCGCAAAGCTCCGAAACGGGCCCCGAACGGGTTTCGGGGTCGAGGTCGACTCAACCGGGCGAGCCCTGGTTGGGACGACGGCGGGCTCGGGGACGAGCTTTTCCAGCGGCGCGCTCCGGGCCTCGAGATTCATCCCGGACAGAAAGTTATGATCGTTTGAAGCGCGCGCGGCGGCTTGCCGAAGGCATAAAGCAATTGATCGCGCCACACTTGACAGGTGCGATCATACCAGCACTAATGCACCGGATCCCATCAGAACTCCGCAGTTAAGCGTGCTTGGGCGAGAGTAGTACTGGGATGGGTGACCTCCTGGGAAGTCCTCGTGTTGCACCTCCTCCTTTTTGCGTCAGTCGGGCTTATTCTTTTGGGGGCGCGCACGCGCATGGTTTCGACTGCTCAAATCCTTCTCGGCGGCGGAGGCGGGCCCGGGACCGCGGCAGGTCGGTTTCCTCACCCGGCGGCTCCGATCCTTGGCGTTGCTGCAAAAGCTCCGAAACGGGCCCCGAACGGGTTTCGGGGTCGAGGTCGACCTCAACCGGGCGAGCCCTGGTTGGGACGGCGGGCTCAGACGAGCTTTCCTGGGCGCGCTCCCGGCCTCGAGATTCATCCCGGACAAAAGTTATGATCGTTTGAAGCGCGCGCGGCGGTTTTGCGAAGGCATAAAGAAGTTGATCGCGCCACACTTGACAGGTGCGATCATACAAAGCACTAATGCACCGGATCCCATCGAACTCCGCAGCTTAAGCGTGCTTGGGCGAGAGTAGTACCGGGATGGGTGACCTCCCCGGGAAGTCCTCGTGTTGCACCTCCTCCTTTTTGCGTCAGTCGGGCTTATTCTTTGGTGGCGCGCACGCGCATGGTTTCGATTGCTCAAATCCTTCTCGGAGGCGGAGGCGGGCCCGGGACCGCGGCAGGTCGGTTTCCTCACCCGCGGCTCCGATCCTTGGCGTTGCTGCAAAAGCTCCGAAACGGGCCCCGAACAGTTTCTTCGGGGTCGAGGTCGACCTCAACCGGCGAGCCCTGGTTGGGACGCGGCGGCTCAGACGAGCTTTCGGGCGCCTCCCGGGCCTCGAGATTCATCCCGGACAGAAAGTTATGATCGTTTGAAGCGCGCGCGGCGGCCTGGCGAAGGCATAAAGCAGTTGATCGCGCCACACTTGACAGGTGCGATCATACCAAAGCACTAATGCACCGGATCCCATCGAACCCGCAGCTTAAGCGTGCTTGGGCGAGAGTAGTACCGGGATGGGTGACCTCCGGGAAGTCCTCGTGTTGCACCTCCTCCTTTTGCGTCGGTCGGGCTTATTCTTTTTGGCGCGCACGCGCATGGTTTCGATTCTCAAATCCTTCTCGGCGGGAGGCGGGCCCAGGACCGCGGCAGTCGGTTTCCTCACCCGGCGGCTCCGATCCTTGGCGTTGCTGCAAAAGCTCCGAAACGGGCCCCGAACAGGTTTCTGGGGTCGAGGTCGACCTCAACCGGGCGAGCCCGGGTTGGGACGGCGGCGGGCTCAGGACGAGCTTTCCAGCGGCGCCTCCCGGGCCTCGAGATTCATCCCGGACAGAAAGTTATGATCGTTTGAAGCGCGCGCGGCGGCTTGGCGAAGGCATAAAGCAGTTGATCGCGCCACACTTGACAGGTGCGATCATACCAGCACTAATGCACCGGATCCCATCAGAACTCCGCAGTTAAGCGTGCTTGGGCGAGAGTAGTACTGGGATGGGTGACCTCCTGGGAAGTCCTCGTGTTGCACCTCCTCCTTTTTGCGTCAGTCGGGCTTATTCTTTTGGTGGCGCGCACGCGCATGGTTTCGATTGCTCAAATCCTTCTCGGCGGCGGAGGCGGGCCCGGACCGCGGCAGGTCGGTTTCCTCACCCGGCGGCTCCGATCCTTGGCGTTGCTGCAAAAGCTCCGAAACGGGCCCCGGAACAGGTTTCTGGGGTCGAGGTCGACCTCAACCGGCGAGCCCGGTTGGGACGCGGCGGCTCGGACGAGCTTTCCGGCGCCTCCCGGGCCTCGAGATTCATCCCGGACAGAAAGTTATGATCGTCAGCGCGCGCGGCGGCCTTGGCGAAGGCATAAAGCAGTTGATCGCGCCACACTTGACAGGTGCGATCATACCAGCACTAATGCACCGGATCCCATCAGAACTCCGCAGTTAAGCGTGCTTGGGCGAGAGTAGTACTGGGATGGGTGACCTCCTGGGAAGTCCTCGTGTTGCACCTCCTCCTTTTTGCGTCAGTCGGGCTTATTCTTTTGGTGGCGCGCACGCGCATGGTTTCGATTGCTCAAATCCTTCACGGCGGCGGAGGGGCCCGGGACCGCGGCAGGTCGGTTTCCTCACCCGGCGGCTCCGATCCTTGGCGTTGCCGCAAAAGCTCCGAAACGGGCCCCGGAACAGGTTTCTGGGGTCGAGGTCGACCTCAACCGGCGAGCCCTGGTTGGGACGGCGGCGGGCTCAGGACGAGCTTTCCAGCGGCGCCTCCGGGGCCTCGAGATTCATCCCGGACAGAAAGTTATGATCGCTTGAAGCGCGCGCGGCGGTTTTGCGAAGGCATAAAGCGATTGATCGCGCCACACTTGACAAAGTGCGATCATACCAAGACTAATGCACCGGATCCCATCAGAACTCCGCAGTTAAGCGTGCTTGGGCGAGAGTAGTACTGGGATGGGTGACCTCCTGGGAAGTCCTCGTGTTGCACCTCCTCCTTTTTGCGTCAGTCGGGCTTATTCTTTGGTGGCGCGCACGCGCATGGTTTCGATTCTCAAATCCTTCACGGAGGCGAGGCGGGCCCGGACCGCGGCAGGTCGGTTTCTCACCCGCGGCTCCGATCCTTGGCGTTGCTCGCAAAAGCTCCGAAACGGGCCCCGAACAGTTTCGGGGTCGAGGTCGACCTCAACCGGGCGAGCCCTGGTTGGGACGGCGGCGGGCTCGGGACGAGCTTTAGGCGCCTCCCGGCCTCGAGATTCATCCCGGACAGAAAGTTATGATCGTTTGAAGCGCGCGCGGCCCGGCGAAGGCATAAAGCAGTTGATCGCGCCACACTTGAAAGGTGCGATCATACCAGCACTAATGCACCGGATCCCATCAGAACTCCGCAGTTAAGCGTGCTTGGGCGAGAGTAGTACTGGGATGGGTGACCTCCTGGGAAGTCCTCGTGTTGCACCTCCTCCTTTTTGCGTCAGTCGGGCTTATTCTTTTGGTGGCGCGCACGCGCATGGTTTCGACTTCTCAAATCCTTCTCGGCGGCGGAGGCGGGCCCGGACCGCGGCAGGTCGGTTTCCTCACCCGCGGCTCCGATCCTTGGCGTTGCCGCAAAAGCTCCGAAACGGGCCCCGGAACAGGTTTCTGGGGTCGAGGTCGACTCAACCGGGCGAGCCCTGGTTGGGACGGCGGCGGCTCAGACGAGCTTTCCAGCGGCGCTCCCGGCCTCGAGATTCATCCCGGACAGAAAGTTATGATCGTTTGAAGCGCGCGCGGCGGCCCGGCGAAGGCATAAAGCAGTTGATCGCGCCACACTTGACAGGTGCGATCATACCAGCACTAATGCACCGGATCCCATCAGAACTCCGCAGTTAAGCGTGCTTGGGCGAGAGTAGTACTGGGATGGGTGACCTCCTGGGAAGTCCTCGTGTTGCACCTCCTCCTTTTGCGTCAGTCGGGCTTATTCTTTTGGGGCGCGCACGCGCATGGTTTCGATTTCTCAAATCCTTCTCGGCGGCGGAGGCGGGCCCGGGACCGCGGCAGGTCGGTTTCCTCACCCGGCGGCTCCGATCCTTGGCGTTGCTGCAAAAGCTCCGAAACGGGCCCCGGAACAGGTTTCTGGGGTCGAGGTCGACCTCAACCGGGCGAGCCCTGGTTGGGACGGCGGCGGCTCAGGACGAGCTTTCCAGCGGCGCCTCCCGGGCCTCGAGATTCATCCCGGACAGAAAGTTATGATCGTTTGAAGCGCGCGCGGCCTGGCGAAGGCATAAAGCAATTGATCGCGCCACACTTGACAGGTGCGATCATACCAAGACTAATGCACCGATCCCATCGAACTCCGCAGCTTAAGCGTGCTTGGGCGAGAGTAGTACCGGGATGGGTGACCTCCCGGGAAGTCCTCGTGTTGCACCTCCTCCTTTTGCGTCTGGCCGGGCTTATTCTTTTGGGGCGCGCACGCGCATGGTTTCGACCGCTCAAATCCTTCACGGAGGCGGAGGCAGCCCGGACCGCGGCAGGTCGGTTTCTTCACCCGCGGCTCCGATCCTTGGCGTTGCCGCAAAGCTCCAAAACGGGCCCCGGAACAGGTTTCTGGGGTCGAGGTCGACCTCAACCGGGCGAGCCCTGGTTGGGACGGCGGCGGGCTCAGGACGAGCTTTCAGCGGCGCCTCCCGGGCCTCGAGATTCATCCCGACGTAAAGTTATGATCGTTTGAAGCGCGCGCGGCGTTTTGCGAAGGCATAAAGCGGCTGATCGCGCCACACTTGACAAAGTGCGATCATACCAGCACTAATGCACCGGATCCCATCGAACTCCGCAGCTTAAGCGTGCTTGGGCGAGAGTAGTATCGGGATGGGTGACCTCCTGGGAAGTCCTCGTGTTGCACCTCCTCCTTTTTGCGTCAGTCGGGCTTATTCTTTTGGGGCGCGCACGCGCATGGTTTCGACTGCTCAAATCCTTCGGCGGCGGAGGCGGGCCCGGGACCGCGGCAGGTCGGTTTCCTCACCCGCGGCTCCGATCCTTGGCGTTGCCGCAAAGCTCGAAACGGGCCCCGGAACAGGTTTCGGGGTCGAGGTCGACTCAACCGGCGAGCCCTGGTTGGGACGGCGGCGGCTCAGGACGAGCTTTCCAAAGCGCACCTCCCGGCCTCGAGATTCATCCCGGACGTAAAGTTATGATCGTTTGAAGCGCGCGCGCGCGGGCGAAGGCATAAAGCAGTTGATCGCGCCACACTTGACAGGTGCGATCATACCAAAGACTAATGCACCGGATCCCATCGAACTCCGCAGCTTAAGCGTGCTTGGGCGAGAGTAGACGGGATGGGTGACCTCCCGGGAAGTCCTCGTGTTGCACCTCCTCCTTTTGCGTCGTCGGGCTTATTCTTTTGGTGGCGCGCACGCGCATGGTTTCGATTGCTCAAATCCTTCTCGGAGGCGGGAGGCGGGCCCGGGGACCGCGGCAGTCGGTTTCCTCACCCGGCGGCTCCGATCCTTGGCGTTGCCGCAAAAGCTCCGAAACGGGCCCCGGAACAGGTTTTGGGGTCGAGGTCGACCTCAACCGGCGAGCCCTGGTTGGGACGGCGGCGGGCTCAGACGAGCTTTCCAAGCGGCGCTCCCGGCCTCGAGATTCATCCCGACAGAAAGTTATGATCGTTTCAAGCGCGCGCGGCCCGTTTTGCGAAGGCATAAAGCGCTTGATCGCGCCACACTTGACAAAGTGCGATCATACCAAAGACTAATGCACCGGATCCCATCAGAACTCCGCAGCTTAAGCGTGCTTGGGCGAGAGTAGTACCGGGATGGGTGACCTCCGGGAAGTCCTCGTGTTGCACCTCCTCCTTTTGCGTCGCCGGCTTATTCTTTTGGGGCGCGCACGCGCATGGTTTCGATCGCTCAAATCCTTCACGGCGGCGGAGGGGCCCGGGACCGCGGCAGGTCGGTTTCCTCACCCGGCGGCTCCGATCCTTGGCGTTGCCGCAAAGCTCCGAAACGGGCCCGGAACAGGTTTCTGGGGTCGAGGTCGACCTCAACCGGGCGAGCCCCGGTTGGGACGGCGGCGGGCTCAGGACGAGCTTTCCAGCGGCGCCTCCCGGGCCTCGAGATTCATCCCGACAGAAAGTTATGATCGTTTGAAGCGCGGCGGTTTGGCGAAGGCATAAAGCAGTTGATCGCGCCACACTTGACAGGTGCGATCATACCAGCACTAATGCACCGGATCCCATCAGAACTCCGCAGTTAAGCGTGCTTGGGCGAGAGTAGTACTGGGATGGGTGACCTCCTGGGAAGTCCTCGTGTTGCACCTCCTCCTTTTTGCGTCAGTCGGGCTTATTCTTTTGGGGCGCGCACGCGCATGGTTTCGACTGCTCAAATCCTTCTCGGCGGCGGAGGCGGGCCCGGGACCGCGGCAGGTCGGTTTCCCACCCGGCGGCTCCGATCCTTGGCGTTGCTCCAAAAGCTCCGAAACGGGCCCCGGAACAGGTTTCTGGGGTCGAGGTCGACCTCAACCGGGCGAGCCCCGGTTGGGACGGCGGCGGGCTCAGGACGAGCTTTCCAGCGGCGCCTCCCGGGCCTCGAGATTCATCCCGGACAGAAAGTTATGATCGTTTGAAGCGCGCGCGGCGGCCTGGCGAAGGCATAAAGCAGTTGATCGCGCCACACTTGACAGGTGCGATCATACCAGCACTAATGCACCGGATCCCATCGTAACCCGCAGCTTAAGCGTGCTTGGGCGAGAGTAGTACCGGGATGGGTGACCTCCGGGAAGTCCGTGTTGCACCTCCTCCTTTTGCGTCAGTCGGGCTTATTCTTTTGGGGCGCGCACGCGTATGGTTTCGACTGCTCAAATCCTTCTCGGCGGCGGAGGCGGGCCCGGGACCGCGGCAGGTCGGTTTCCTCACCCGGCGGCTCCGATCCTTGGCGTTGCTGCAAAAGCTCCGAAACGGGCCCCGAACAGGTTTTTGGGGTCGAGGTCGACCTCAACCGGCGAGCCCTGGTTGGGACGGCGGCGGGCTCAGGACGAGCTTTCCAACGGCGCCTCCCGGCCTCGAGATTCATCCCGGATAGAAAGTTATGATCGTTTGAAGCGCGCGCGGCGGCTTTGCGAAGGCATAAAGCAGTTGATCGCGCCACACTTGACAGGTGCGATCATACCAGCACTAATGCACCGGATCCCATCAGAACTCCGCAGTTAAGCGTGCTTGGGCGAGAGTAGTACTGGGATGGGTGACCTCCTGGGAAGTCCTCGTGTTGCACCTCCTCCTTTTGCGTCGCCGGGCTTATTCTTTTGGGGCGCGCACGCGCATGGTTTCGATCTCAAATCCTTCACGGCGGCGGAGGCAGCCCGGACCGCGGCAGTCGGTTTCCTCACCCGCGGCTCCGATCCTTGGCGTTGCCGCAAAGCTCCGAAACGGGCCCCGAACGGGTTTTGGGGTCGAGGTCGACCCTCAACCGGGCGAGCCCCGGTTGGGACGGCGCGGGCTCAGACGAGCTTTCCCGGGCGCGCCTCCCGGCCTCGAGATTCATCCCGATGCAAAGTTATGATCGTTTGAAGAGCGCGCGGCGGTTTTGCTAAGGCATAAAGCAGTTGATCGCGCCACACTTGACAGGTGCGATCATACCAGCACTAATGCACCGGATCCCATCAGAACTCCGCAGTTAAGCGTGCTTGGGCGAGAGTAGTACGGGATGGGTGACCTCCCGGGAAGTCCTCGTGTTGCACCTCCTCCTTTTGCGCTCGGTCGGGCTTATTTCATTTGGTGGCGCGCACGCGCATGGTTTCGATTTCTCAAATCCTTCACGGTGGCGAGGCGGGCCCGGACCGCGGCAGTCGGTTTCCTCACCCGCCGGCTCCGATCCTTGGCGTTGCCGCAAAAGCTCCGAAACGGGCCCCGGAACAGGTTTCGGGGTCGAGGTCGACCTCAACCGGCGAGCCCCGGTTGGGACGGCGGCGGCTCAGACGAGCTTTCAAATGGCGCCTCCCGGCCTCGAGATTCATCCCGAAGAAAAGTTATGATCGTTTGAAGCGCGCGCGGCGGTTGGCGAAGGCATAAAGTCGCTTGATCGCGCCACACTTGACAAAGTGCGATCATACCAAAGACTAATGCACCGGATCCCATCGAACTCCGCAGCTTAAGCGTGCTTGGGCGAGAGTAGTACTTGGATGGGTGACCTCCCGGGAAGTCCTCGTGTTGCACCTCCTCCTTTTGCGTCTGGTCGGGCTTATTCTTTTGGTGGCGCGCACGCGCATGGTTTCGATTTCTCAAATCCTTCACGGAGGCGGAGGCGGGCCCGGGACCGCGGCAGAGTCGGTTTCCTCACCCGCCGGCTCCGATCCTTGGCGTTGTCGCAAAGCTCCAAACGGCCCCGGAACGGGTTTCGGGGTCGAGGTCGACTCAACCGGCGAGCCCGGGTTGGGACGGCGGCGGGCTCAGGACGAGCTTTCCAGCGGCGCCTCCCGGGCCTCGAGATTCATCCTGGACAGAAAGTTATGATCGTTTGAAGCGCGCGGCGGCTTTGCGAAGGCATGCGCTTGATCGCGCCACACTTGACAGTGCGATCATACCAGCACTAATGCACCGGATCCCATCGAACTCCGCAGTTAAGCGTGCTTGGGCGAGAGTAGTACGGGGATGGGTGACCTCCCGGGAAGTCCTCGTGTTGCACCTCCTTTTGCGTCGGTCGGGCTTATTCTTTTGGGGCGCGCACGCGCATGGTTTCGATTGCTCAAATCCTTCACGGCGAGGGAGGCAGCCCGGACCGCGCAGGTCGGTTTCACCCGCCGGCTCCGATCCTTGGCGTTGCTCGCAAAGCTCCGAAACGGGCCCCGGAACGGGTTTTGGGGTCGAGGTGACCTCAACCGGCGAGCCCGGTTGGGACGGCGGCGGCTCAGGACGAGCTTTCCAACCCGCGCTCCCGGCCTCGAGATTCATCCCGACAGAAAGTTATGATCGTTTTGACGCGCGTGGCGGTTTTGCGAAGGCATAAAGCGCTTGATCGCGCCACACTTGACAAAGCGATCATACCAGCACTAATGCACCGGATCCCATCGAACTCCGCAGCTTAAGCGTGCTTGGGCGAGAGTAGTACGGGATGGGTGACCTCCGGGAAGTCCTCGTGTTGCACCTCCTCCTTTTTGCGTCTGGTCGGCTTATTCTTTTGGTGCGCGCACGCGCATGGTTTCGATTTCTCAAATCCTTCACGGTGGCGGAGGCGGGCCCGGACCGCGCGCAGTCGGTTTCTCACCCGCGGCTCCGATCCTTGGCGTTGCCGCAAAGCTCCGAAACGGGCCCCGAACGGGTTTCTGGGGTCGAGGTCGACCTCAACCGGGCGAGCCCGGGTTGGGACGGCGGCGGCTCAGGACGAGCTTTCTGTGGGCCGCGCTCCCGGCCTCGAGATTCATCCCGGACAGAAAGTTATGATCGTTTGAAGCGCGCGCGGCGGCCTAGCGAAGGCATAAACAGTTGATCGCGCCACACTTGACAGGTGCGATCATACCAGCACTAATGCACCGGATCCCATCGTAACTCCGCAGTTAAGCGTGCTTGGGCGAGAGTAGTACTGGGATGGGTGACCTCCTGGGAAGTCCTCGTGTTGCACCTCCTCCTTTTGCGTCGGCCGGGCTTATTCTTTTGGTGGCGCGCACGCATGGTTTCGATTGCTCAAATCCTTCGCGGGAGGCGGGCCCGGACCGCGGCAGTCGGTTTCCTCACCCGGCCGGCTCCGATCCTGGCGTTGCCGCAAAGCTCCGAAACGGGCCCGGAACGGGTTTCGGGGTCGAGGTCGACCTCAACCGGGCGAGCCCTGGTTGGGACGGCGGCGGGCTCAGGACGAGCTTTCCAGCGGCGCCTCCCGGCCTCGAGATTCATCCCGGACAGAAAGTTATGATCGTTTGAAGCGCGCGCGGCGGCCCGTTTTGCGAAGGCATAAAAAGCAGTTGATCGCGCCACACTTGAAAAAAGCGATCATACCAAAGACTAATGCACCGGATCCCATCGAACTCCGCAGTTAAGCGTGCTTGGGCGAGAGTAGTACCGGGATGGGTGACCTCCCGGGAAGTCCTCGTGTTGCACCTCCTCCGCTTTGCGTCGCCGGGCTTATTTATTTTGGTGGCGCGCACGCGCATGGTTTCGATTTCAAATCCTTCACGTGAGGCGAGGCGGCCCGGACCGAGGGGCAGTCGGTTTCTCACCCGCCGGCTCCGATCCTGGCGTTGCCGCAAAGCTCCGAAACGGGCCCCGGAACAGGTTTCTGGGGTCGAGGTCGACCTCAACCGGGCGAGCCCTGGTTGGGACGGCGGCGGGCTCAGACGAGCCCAAATGCGCTCCCGGCCTCGAGATTCATCCCGGACAGAAAGTTATGATCATTTGAAACGCGCGCGCGGTTTTGCGAAGGCATAAAGCGCTTGATCGCGCCACACTTGACAGTGTGCGATCATACCAGCACTAATGCACCGGATCCCATCGTAACTCCGCAGCTTAAGCGTGCTTGGGCGAGAGTAGTACCGGGATGGGTGACCTCCGGGAAGTCCTCGTGTTGCACCTCCTCCTTTTGCGTCGGCCGGGCTTATTTTTTGGTGGCGCGCACGCGCATGGTTTCGATCGCTCAAATCCTTCACGGCGGCGAGGCAAGCCCGGACCGCGGCAGTGTCGGTTTCCTCACCCGCCGGCTCCGATCCTTGGCGTTGCCGCAAAGCTCCGAAACGGCCCCGGAACGGGTTTCGGGGTCGAGGTCGACCTCAACCGGCGAGCCCTGCTGGGACGGCGGCGGGGACGAAGCTTTCCAGCGGCGCGCTCCCGGCCTCGAGATTCATCCCGGACAGAAAGTTATGATCGCTTGAAACGGCACGCGGCGGTTTTGCGAAGGCATAAAAACTTGATCGCGCCACACTTGACAAAGTGATCATACAAAGACTAATGCACCGGATCCCATCAGAACTCCGCAGCTTAAGCGTGCTTGGGCGAGAGTAGACGGGATGGGTGACCTCCTGGGAAGTCCTCGTGTTGCACCTCCTCCTTTTTAGCGCTCTGGCCGGGCTTATTTTGGTGGCGCGCACGCGCATGGTTTCGATTGCTCAAATCCATCACGGCGGCGGAGGGCCCGGGACCGGCAGGTCGCTCCCTCACCCGCCGGCTCCGATCCTTGGCGTTGCCGCAAAGCTCCGAAACGGGCCCCGGAACGGGTTTCGGGGTCGAGGACGACCTCAACCGGCGAGCCCTGGTTGGGACGGCGGCGGGCTCAGACGAGCTTTCCAGCGGCGCCTCCGGGCCTCGAGATTCATCCCGGACAGAAAGTTATGATCGCTTGGGCGCGCGCGCGCTTTTGCGAAGGCATAAAACAGTTGATCGCGCCACACTTGACAAAGTGCGATCATACCAGCACTAATGCACCGATCCCATCGAACTCCGCAGCTAAGCGTGCTTGGGCGAGAGTAGTACCGGGATGGGTGACCTCCGGGAAGTCCTCGTGTTGCACCTCCTCCGTTTTGCGTCGGCCGGGCTTATTCTTTTGGTGGTGGCGCACGCGCATGGTTTCGATTTCTCAAATCCTTCACGAGGCGAGGCGGGCCCGGACCGCGGCAGTCGGTTTCCTCACCCGGCGGCTCCGATCCTTGGCGTTGCTGCAAAGCTCCGAAACGGGCCCCGAACGGGTTTCTGGGTCGAGGTCGACTCAACCGGCGAGCCCCGGGTTGGGACCGCGGCGGCTCAGACGAGCTTTCCAACGGGCACCTCCCGGCCTCGAGATTCATCCCGACAGAAAGTTATGATCGTTTGAAGCGCGCGCGCGGCCGAAGGCATGTGCAGTTGATCGCGCCACACTTGACAAAGTGATCATACCAGCACTAATGCACCGGATCCCATCGAACTCCGCAGCTTAAGCGTGCTTTGGGCGAGAGTAGTACCGGGATGGGTGACCTCCGGGAAGTCCTCGTGTTGCACCTCCTCCTTTTTGCGTCGCCGGGCTTATTTTTGGTGGCGCGCACGCGCATGGTTTCGATTGCTCAAATCCTTCACGGCGCAGAGGCAGGCCCCGGACCGGGCAGTCAGGTTTCCTCACCCGGCGGCTCCGATCCTTGGCGTTGCCGCAAAGCTCCGAAACGGGCCCCGAACGGCTTCAGGGTCGAGGTCGACCTCAACCGGCGAGCCCTGGTTGGGACGGCGGCGGCTCGGTGACGAGCTTTCCAGCGGCGCTCCCGGGCCTCGAGATTCATCCCGGATAGAAAGTTATGATCGTTTGAAGCGCGCGGCGGCCCGCGAAGGCATAAACAGCTTGATCGCGCCACACTTGACAGTGCGATCATACCAGCACTAATGCACCGGATCCCATCGAACTCCGCAGCTAAGCGTGCTTGGGCGAGAGTAGTACGGGATGGGTGACCTCCGGGAAGTCCTCGTGTTGCACCTCCTCCTTTTGCGTCGGTCGGGCTTATTCTTTTGGTGGCGCGCACGCGCATGGTTTCGATTGCTCAAATCCTTCACGGCGGCGGAGGCAAGCCCGGACCGCGGCAGGTCGGTTTCCTCACCCGCCGGCTCCGATCCTTGGCGTTGCCGCAAAAGCTCCGAAACGGGCCCGGAACGGGTTTTGGGGTCGAGGACGACCTCAACGGCGAGCCCTGGTTGGGACGGCGGCGGGCTCGGGGGACGAGCTTTCCAGGCGGCGCTCCCGGGCCTCGAGATTCATCCCGGACAGAAAGTTATGATCGTTGAAGCGCGCGCGGCGGTTTTGCGAAGGCATAAAGAAGCTTGATCGCGCCACACTTGACAGCGATCATACCAGCACTAATGCACCGGATCCCATCGAACTCCGCAGCTTAAGCGTGCTTGGGCGAGAGTAGTAAGACGGGATGGGTGACCTCCGGGAAGTCCTCGTGTTGCACCTCCTCCTTTTGCGTCGGTCGGGCTTATTTTTTGGTGGCGCGCACGCGCATGGTTTCGATCGCTCAAATCCTTCACGCGGGAGGAAGCCCGGACCGCGGCAGTCGGTTTCCTCACCCGCGGCTCCGATCCTTGGCGTTGCCGCAAAGCTCCGAAACGGGCCCCGGAACGGGTTTCGGGGTCGAGGTCGACCTCAACCAGGCGAGCCCTGGTTGGGACTCGACAAGGGCTCGTGGACGAGCTTTCCAGCGGCGCCTCCCGGCCTCGAGATTCATCCCGAGAAAGTTATGATCGTTTGAAGCGTTATGATGGCTTTTTGGCGAAGGCATAAAACAGCTTGATCGCGCCACACTTGATAAAGGATCATACAAAGACTAATGCACCGGATCCCATCGAACTCCGCAGCTTAAGCGTGCTGGGCGAGAGTAGAATGGGGATGGGTGACCTCCGGGAAGTCCTCGTCCCGGTTGCACCTCCTCCTTTTTGCGCCAGTCGGCTTATTCTTTTGGGGCGCGCACGCGCATGGTTTGATTGCTCAAATCCATCACGGCGGCGGAGGCGGGCCCGGACCGCGGCAGGTCGGTTTCCTCACCCGGCGCTCCGATCCTGGCGTTGCCGCAAAAGCTTCGAAACGGGCCCCGGAACAGTTTTTGGGGTCGAGGACGACCTCAACCGGGCGAGCCATGGTTTGGGACGGCGGCGGCTCAGACGAGCGCGCCTCCCTGGCCTCGAGATTCATCCCGGATGTAAAGTTATGATCGTTTGAAGCGCACGCGCGGCCGGCGAAGGCATAAAGCAGCTTGATCGCGCCACACTTGACAAAAGCGATCATACCAGACTAATGCACCGGATCCCATCGAACTCCGCAGTTAAGCGTGCTTGGGCGAGAGTAGTACCGGGATGGGTGACCTCCCGGGAAGTCCTCGTGTTGCACCTCCTCCGCTTTGCGCCGGCCGGGCTTATTTTTTAGGCGCGCACGCGCATGGTTTCGATTTCCAAATCCTTCTCGGCGGCAGAGGCAAGCCCGGACCGCGGCAGTCGGTTTCCTCACCCGGCGGCTCCGATCCTTGGCGTTGCCGCAAAAGCTCCGAAACGGGCCCCGGAACGGTTTCTAGGGTCGAGGACGACCTCAACCGGCGAGCCTGGTTGGGACGGCGGCGGGCTTTCAGGACGAGCCTGTCGAGACGGCGCTCCCGGCCTCGAGATTCATCCCGGAAAGAAAGTTATGATCGCTTGAAGCGCGGCGGTTTTGGCGAAGGCAAAAAGCGCTTGATCGCGCCACACTTGAAAGGTGCGATCATACCAGCACTAATGCACCGGATCCCATCGAACTCCGCAGTTGCGTGCTTGGGCGAGAGTAGTACCGGGATGGGTGACCTCCCGGGAAGTCCTCGTGTTGCACCTCCTCCTTTTTTTGCGTCGGTCGGGCTTGTTCTATTGGTGGCGCGCACGCGCATGGTTTCGATTGCTCAAATCCATCACGGCGAGGCGGAGGCAGGGACCGCGGCAGGTCGGCGTTTCCTCACCCGGCGGCTCCGATCCTTGGCGCGCAAAGCTCCAAACGGGCCCGAACAGGTTTCTGGGGTCGAGGTCGACCTCAACCGGCGAGCCCCGGTTGGGACGGCGGCGGGCTAGGGACGAGCTTTCAGCGGCGCCTCCCGGCCTCGAGATTCATCCCGGACAAAGTTATGATCGTTTGAAGCGCGAGCGGTTTTGCGAAGGCATAAAGCAGTTGATCGCGCCACACTTGACAGTGCGATCATACCAGCACTAATGCACCGGATCCCATCAGAACTCCGCAGTTAAGCGTGCTTGGGCGAGAGTAGTACTGGGATGGGTGACCTCCTGGGAAGTCCTCGTGTTGCACCTCCTCCTTTTTGCGTCAGTCGGGCTTATTCTTTTGGGGGCGCGCACGCGCATGGTTTCGACTGCTCAAATCCATCACGGCGGCGGAGGCAGGCCCGGGACCGCGGCAGGTCGGTTTCCTCACCCGGCGGCTCCGATCCTTGGCGTTGCCGCAAAAGCTCCGAAACGGGCCCCGAACGGGTTTCTAGGGTCGAGGTCGACCTCAACCGGCGAGCCCTGGTTGGGACGGCGGCGGGCCGAGGACGAGCTTTCTAGGGTCTCCGCGATTCATCCCTCCCGGGCCTCGAGATTCATCCCGGACGAAAGTTATGATCGTTTGGATCGCGCGGGCGGTTTTTGCGAAGGCATAAAACAATTGATCGCGCCACACTTGATAGGTGCGATCATACCAACACTAATGCACCGGATCCCATCGAACCCGCGCTTAAGCGTGCTTGGGCGAGAGTAGTACTGGGATGGGTGACCTCCTGGGAAGTCCTCGTGTTGCACCTCCTCCTTTTTGCGTCAGTCGGGCTTATTCTTTTGGGGGCGCGCACGCGCATGGTTTCGACTGCTCAAATCCTTCTCGGCGGCAGAGGCGGGCCCGGACCGCGGCAGGTCGGTTTCCTCACCCGGCGGCTCCGATCCTTGGCGTTGCCGCAAAAAGTCCGAAACGGGCCCCGGAACGGGTTTCGGGGTCGAGGACGACTCAACCGGCGAGCCCCGGTTGGGACGGGCGGGCTCGAGGTCGAGCTTTCCGCCGGCGCCTCCCGGGCCTCGAGATTCATCCCGACAGAAAGTTATGATCGTTTGGAAGCGCGCGCGGCGGTTTTGCGATGGCATAAACAGCTGATCGCGCCACACTTGACAGGTGCGATCATACCAGCACTAATGCACCGGATCCCATCAGAACTCCGCAGTTAAGCGTGCTTGGGCGAGAGTAGTACTGGGATGGGTGACCTCCTGGGAAGTCCTCGTGTTGCACCTCCTCCTTTTTGCGTCAGTCGGGCTTATTCTTTTGGGGCGCGCACGCGCATGGTTTCGATTTCCAAATCCATCACGTTGGCGAGGCAAGCCCGGACCGCGGCAGGTCGGTTTCCTCACCCGCCGGCTCCGATCCTTGGCGTTGCCGCAAAGCTCGAAACGGGCCCCGGGAACGGGTTTCGGGGTCGAGGACGACCTCAACCGGCGAGCCCCTGGTTGGGACGGCGCGGGCTAAGGACGAGCTTCCACGGCGCCTCCCGGGGCCTCGAGATTCATCCCGGAAAGAAAGTTATGATCGTTTGAAGCGCGCGGGGCGGTTTTGCGAAGGCATAAAAACAGCTTGATCGCGCCACACTTGAGGTGCGATCATACCAAAGACTAATGCACCGGATCCCATCGAACTCCGCAGCTTAAGCGTGCTTGGGCGAGAGTAGTACCGGGATGGGTGACCTCCGGGAAGTCCTCGTGTTGCACCTCCTCCTTTTTGTGTCGGTCGGGCTTATTCTATTTGGTGGCGCGCACGCGCATGGTTTCGATTTCCGAAATCCATCACGGCGGCAGAGGCAAGCCGGGGACCGCGGCAGGTCGGTTTCCTCACCCGCCGGCTCCGATCCTTGGCGTTGCCGCAAAAGCTCCGAAACGGGCCCGGAACGGGTTTCTGGGGTCGAGGACGACCTCAACCGGCGAGCCCTGGTTGGGACGGCGGCGGGCTCAGACGAGCTTTCAATGCGCCTCCCGGGCCTCGAGATTCATCCCGGAAAGAAAGTTATGATCTTTTGAAGACGCGCGCGGCGGTTTTGCGAAGGCATAAACAGCTTGATCGCGCCACACTTGACAAAGCGATCATACCAAGCACTAATGCACCGGATCCCATCGAACTCCGCAGATTAAGCGTGCTTGGGCGAGAGTAGTACCGGGATGGGTGACCTCCCGGGAAGTCCTCGTGTTGCACCTCCTCCCTTTGCGTCGGTCGGGCTTATTCTTTTGGTGGCGCGCACGCGCATGGTTTCGATTGCTCAAATCCATCACGGCGGAGAGGCAAGCCGGGACCGCGGCAGGTCGGTTTCCTCACCCGCCGGCTCCGATCCTTGGCGTTGCGGCAAAAGCTCCGAAACGGGCCCCGGAACGGGTTTCTGGGGTCGAGGACGACCTCAACCGGGCGAGCCCGGGTTGGGACGGCGGCGGGCTCAGGACGAGCTTTCCAGCGGCGCCCCGGCCTCGAGATTCATCCCGACAGAAAGTTATGATCGTTTGAAGCGCGCGCGGCGGTTTTGCGAAGGCATAAAACAGTTGATCGCGCCACACTTGACGGGTGCGATCATACCAAAGCACTAATGCACCGGATCCCATCGAACTCCGCAGCTTAAGCGTGCTTGGGCGAGAGTAGTACCGGGATGGGTGACCTCCGGGAAGTCCTCGTGTTGCACCTCCTCCGTTTTGCGTCGGTCGGGCTTATTTTTGGTGGCGCGCACGCGCATGGTTTCGATTGCTCAAATCCATCACGGCGGGCGAGGCAAGCCCGGACCGCGGCGGGTCGGTTTTCACCCGCGGCTCCGATCCTTGGCGTTGCTCGCAAAAGCTCCGAAACGGGCCCCGGAACGGGGTTTCGGGGTCGAGGACGACTCAACCGGCGAGCCCGGTTGGGACGGCGGCGGTCGAGGACGAGCTTTCCTGCCGGCGCCTCCCGGCCTCGAGATTCATCCCGGACAGAAAGTTATGATCGTTTGGACCGCGCGGTGGTTTTGCGAAGGCATAAACGATTGATCGCGCCACACTTGACAGGTGCGATCATACCAACACTAATGCACCGGATCCCATCGAACTCCGCAGTTAAGCGTGCTTGGGCGAGAGTAGTACGGGATGGGGACCTCCGGGAAGTCCTCGTGTTGCACCTCCTCCTTTTGCGTCGGTCGGGCTTATTTCGTTGGTGGCGCGCACGCGCATGGTTTCGATTGCCAAATCCATCACGGCGCGGAGGCAAGCCCGGGACCGCGGCAGGTCGGTTTCCTCACCCGCCGGCTCCGATCCTTGGCGTTGCGGCAAAGCTCCAAACGGGCCCCGAATGGGTTTTTCGGGGGTCGAGGTCGACTCAACCGGCGAGCCCTGGTTGGGACGGCGGCGGGCTCGGGACAAGCTTTCCGCCGGCGCCTCCCGGGCCTCGAGATTCATCCCGAAGAAAGTTATGATCGTTTGAAGCGCGCGGGCGGTTTTGCTAAGGCATAAAACGTTGATCGCGCCACACTTGACAAAGGTGCGATCATACCAGCACTAATGCACCGGATCCCATCGAACTCCGCATATAAGCGTGCTTGGGCGAGAGTAGATTGGGATGGGTGACCTCCGGGAAGTCCTCGTGTTGCACCTCCTCCGTTTTTGCGTCGGCCGGGCTTATTCTTGTTGGGTGGCGCACGCGCATGGTTTCGATTTCCAAATCCATCACGTTCGCGAGGGCCCGGACCGCGGCAGGTCGGTTTCCTCACCCGCCGCTCCGATCCTTGGCGTTGCCGCAAAAGCTCCGAAACGGGCCCCGGAACGGGTTTCTAGGGTCGAGGACGACCTCAACCGGCGAGCCCTGGTTGGGACGGCGGCGGGCTCAGGACGAGCTTTCAGCCGCGCCCTCCCGGGCCTCGAGATTCATCCCGACAGAAAGTTATGATCGTTTGAAACGCGCGCGCGGTTTTGCGAAGGCATAAAAACGCTTGATCGCGCCACACTTGGACAAAAAGCGATCATACCGGCACTAATGCACCGGATCCCATCGAACTCCGCAGCTAAGCGTGCTTGGGCGAGAGTAGTACTGGGATGGGTGACCTCCTGGGAAGTCCTCGTGTTGCACCTCCTCCGTTTTGCGTCGGTCGGGCTTATTCTGTTGGTGGCTCGCACGCGCATGGTTTCGATTTCGAAATCCATCACGGCGGCAGAGGCAAGCCCGGACCGCGCAGGTCGGTTTCCTCACCCGCGGCTCCGATCCTTGGCGTTGCCGCAAAAGCTCCGAAACGGGCCCCGGAATGGGTTTCTTGGGGTCGAGACGACCTCAACCGGGCGAGCCCCGGGTTGGGACGGCGGCGGGCTCCAGAGGTCGAGCTTTCCAGCTCTGTTGACCGCGCTGCCCGGGGAAGAGCCGGCGCCTCCCGGCCTCGAGATTCATCCCGACAGAAAGTTATGATCGTTTGAAGCGCGCGGCGGTTTTGCGAAGGCATAAAACGTTGATCGCGCCACACTTGATAGTGCGATCATACCAACACTAATGCACCGGATCCCATCGAACTCCGCAGCTTAAGCGTGCTTGGGCGAGAGTAGTACCGGGATGGGGACCTCCGGGAAGTCCTCGTGTTGCACCTCCTCCTTTTGCGTCGGCCGGGCTTATTCTTTGGTGGCGCGCACGCGCATGGTTTCGATTCCAAATCCATCACGGCGCAGAGGCAAGCCCGGGACCGCGGCAGGTCGGTTTCCTCACCCGCCGGCTCCGATCCTTGGCGTTGCGCAAAGCTCCGAAACGGGCCCCGGGATGGGTTTCGGGGTCGAGGACGACCTCAACCGGCGAGCCCTGGTTGGGACGGCGGCGGGCTCAAGGACGAGCTTTCCAGCGGCGCCTCCCGGGCCTCGAGATTCATCCCGGAAAGAAAGTTATGATCGTTTGAAGCGCGCGCGCGGCGGTTTTGCGAAGGCATAAAACAATTGATCGCGCCACACTTGACAGTGCGATCATACCAAAGACTAATGCACCGGATCCCATCGAACTCCGCAGTTAAGCGTGCTTGGGCGAGAGTAGTACCGGGATGGGTGACCTCCCGGAAGTCCTCGTGTTGCACCTCCTCCGTTTTTCGTAGGTCGGGCTTATTCTTTGGTGGCGCGCACGCGCATGGTTTCGATTTCAAATCCATCACGGCGCGAGAGGCATGGCCCGGGACCGCGGCAGTCGGTTTCCTCACCCGCGGCTCCGATCCTTGGCGTTGCGCAAAAGCTCCGAAACGAACCCCGGAAGGGTTTCGGGGTCGAGGACGACCCCAAACCGGGCGAGCCCGGGTTGGGACGGCGGCGGGCTCGGACGAGCTTTCCAGCGCGCCTCCGGGCCTCGAGATTCATCCCGGAAAGAAAGTTATGATCGTTTGAAAGCGCGCGGCGGTGTTGCGAAGGCATAAAGAGTTGATCGCGCCACACTTGACGGGTGCGATCATACCAGCACTAATGCACCGGATCCCATCGAACTCCGCAGATTAAGCGTGCTTGGGCGAGAGTAGTACCGGGATGGGTGACCTCCCGGGAAGTCCTCGTGTTGCACCTCCTCCGTTTTGCGTCGGTCGGGCTTATTCTCGTCGGTGGCACGCACGCGCATGGTTTCGATTTCAAATCCATCACGGCGGCGAGAGGCAAGCCCGGGACCGCGCAGTCGGTTTCCTCACCCGCGGCTCCGATCCTTGGCGTTGCCGCAAAGCTCCGAAACGGGCCCGAACGGGTTTCGGGGTCGAGGACGACCTCAACCGGGCGAGCCCTGGTTGGGACGGCGGCGGGCTCGAGGTCGAGCTTCAAATGGGCGCCTCCCGGCCTCGAGATTCATCCCGACAGAAAGTTATGATCGTTTGGAAGCGCGCGTGCGCGTTTTGCGAAGGCATAAAAGATTGATCGCGCCACACTTGACGACTGCGATCATTCCCACACTAATGCACCGGATCCCATCGAACTCCGCAGTTAAGCGTGCTTGGGCGAGAGTAGTACTGGGATGGGTGACCTCCTGGGAAGTCCTCGTGTTGCACCTCCTCCGTTTTGCGTCGGTCGGGCTTATTCTGTTGGTGGCGCGCACGCGCATGGTTTCGATTTCCGAAATCCATCACGGCGGCAGAGGCAAGCCCGGGACCGCGGCAGGTCGGTTTCCTCACCCGCCGGCTCCGATCCTTGGCGTTGCCGCAAAAGCTCCGAAACGGGCCCCGGAACGGGTTTCTGGGGTCGAGGACGACCTCAACCGGGCGAGCCCTGGTTGGGACGGCGGCGGGCTCAGGACGAGCTTTCCAACGGCGCCTCCCGGGCCTCGAGATTCATCCGGACAGAAAGTTATGATCATTTGAAGCGCGCGCGGGGCGGTTTTGCGAAGGCATAAACGGTTGATCGCGCCACACTTGACAAGTGCGATCATACAAAGACTAATGCACCGGATCTCATCGAACTCCGCAGTTAAGCGTGCTTGGGCGAGAGTAGTACTCGGATGGGTGACCTCCTGGGAAGTCCTCGTGTTGCACCTCCTCCGTTTTGCGTCGGTCGGGCTTATTCTGTTGGTGGCGCGCACGCGCATGGTTTCGATTTCCGAAATCCATCACGGCGGCAGAGGCAAGCCCGGGACCGCGGCAGGTCGGTTTCCTCACCCGCCGGCTCCGATCCTTGGCGTTGCCGCAAAAGCTCCGAAACGGGCCCGAAACGGGCCCGGAACGGGTTTCTGGGGTCGAGGACGACCTCAACCGGGCGAGCCCTGGTTGGGACGGCGGCGGGCTCAGGACGAGCTTTCCAGCGGCGCCTCCCGGGCCTCGAGATTCATCCCGGACAGAAAGTTATGATCGTTTGAAGCGCGCGCGGCGGTTTTGCGAAGGCATAAAACAGTTGATCGCGCCACACTTGACAGGTGCGATCATACCAGCACTAATGCACCGGATCCCATCAGAACTCCGCAGTTAAGCGTGCTTGGGCGAGAGTAGTACTGGGATGGGTGACCTCCTGGGAAGTCCTCGTGTTGCACCTCCTCCGTTTTGCGTCGGTCGGGCTTATTCTGTTGGTGGCGCGCACGCGCATGGTTTCGATTTCCGAAATCCATCACGTTGGCAGAGGCAAGCCGGGGACCGCGGCAGGTCGGTTTCCTCACCCGCCGGCTCCGATCCTTGGCGTTGCCGCAAAAGCTCCGAAACGGGCCCGGAACGGGTTTCTGGGGTCGAGGACGACCTCAACCGGGCGAGCCCTGGTTGGGACGGCGGGGCTCAGGACGAGCTTTCAGCGGCGCCTCCCGGGCCTCGAGATTCATCCCGGACAGAAAGTTATGATCGTTTGAAGCGCGCGCGGCGGTTTTGCGAAGGCATAAAACAGTTGATCGCGCCACACTTGACAGGTGCGATCATACCAGCACTAATGCACCGGATCCCATCAGAACTCCGCAGTTAAGCGTGCTTGGGCGAGAGTAGTACTGGGATGGGTGACCTCCTGGGAAGTCCTCGTGTTGCACCTCCTCCGTTTTGCGTCGGTCGGGCTTATTCTGTTGGTGGCGCGCACGCGCATGGTTTCGATTTCCGAAATCCATCACGGCGGCAGAGGCAAGCCCGGGACCGCGGCGTGGTTTCCTCACCCGCCGCTCCGATCCTTGGCGTTGCGCAAAAACTCGAAACGGGCCCGAACGTGTTTCGGGGTCGAGGACGACCTCAACCGGGCGAGCCCTGGTTGGGACGACGGCGGGCTCGGGGATCGAGCTTTCCAGCGGCGCCTCCGGGCCTCGAGATTCATCCCGGACAAAAAGTTATGATCGTTTGAAGCGCGCGCGGCGGTTTTGCGAAGGCATAAAACAGTTGATCGCGCCACACTTGACAGGTGCGATCATACCAGCACTAATGCACCGGATCCCATCAGAACTCCGCAGTTAAGCGTGCTTGGGCGAGAGTAGTACTCGGATGGGTGACCTCCTGGGAAGTCCTCGTGTTGCACCTCCTCCTTTTTGCGTCGGTCGGGCTTATTTCGTTGGTGGCGCGCACGCGCATGGTTTCGATTTCCAAATCCATCACGCGGTAGAGGCAAGCCGGACCGCGGCAGGTCGGTTTCCTCACCCGCCGGCTCCGATCCTTGGCGTTGCGCGCAAAGCTCAAACGGGCCCGGAACGGGTTCCAGGGTCGAGGACGACCTCAACCGGGCGAGCCCTGGTTGGGACGGCGCGGCTCAGACGAGCTTCCGGCGGCGCTCCGGGCCTCGAGATTCATCCCGACGAAAGTTATGATCGTTTGAAACGCGCGCGGCGGTTTTTGCGAAGGCATAAAACGGTTGATCGCGCCACACTTGACTGTGTGCGATCATACCATCACTAATGCACCGGATCCCATCGAACTCCGCGATTAAGCGTGCTTGGGCGAGAGTAGTACTTGGATGGGTGACCTCCTGGGAAGTCCTCGTGTTGCACCTCCTCCGCTTTTGCGTCGGTCGGGCTTATTCTTTTGGTGGCGCGCACGCGCATGGTTTCGATTTCCGAAATCCATCACGTCGGCAGAGGCAAGCCGGGGACCGCGGCAGGTCGGTTTCCTCACCCGCCGGCTCCGATCCTGGCGTTGCCGCAAAGCTCCGAAACGGGCCCGAACGGGTTTCGGGGTCGAGGACGACCTCAACCGGCGAGCCCGGGTTGGGACGGGCGGGCTCAGACGAGCTTTCTAGCGGCGCCTCCCGGGCCTCGAGATTCATCCCGGACAGAAAGTTATGATCGTTTGAAGCGCGCGCGGCGGTTTTGCGAAGGCATAAAACAGTTGATCGCGCCACACTTGACAGGTGCGATCATACCAGCACTAATGCACCGGATCCCATCAGAACTCCGCAGTTAAGCGTGCTTGGGCGAGAGTAGTACTGGGATGGGTGACCTCCTGGGAAGTCCTCGTGTTGCACCTCCTCCGTTTTGCGTCGGTCGGGCTTATTCTGTTGGTGGCGCGCACGCGCATGGTTTCGATTTCCGAAATCCATCACGTCGGCAGAGGCAAGCCCGGGACCGCGGCAGGTCGGTTTCCTCACCCGCCGGCTCCGATCCTTGGCGTTGCGGCAAAAGCTCCGAAACGGGCCCCGGAACGGGTTTCTGGGGTCGAGGACGACCTCAACCGGGCGAGCCCTGGTTGGGACGGCGGCGGGCTCAGGACGAGCTTTCCAGCGGCGCCTCCCGGGCCTCGAGATTCATCCCGGACAGAAAGTTATGATCGTTTGAAGCGCGCGCGGCGGTTTTGCGAAGGCATAAAACAGTTGATCGCGCCACACTTGACAAAGTGCGATCATACCAAAGACTAATGCACCGGATCCCATCGAACTCCGCGATTAAGCGTGCTTGGGCGAGAGTAGTATTGGGATGGGTGACCTCCTGGGAAGTCCTCGTGTTGCACCTCCTCCGTTTTGCGTCGGTCGGGCTTATTCTGTTGGTGGCGCGCACGCGCATGGTTTCGATTTCCGAAATCCATCACGTTGGCAGAGGCAAGCCCGGGACCGCGGCAGGTCGGTTTCCTCACCCGCCGGCTCCGATCCTTGGCGTTGCCGCAAAAGCTCCGAAACGGGCCCCGAACGGGTTTCTGGGGTCGAGGACGACCTCAACCGGGCGAGCCCTGGTTGGGACGGCGGCGGGCTCAGGACGAGCTTTCCAGCGGCGCCTCCCGGGCCTCGAGATTCATCCCGGACAGAAAGTTATGATCGTTTGAAGCGCGCGCGGCGGTTTTGCGAAGGCATAAAACAGTTGATCGCGCCACACTTGACAGGTGCGATCATACCAGCACTAATGCACCGGATCCCATCGAACTCCCGATTAAGCGTGCTTGGGCGAGAGTACTGGATGGGTGACCTCCTGGGAAGTCTCGTGTTGCACCTCCTCCGTTTTGCGTCGGTCGGGCTTATTCTTTGGTGGCGGCGCACGCGCATGGTTTTCGATTTCGAAATCCATCACGTTGGCAGAGGCAAGCCCGGGACCGCGGCAGGTCGGTTTCCTCACCCGCCGGCTCCGATCCTTGGCGTTGCCGCAAAAGCTCCGAAACGGGCCGGAACGGGTTTCGGGTCGAGGACGACCTCAACCGGCGAGCCCTGGTTGGGACGGGCGGGCTCAGGACGAGCTTTCTAGCGGCGCTCCCGGCCTCGAGATTCATCCGGACGAAAGTTATGATCGTTTGAAGCGCGCGCGGCGGTTTTGCGAAGGCATAAACAGTTGATCGCGCCACACTTGACAAAGCGATCATACTCAAAGCTCCTAATGCACCGGATCCCATCGAACTCCGCAGATTAAGCGTGCTTGGGCGAGAGTAGTCCGGGATGGGTGACCTCGGGAAGTCCTCGTGTTGCACCTCCTCCTTTTTGCGTCGGTCGGGCTTATTCTTTGGTGGCGCGCACGCGCATGGTTTCGATTTCCAAATCCATCACGGCGGCGGAGGCAAGCCGGACCGCGGCAGTCGGTTTCCTCACCCGCCGGCTCCGATCCTTGGCGTTGCCGCAAAGCTCGAAACGGGCCCCGAACGGGTTTTTGGGGTCGAGGACGACCTCAACCGGGCGAGCCCTGGTTGGGACGGCGGCGTGGCTGAGGACGAGCTTTCAGCGGCGCCTCCCGGGCCTCGAGATTCATCCCGACAAAAAGTTATGATCGTTTGGACCGCGCGCGCGCGGTTTGCGAAGGCATAAAAGCGATTGATCGCGCCACACTTGGGGTGCGATCATACCAACACTAATGCACCGGATCCCATCAGAACTCCGCAGTTAAGCGTGCTTGGGCGAGAGTAGTACTGGGATGGGTGACCTCTAGGAAGTCCTCGTGTTGCACCTCCTCCGTTTTGCGTCTGGTCGGGCTTATTCTTTTGGTGGCGTGCACGCGCATGGTTTCGATTTCCAAATCCATCACGGCGTGCAGAGGCAAGCCCGGACCGCGGCAGGTTGGTTTCCTCACCCGCCGGCTCCGATCCTTGGCGTTGCGCAAAGCTCAAACGGGCCCCGGAACAGGTTTCGGGGTCGAGACGACCTCAACCAGGCGCGCCCTGGTTGGGACGGCGGCGAGCTGAGGTCGAGCTTTCGGCGCGCCTCCCGGGCTTCGAGATTCATCCGGACAGAAAGTTATGATCGTTTGAAGCCGCGGGCGGTTTTGCGAAGGCATAAAAACGTTGATCGCGCCACACTTGACAAAGTGCGATCATACCAAGCACTAATGCACCGGATCCCATCGAACTCCGGCGAGTTAAGCGTGCTTGGGCGAGAGTAGTAGTGGGATGGGGGACCTCTAGGGAAGTCCTCGTGTTGCACCTCCTCCTTTTGCGTCGGTCGGGCTTATTCTTTTGGTGGCGCGCACGCGCATGGTTTCGATTCCGAAATCCATCACGGCGAGAGGCAAGCCGGACCGCGGCAGGTCGGTTTCCTCACCCGCCGGCTCCGATCCTTGGCGTTGTCGCAAAAGCTCAAACGGGCCCGGAACGGTTTTGGGGTCGAGGACGACTCAACCGGCGAGCCCTGGTTGGGACGCGGAGCTCGGGCGAGATTTCAGCGCGCCTCCGGGCCTCGAGATTCATCCCGACAGAAAGTTATGATCGTTGACCGCGCGGGGCGGTTTCGAAGGCATAAAGCAGTTGATCGCGCCACACTTGACAGGTGCGATCATACCAACACTAATGCACCGGATCCCATCATAACTCCGCAGTTAAGCGTGCTTGGGCGAGAGTAGTACTGGGATGGGTGACCTCCTAGGAAGTCCTCGTGTTGCACCTCCTCCATTTTGCGTCGGTCGGGCTTATTCTTTTGGTGGCGTGCACGCGCATGGTTTCGATTTCCGAAATCCATCACGGCGGAGGCAAGCACGTGACCGCGGCAGGGTCGGTTCCTCACCCGCCGGCTCCGATCCTTGGCGTTTCCGCAAAGCCGAAACGGGCCCCCGGAGAACGGGTTTCTGGGGTCGAGCTCGACCTCAACCGGGCGAGCCCAGTTGGACAGACGGCGTGCGGCTCGGGACGAGATTTCCGGCGGCGCCTCCCGGGGCCTCGATTCATCCCGATTGAGTTATGATCGTTTGAAGCGCGGTTTGCGAGGCATAAAACGATTGATCGCGCCACACTTGACAGTGCGATCATACCAGCACTAATGCACCGGATCCCATCGAACTCCGCATTAAGCGTGCTTGGGCGAGAGTAGTCCCGGGATGGGTGACCTCTGGGGAAGTCCTCGTGTTGCACCTCCTTTTTCGTCGGTCGGGCTTATTCTTTTGGTGGCGTGCACGTGCATGGTTTCGATTACTCGAAATCCATCACGCGCGAGGCAAGCCCGGGACCGCGGCAGGTCGGTTCCTCACCCGCCGGCTCCGATCCAGCGTTGCCAGGCAAAGCTCAAATGGGCCCCGAAGGAGGTTTTGGGATCGAGGATGACCTCAACTAATGAACGGCGAGTTCGTTGGGACGGCGACGGGCTCGGGACGAGCTTTCCGGCGCTTCTCCGGCCTCGAGATTCATCCCGACAGAAAGTTATGATCGTTGAAACGCACGCGGCGGTTTTGCGAAGGCATAAAAAGCGATTGATCGCGCCACACTTGTCAGGTGATCATACCGGCACTAATGCACCGGATCCCATCGGAACTCCGCATGATTAAGCGTGCTTGGGCGAGAGTAGTGCGGGATGGGTGACCTCCTGGGAAGTCCTCGTGTTGCACCTCCTCCTTTTTGCGTCAGTCGGGCTTATTCTTTTGGTGGCGTGCACGCGCATGGTTTCGATTTCAAATCCATCACGGCGGTGGAGGCATGCCGGACCGCGGCAGTCGGTTTTCACCCGCCGGCTCGATCCTTGGCGTTGCCGCAAAAGCTCTAAACAGGCCCCGGATGGGTTTCTAGGGTCGAGGACGACCTCAACCGGGCGAGCCCTGGTTGGGACGGCGGGCGGGCTCAGGACAAGCTTTCCAGCGGCGCCTCCGGGCCTCGAGATTCATCCGGACGAAAGTTATGATCGTTTGCGAGCGCGGGGCGGTTTTCCGAAGGCATAAGATTGATCGCGCCACACTTGACAGGTGCGATCATACCGGCACTAGTCTAATGCACCGGATCCCATGAACTCCAGCTTAAGCGTGCTTGGGCGAGAGTAGTACCGGGATGGGTGACCTCCAGGAAGTCCTCGTGTTGCACCTCCTCCGTTTTTGTCGGTCGGGCTTATTCTTTTGGTGGCGCGCACGCGCATGGTTTCGATTTCCTCAAATCCATCACGCGGCGGAGGCAAGCCAGGACCGCGGCAGGTGGTTTCCTCACCCGCCGGCTCCGATCCTTGGCGTTGCCGCAAAGTTCGAAACGGGCCCCGGAACGGGTTTCGGGGTCGAGGACGACCTCAACCGGCGAGCCCCGGTTGGGACGGCGGCGGCTCAGACGAGCTTTCAGCGGCGGCTCCCGGCCTCGAGATTCAACCCGACGAAAGTTATGATCGTATGAAGGCGCGCGCTTTTTGCGAAGGCCGCATTGATCGCGCCACAATTGATGTGCGCCACACTTGACAGTACGATCATACCAACTAATGCACCGGATCCCATCGAACTCCGCAGCAGCGTGCTTGGGCGAGAGTAATCTTGGGATGGTTGACCTCCCGGAAGTCCTCGTGTTGCACCTCCTCCGTTTTGCATCGGTCGGGCTTTTCATGGGTGGCGCGCACGCGCATGGTTTCGATTTCCAAATCCATCACGGAGCGGAGGCAAGCCCGCGACCGCGGCAGTCGGTTTCCTCATCCGCCGGCTCCGATCCTTGGCGTTGCGCAAAAGCTCAAACGGCCCCCGAATGGTTTTCGGGGTCGAGGACGACCTCAACCGGGCGAGCCCTGGTTGGGGGCGGCTCAGGACGATCTTTCAGCGGCGCTCCCGGCCTTGAGATTCAACCGGACAGAAAGTTATGATCGTTTGGCTTGTAGCGGCGCATTTTGCGAAGGCATAAACAGGTTGATCGCGCGCACACTCCTGACAGCGATCATACCAGCACTAATGCATCGGATCCCATCGAACTCCGCAGTAAAGCGTGCTTGGGCGAGAAACCGGGATGGCTTGACCTCCTGGGAAGTCGTGTTGCACGTCCTCTGTTTCAAGGCTTTGCGTCGGGTCGACTTTTCTGTTGGTGTGGCGCAGCATCGCATGGTTTCGATTTCCTGAAATCCATCACGGCGGCAGGCAAGTCCGGACCGCGGCAGGTGGGTTTCCTCACCCGCCGGCTCCGATCCTTGGCGTTGCCCGCAAAAGCTCGAAACGGGCCCGAACAGTTTCTAGGTCGAGGACGACCTCAACCGGGCGAGCCCTGGTTGGGACGCAGCGGGGTCAGACGAGCCTGGGCCGGCTTATCCCGGCCTCGAGATTCATCCCGGACAGTGTTATGATCGTTGGAAGAGGCGCGCGCGGCTGCTTTGCGAAGGCATAAAGATTTTGATCGCGCCACACTTGACAGTGCGATCATACCAAAGACTAATGCACCGGATCCCATCGAACTCCGCAGTTAAGCGTGCTTGGGCGAGAGTAGTGACCGGGATGGGTGACCTCCCGGGAAGTCCTCGTGTTGCACCTCCTCCGCTTTTGCGTCGGTCGGGCTTATTCTCGTTGGTGGCGCGCATTCGCATGGTTTCGATTTCAAATCCATCACAAACGAGAGGCAAGCCCGGGACCGCGGCAGTCGGGTTTCCTCACCCGCCGGCTCCGATCCTTGGCGTTGCCGCAAAGCTCGAACAGGCCCCGAAATGGGTTTCTCGGTCGAGGACGACCACCAACCGGGCGAGCCCCGGTTGGGACGGCGCCGCTCAGTCGAGCTTTCCAGGGCGCTCCCGGCCTCGAGATTCATCCCGGACAGAATGTTATGATCGTTTGAAGCGCGCGCGCGTGCGGTTTTGTGAAGGCATAAAATTTTGATCGCCACCACACTTGATAGGAGCGATCATACCAGACTAATGCACCGGATCCCATCGAGAACTCCGCATTAAGAGTGCTTGGGCGAGAGTTGTACGGGATGGGTGACCTCCTGGGAAGTCGTCGTGTTGCACCTCCTCCGCTTTCCGTCGGTCGGGCTTATTCTCGTTGGTGGCGCGCACGCGCATGGTTTCGATTTCAAATCCATCACCGAGCGAGCCCTGGTGGGATGGCGGCGGCTCACACGCCGAGCTTTGCTTGCCGCAAACGGCGCTCCCCGAGCCTCGAGGATCATCAACCGGGGACGAGAATGTTATGATCGTTTGAACGCGCGCGCGGTTTTTGAGATTCAGGCAAAGTTATGATCGTGCTTGAAGTTGATCGCGCCACAGTTGATCGCCACTGGGAGCGATCATACCAGCACTAATGCACCGGATCCCATCAAAACTCCGCATTAAGAGTGCTTGGGCGAGAGTTGTACTCGGGATGGGTGACCTCCTCGGAAGTCCTCGTGTTGCACCTCCTCCGCTTTGCGTCGGTCGGGCTTATTCTGGTTGGTGGCACGCGCATGGTTTCGATTTCGAAATCCATCACGGCGGCAAGGGCAAGCCCGGAGGCTGGCAGTCGGTTTCCTCACCCGCCGGCACCGATCCTTGGCGTTGCCGCAAAAAGCTCCGGCAGCCCCGAACGGGTTTCGTGGAGGACGAAGCTCAACCGGGCGAGCCCGGTTGGGACGGGCGGGGCCTCGGGACAGAGCTTTGCGCTCCTCCGGCCTCGAGATTCATCCCGGACAAAGTTATGATCGTTTGAAGCGCGCGCGGCGGTTTTGCGATGGCATGGCATGTTGATCGCGCCACACTTGAGAGGTGCGATCATACCAAAGACTAATGCACCGATCCCATAAGAACTCCGCTTAAGAGTGCTTGGGCGAGAGTAGTACCGGGATGGGTGACCTCCGGGAAGTCCTCGTGTTGCACCTCCTCCGTTTTGCGTCGGTCGGGCTTATTCTGTTGGTGGCGCGCACGCGCATGGTTTCGATTTCCGAAATCCATCATGGCGGCGGAGGCGGCCGGACCGCGGCACGTCGATTTCCTCACCCGCCGCTCCGATCCTGGCGTTGCCGCAAAGCTCCGAAACGGGCCCGGAAGGTTTCGGGTCGAGGACGACACCTCAACCGGCGAGCCCTAGATGGGACGGCGAAGGGCTCAGACGAGCTTTCTGCGGCGCCTCCCGGGCCTCGAGATTCATCCCGACAGTAAAGTTATGATCGTTCGAAGCGCGCGCGCGGTTTTGCGAAGGCATAAAGCGCTTGATCGCCACACTTGAGGTGCGATCATACCAAAGACTAATGCATCGGATCCCATCAGAACTCCGCAGCTAAGCGTGCTTGGGCGAGTAGTACCGGGATGGGTGACCTCCGGGAAGTCCTCGTGTTGCACCTCCTCCGTTTGCGTCTGGTCGCTATTCTCGTTGGGCGCGCATGCGCATGGTTCGATTTCCAAACCTTCACGGGGCGAAGGCGGCCCGGGGACCGCGGCAGGTCGGTTTCTTACCCGCCGGCTCCGATCCTTGGCGTTGTAGCAAAGCTCCAAACGGGGCCCCGGGAAAATGGGCTGGGCGAGGACGACCTCAACCGGGTGAGCCCGTTGGGGACGACGGCGGGCTCGGACGAGCTTTCAGCCAAATGCGCCTCCGGGCCTCGAGATTCATCCGAATAGAAAGTTATGATCGTTTTAAGCGCGTGCGGCGGTTTTGCGAAGGCATAAGTAGTTGATCGCGCCACTCTTGACAGGTGCGATCATAC
This sequence comes from Canavalia ensiformis, assembly GCA_026541065.1. Lineage (NCBI taxonomy): Eukaryota > Viridiplantae > Streptophyta > Magnoliopsida > Fabales > Fabaceae > Canavalia > Canavalia ensiformis. The sequence continues at coordinate 105,448 of JAMKYM010000447.1, forward strand.
CGAAGACTAATGCACCGGATCCTGTCAACTCCGCGGTTAAGCGTGCTTGGGCGAGATTAGTGCGGGATGGGTGACCTCCGGGAAGTCCTCGTGTTGCACCTCCTCCGTTTTGCGTCGGTCGGGCTTATTCCCGTTGATGGCGCGCACGCGCATGGTTTCGATTCTCCAAAATCCATCACGGGCGAGCGAGCCGGGACGCTGGCCGAGGTCGGTTTCCTCACCCGCCGGCTCCGATCCTTGTCATTGCCGAAAAGCTAAACAAAGCCCCGGAACGGGTTTGGGGTTGAGGCCGACCTCAACCGGGCGAGCCCTGGTTGGGACGGGCGGTCTCGGGACGAGCTTTCCGCGGCTCCCGGCCTCGAGATTCATCCCGGACAGTTATGATCGTTTTAAGCGCGCGCGTGGTTTTGCGATGGCATAAAGCGGTTGATCGTGCCACTCTTGGGAGTGCGATCATACCAGCACTAATGGACCGGATCCATCAGAACTCCGTGAGTTAAGCGTGCTTGGGCGAGTAGTGCGGGATGGGTGACCTCCCGGAAGTCCTCGTGTTGCACCTCCTCCGTTTTGCGTCGGTCGGGCTTATTCTGTTGGCGGCGCGCACGCGCATGGTTTCGATTTCTCAAAACCTTCCCGGGGGCGAAGGCAGGCCTCGGACCGCGGCAGGTCGGTTTCCTCACCCGCCGGCTCTGATCCTTGGCGTTGCCGCAAAAGCTCCGAAACGGGCCCCGGAAAGGGTTTCTGGGGTCGAGGCCGACCTCAACCGGGTGAACCCCGATTGGGACGGCGGCGGGCTCAGGACGAGCTTTCCAGCGGCGCCTCCCGGCCTCGAGATTCATCCCGGACAGAAAGTTATGATCGTTTTAAGCGCGCGCGGCGGTTTTGCGAAGGCATAAAGCAGTTGATCGTGCCACTCTTGACAGGTGCGATCATACCAGCACTAATGCACCGGATCCCATCAACTCTCGTAGTTAAGCGTGCTTGGGCGAGAGTAGTACGGGATGGGTGACCTCCTGGGAAGTCCTCGTGTTGCACCTCCTCCGTTTTGCGTCGGTCGGGCTTATTCTGTTGGTGGCGCGCACGCGCATGGTTTCGATTTCTCAAAACCTTCACGGGGGCGAAGGCAGGCCCGGGACCGCGGCAGGTCGGTTTCCTCACCCGCCGGCTCTGATCCTTGGCGTTGCCGCAAAAGCTCCGAAACGGGCCCCGGAAAGGGTTTCTGGGGTCGAGGCGACCTCAACCGGGTGGAACCCGGTTGGGACGCGCGGCGGCTCGGACAAGCTTTCAGCGGCGCCTCCGGGCCTCAGATTCATCCGGATAGAAAGTTATGATCGTTTGAAGCGCGCGTGGCGGTTTTGCGAAGGCATAAAGCGCTTGATCGCGCCACTCTTGACAGTGCGATCATACAAGCACTAATGCACCGTGGATCCCATCCGAACTCCGCAGCTAAGCGTGCTTGGGCGAGAGTAGTACGGGATGGGTGACCTCGTGGGAAGTCCTCGTGTTGCACCTCCTCCGTTTGCGTCGGCCGGGCTTATTCGTTGGTGGCGCGGACACGCATGGTTTCGATCTTCCGAAATCCATCACGGCGGCGGAGGCGGGCCCGGGACCACGGCAGGTCGGTTTCCTCACCCGCCGGCCTCGATCCTTGGCATTGCCGCAAAAGCTCAAAACGGGCCCCGGAACGGGTTTTTGGGGTCGAGACAACCTCAACGGGCGAGCCCATGTTGGCACGGCGGCGGCTCAGGATGAGGTTTCCGGCGGCGCCTCCGGGCCTCGAGATTCATCCCGGACAGAAAGTTATGATCGTTTGAAAGCGCGCGCGGCGGTTTTGCGAAGGCATAAAGCGCTTGATCGCGCCACTCTTGACAGGTGCGATCATACGAGCCTAATGCACCGGATCCCATCAGAACTCCGTGATTAAGCGTGCTTGGGCAAGAGTAATACTTTGGGATGGGTGACCTCCTGGGAAGTCCTCGTGTTGCACCTCCTCCGTTTTTCGTCGGTCGGGCTTATTCGTTGGTGGCGCGCACGCGCATGGTTTCGACTTTCGAAATCCATCACGGCGGCGGAGGCAGGCCCGGACCGCAGGTCGGTTTCCTCAACCGCCGGCTCCGATCCTTGGCATTGCCGCAAAAGCTCCGAAACGGCCCCGAAACGGGTTTCTGGGCGAGGACGACTAACCGGCCGAGCCATGGTTGGGACGGCGGCGGGCTCGGGGACGAGCTTTCCAGCGGCACCTCCGGCCTCGAGATTCATCCCGACGAGCAGTTATGATCATTCGAAGCGCGCGCGGCGGTTTTTGCGAAGGCATAAAGCATTTCGATCGCGCCACTCTGATAGGTGCGATCATACCGGCACTAATGCAGGATCGAATCCGTGAGAACTGCAGTTAAGCGTGCTTGGGCGAGATTAGTACTGGGATGGGTGACCTCCCGGGAAGTCCTCGTGTTGCACCTCCTCCGCTTTGCGTCCTGGGCCGAGCTTATTCTGGTGGTGGCGCACGTGCACCTGGTTTCGATTCCGAAATCAATCACGGCGGCGGAGGCACCCGGAACGGCAGGTCGGTTTCCTCACCCGCCGGCTCCGATCCTTGGCATTGCCGCAAAAGCTCTGAAACAGGCCCGGGGAACGGGTTTGGGGTCGAGGACGACCTCAACCGGCGAGCCCTGGTTGGGACGGCGGCGGGCTCAGACGAGCTCGACCGGGCGCCGCCGGCCTCGAGATTCATCCCGACGTAAAAGTTATGATCGTTTTAGCGCGCGGTGGTTTTGCGAAGGCATAGCGCTTGATCGCGCCACTCTTGACAAAGTGATCATACCAAAGATTTTCACGCGCGGATCCCATGAACTCCGCGATTAAGCGTGCTTGGGCGAGACTAGTACCGGGATGGGTGACCTCCCGGGAAGTCCTCATGTTGCACCTCTCCGTTTTGCGCTTCTGGCCGGCTTATTCTGTTGGTGGCGCGCACGCGCATGGTTTCGATTTCTCTCCAAACCTTCACGGGGCGATAAATGCCCGGACCGCGGCAGGTCTGGGCTTTCCTCACCCGCCGGCTCTGATCCTGGCGTTGCGCGCAAAGCTCAAACGTCCCTGAAGGGTTTTCGGGGTCGACGCCGACTCAACCGGTGAACCCTGGTTGGGACAACGGAGGGCTCGGGACGAGCTTTGTACGTGCGGTGCCTCTCCGGGCCTCGAGATTCATCCGGTTGAGAAAGTTATGATCGTTTTAAGCGCGCGGAGGTTTTGCGAAGGCATAGAGCGCTTGATCGCGCCACTCTTGACAGTGCGATCATACCGTAACCAATGCACCGATCCCATTAGGAACTCCGTAGTTAAGCGTGCTTGGGCGAGAGTAGTACGGGATGGGTGACCTCTTGGGAAGTCCTCGTGTTGCACCTCCTCGTGTTGCGCTTCTGGCCGGGCTTATTACCGTTGGGGCGCGCACGTGCATGGTTTCGATTTCTCTCAAAACCTTCACGGGGCGAGGCGGTGCCGGGACCGCGGCAGGTCGGTTTCTCACCCGCCGCCTCTCCGATCTTGGCGTTGCCGCAAGCTCGAAACGGGCCCCGGAAAGGGTTTCGGGGTCGAGGCTGACCTCATCCGGGATGTCCCGGTTGGGACGGGCGGGCTCGGGACGAGCTTTCCGGCCCCGGCGCTCCCGGCCTCGAGATTCATCCCGGACAAAAGTTATGATCGTTTGAACCTTGCGCGCGGTTTTGCGAAGGCATAAAGCGCTGATCGTGCCACTCTTGACGAGTGCGATCATACCGGACTCAATGCACGGATCCCATCGTAACTCCGTAGTTGCGTGCTTGGAAAGTAAGATCTGGACGGGTGACCTCCGGAAGTCCTCGTGTTGCACCTCCTTCGTTTTGCGTCGGTCGGGCTTATTCTCGCTTGGTGGCGCGCACGCGCATGGTTTTTCGATTTCTCCAAACCTTCACGGGGCGAAGGCAGCCCGGACCGTGGCAGGTCGGTTTCCTCACCCGCCGGCTCACCTCCTAGGAAGTCCTCATGTTGCACCTCCTCCGTTTTGTACGGCCGGGCTTATTCCGCTGGTGGCGCACACACGCATGGTTTCGATTTCGAAATCCCATCACGGGCGGCTGGGAGGCAAGCCTCGGACCGCGGCAGGTCGGTTTCCTCACCCGCCGGCTATGATCCTTGGCATTGCCGCAAAAGCTCCGAAACGGGCCCCGGAAAGGGGGTTTTGGGGCGAGGGCGACTCTACCGGGTGAACCGGTTGGGGACGACGGCGGGCTCAGACGAGCTTTGGGCGGCGCCTCTGGGCCTCAAGATTCATCCCGGACGTAAAGTTATGATCGTTTTTGGTGCGCGCGCGCGGTTTTGTATAAGGCATATGCGATTGATCGCGCCACTTTGACAGTCGATCATACCAGCACTAATGCACCGGATCCCATCAGAACTCCGCAGTTAAGCGTGCTTGGCGAGAGTAGTACCGGGATGGGTGACCTCCGGGAAGTGCCCGTGTTGCACCTCCTCCGTTTTGCCTCGGTAGGGCTTATTCTATTGGTGGCGCACACGAGCACGGTTTCGATTTCCGAAATCCATCACGGCGGGCAGGAGGAAGGCCCGGACTGGCAGCCAAGGCTTCCTCACCCGCCGGCTCCGATCCTTGGCATTGCCGCAAAAGCTCCGACACGGGCCCCGGAACGAGTTTCGGGGGTCGAGGACGACCTCAACCGGGCGAGCCCTGGTTGGGGACGGCAAAGGCTCAGGACGAGCTTTGGGCCGGCGCTCCCGGGCCTCAACATTCATCCCGACGAGAAAGTTATGATCGTTCAAAGCGCACGCGACGGTTTTGCGAGGGCATAGTAGTTGATCGCGCCACTCTTGACAGTGCGATCATACCCAAGACTAATGCACCAGATCCCATCGAACCCGCTGTTAAGCGTGCTTGGGCGAGAGTAGTACTGGATGGGTGACCTCCTGGGAAGTCCTCGTGTTGCACCTCCTCCTTTGCGTCGGTCGGGCTTATTCTAGTGGTGGCGCGCACGCGCACGGTTTCGATTTGCTCAAATCCATCACGGCGCGGAGGAGCCCGGGATCGCGGCAGTCGGTTTCCTCAGCCGCCGCTCCGATCCTTGGCATTGCCGCAAAAGCTCCGGAACACGAGGCCGACCTGACCCGCCGCGGCGGGCTCAGACTAGCTTTCAGTGCCTCCCTGCCTCGAGATTCATCCCGACGATGAAAAGTTATGATCGTTCAAAGCGCGCGCGACGGTTTTGCGACGGCATAGAAAAGTTGATCGCGCCACTCTTGGACGGGGTGCGATCATACTAGCCCTAATGCACCGGATCCCATCGAACTCCGCAGTTAACCGTGCTTGGGCGAGAGTAGTACTGGGATGGGTGACCTCCCGGGAAGTCCTCGTGTTGCACCTCCTCCGTTTTGCGTCTGGGCCGCTTATTCTTTGGCGGCGCACGCGCATGGTTTCGATGCTCAAAACCTTGGGGCGAAGGCAGGCCCGGGACCGGGGCAGTCTGTTTCCTCACCCGCCCGGCTCGATCTTGGCGTTGCTGCAAAAGCTCGAAACGGGCCCCGGAAAGGATTTCTAGGGTCGAGGTCGACCTCAACCGTGGACCCTGGTTGGGACACCCGACGGCTCAGACGAGCTTTCCACTGCGTCTCCCGGGGCTCAGAGATTCATCCTGACCGAAAGTTATGATCGTTTGAAGCGGCGCGCGGTTTTGTGAAGGCATAAAGCAAGTGATCGCGCCACTCTTGGACAGGTGCGATCAAACCCGCACTAATGCACCGGATCCCATCAAACTCCGCAGTTAAGCGTGCTTGGGCGAGAGTAGTACCTTTTGGATGGGTGACCGTGGGAAGTTCTCATGTTGCACCTCCTCCGTTTTAAGGCCGGTCGGGCTTATTTCATTGTGGTGGCCCGCACACGCATGGTTTCGATTTCCGAAATCCATCACGGGGCGAGGCAGCCCGGGACCGCGCGCAGTTGATTTCCTCTCCCGCCGGCCTCGATCCTTGGCATTGCCGCAAAGCTCGAAACGGCCCGGAACGGTTTTTGGGGTCGAGGACGACCTCAACCGGGCGAGCCCGGATTGGGACGGCGGGGGGCTCAGACGAGCCTAGCCGGCGCCTCCCGGCCTCGAGATTCATCCCGGATAGAAAGTGATGATCGTTTGAAGCGCGCGGCGTTTTATGAAGGCATATAGCAGTTGATCGCGCCACTCTTGACGGTGCGATCATACCAAGACTAATGCACCGGATCCAACCAGAACTCCGTAGTTAAGCGTGCTTGGGCGAGAGTAATACTGGGATGGGTGACCTCGGGAAGTCCTCGTGTTGCACCTTCCGTTTTGCGTCGGTCGGGCTTATTCTGGTGGCGCGCACGCGCATGGTTTCAATTTCTCCAAACCTTCACAAGGGCGAAGACAGGCCCGGACCGCGGCAGTCGGTTTCCTCACACGTCGTCTCGATCCTTGGGGTTGTCGCAAAAGCTCCGAAACAGGCCCCGAAAAAGGTTTCCGGGGTCGAGGCTCCACCTCAACCGGTGAACCTCGGTTGGGACGGCGGCGGCTCGGGACGAGCTTTCCGATGCCTCTCGGGCCTCGAGATTCATCCCGGACAGAAAGTTATCGTCGTTTTAAGTGCGCGCGGAGGTTTTCCGGGGGCAAAAAAGGTTGATCGCGCCACTTTTGACAAAGATCATGCCAACATTCAATGCACGGATCCCATCGAACTCCGCAGATTAAGCGTGCTTGGGCGAGAGTAGTACCGGGATGGGTGACCTCCCTAGGAAGTCCTCATGTTGCACCTCCTCCGTTTTGTATCGGTCGGCTTGTCTGTTGGTGGCGCCGCACGCGCATGGTTTCGATTTCCGAAATCCATCACGGGCGGAGGCAAGCCCGGACCGCAGTCGCCGAGTCACCTCACCCGGCCGTGATCCTTGGCATTGCCGCAAAGCTCAAACGGGCCCCGGAAAGGGTTTTGGGGCGAGGCGACTCTACCGGGTGAACCCAGTTGGGACGACGGCGGCTCAAAGACGAGCCCACGGCGCCTCCCGGCCTCGAGATTCATCCCGATAAAGTTATGATCGTTCCAAAGCGCACGCGACGGTTTTGCGAAGGCATAAAGCGGTTGATCGCGCCACTCTTGACAGGTGCGATCATACCAAAGCACTAATGCACCGGATCCCATCGAACTCCCGTTAAGTGTGCTTGGGTGAGAGTAGTACCGGGATGGGTGACCTCGGGAAGTGCTCGTGTTGCACCTCCTCCGTTTTTGCGTCTGGTCGGGCTTATTCTAGTGGTGGCGCGCACGCGCACGGCCGATTTCCGAAATCCGTCACGGCGGCGGAGGCAGCCCGAGACCGGCGGCAGTCGGTTTCCTCACCCGCCGGCCCGATCCTTGGCATTGCCGCAAAAGTCTTCGACACAGCCCCCGAATGGGTTTCGGGGTCGAGACGACCTCAACCGGGCGAGCCCTGGGACTCGCCGGGCTCGGGACTAGCTTTCAGCCGGCGCCTCCCGGCCTCAAGATTCATCCGGACATTTAAAGTTATGATCGTTCAAAGCGCGCGCGCGGCGGTTTTGCGACGGCATAGCATGATTGATCGCGCCACTCTTGACGGGTGCGATCATACCATCACTAATGCACCGATCCCATCGAACTCCAGCTTAAGCGTGCTTGGGCGAGAGTAGTACCGGGATGGGTGACCTCCCGGGAAGTCTCGTCTTGCACCTCCTCCGTTTGCGTCTGGTCGGGCTTATTCGTTGGCGGCGCGCACGCGCATGGTTTCGAGGCTCAAAACCTTCACCGGGGCGAAGGCAGCCTGGACCGCGGCGGGTTTCCTCAGCCGCCGCCCGATCCTTGGAGTTGCCGCAAAAGCTCTAAAACGGGCCCCCGGAAAGGATTTCTAGGGTCGAGGTCGACCGCAACCGGGTGAACCCGGTTGGGACAAGGGTCAGACAGCTTTCCACTGCGTCTCCCAGCCCCCTCGAGATTCATCAGAAAGTTATGATCGTATGAAGCGCGCGGCGGTTTTTGCGAAGGCATAAAGCGCTTGATCGCGCCACTCTGACAGTGCGATCATACAAGACGACGCACCGGATCCCATCGAACTCCGCGCTTAAGCGTGCTTGGGCGAGAGTAGTAGTGGGATGGGTGACCTCGTGGGAAGTCCCGTGTTGCACCTCCTCCGTTTGCGCGTCGGGCTTATTCGTTGGTGGCGCGCACACGCATGGTTTCGATTTCCGAAATCCATCACGGTGGCGAGGCAGCCCGGGCCACGCAGCCTCGGTTTTCACCCGCCGGCCTCGATCCTTGGCATTGCCGCAAAGCTCCGAAACGGGCCCCGAACGGTTTTTGGGGTCGAGACGGCCTCAACCGGCGAGCCCGGTTTGGGACGAGCGGGGCTCAGGACGAGCTTCCAGCGCGCCTCCTGCCTCGAGATTCATCCCGATAGAAAGTGATGATCGTTTGAAGCGCGCGCGGCGGTTTTGCGAAGGCATAAAGCAGCTGATCGCGCCACTCTTGGCAAGTGCGATCATACCGCACTAATGCACCGGATCCCATCGTAACTCCAGCTTAAGCGTGCTTCGGGGCGAGAATAGTACCGGGATGGGTGACCTCCGGGAAGTGCCCGTGTTGCACCTCCTCCGTTTTGCCTCGGTCAGGCTTATTCTCATTGGTGGCGCGCACGAGCACGGTTTCGATTTCGAAATCCTCACGGCGCGAGGAAGGCCCGGGGACTGCGGCAGGTCGGTTTCCTCACCCGCCGGCTCCGATCCTGGCATTGCCGCAAAGCTCCGACACGGGCCCCGTAACGAGTTTCGGGGTCGAGACGACCTCAGGGCGAGCCCCGTTTGACGGGCGGGGCGGTCTCGGGACGAGTTTTCCAAGGCGCTCCTGGCCTCAAGATTCATCCCGACGTAGTTATGATCGTACAAAAGCGCGCGACGGTTTGCGAAGGCATAAAGCGCTTGATGGCGCCACTCTTGACAGTGCGATCATACCAAGACTCACGCACCAGATCCCATCGAACTCGCCGTTAAGCGTGCTTGGGCGAGTAGTACCGGGATGGGTGACCTCCGGGAAGTGCTCGTGTTGCACCTCCTCCGTTTTGCGTCGGTCGGGCTTATTCTAGTGGTGGCGTGCACGCGCACGGTTCGATTTCGAAATCCATCACGGCGGGGAGGCAGGCCGGATCTGCGGCAGGTCGGCTTCCTCCTCGCTCCGATCCTTGGCATTGCCGCAAAAGCTCCGCCACGGGCCCCGGAACGGTTTCGGGGTCGAGGACGACTCAACCTGGGGAGCCCCGCTTGGGACGGGCGGGCTCGGGACTAGCTTTCCAGCGGCGCCTCCGGGCCTTAAGATTCATCCCAGTAGTTATGATCGTTCAAAGCGCGCCGCTGCGGTTTTGCACGGCATAAAGCGCTGATCGCGCCACTTTGACGGGTGCGATCATACCAAGATTAATGCAGGATCCCATCGAACCCGCAGGTTAAGCGTGCTTGGCCCGAGTATCTTGGGATGGGTGACCTCCGGGAAGTCCTCGTGTTGCACCTCCTCCGTTTGCGTCGGTCGGGCTTATTCTCGTTGGTCAAGGCGCACGCGCATGGTTTCGATTTCTCAGGTCGGGTTTCCTCACCCACCGCCCGATCCTTGGCGTTGTCGCAAATCGAAACGGGCCCCCGGAAAGGGTTTTGGGGCGAGCGACCTCTACCGGTGAACCCGGTTGGGACGACGGCGGGCTCAGACGAGCTTTCAGCGCCTCCCGGGCTCGAGACTCATCCCGTCCGAATGTTATGATCATTTTTAAACGCGCGCGGCGGTTTTGCGAAGGCATAGAGCGATTGATCGCGCCACTCTTGACGGTGCGATCATACCGCCACTAATGCACCGGATCCCATGAACTCCGCATTAAGCGTGCTTGGGCGAGAGTAGGTGACTGAGATGGTGACCTCGTGGAAGTGCCCATGTTGCAACTCCTCCGTTTTGCCTCGGTCGGCTTATTCAGGAAGTGCGCGCACGCAGCACGGTTTCGATTCCGAAATCACGACGGGCGGGGAGGAAGGCCCGGATCGCAGTCGGTTTCCTCAGCCGCCGGCTCGATCCTTGGCATTGCCGCAAAAAGCTCCGACACAGGCCCCGAAGGCGTGGTTGATCAAGGACGACCCAACCGGCGAGCCCAGTTGGGACTCCGGCGGCGCTCAGGACTAGCTCTTCCAGCGGCGCCTCCCCGGGCCTCAAGATTCATCCGGACAGAAAGTTGTGATCGTTCAGCGCGCGCGCGCGGCGGTTTTGCGACGGCATAGCAGCGCTGATCGCGCCACTCTTGACGGAGTGCGATCATACCAGCCTCATGCACCGGATCATCGAACTCAGATTGCGTGCTTGGGCGAAAGTAGTAATCGGGTGACCTCTCGAAGTCCTCGTGTTGCACCTCCTCCGGTTTGGCGTCAGTGGGGCTTGTCTGTTGGTGGCGCGCGACGCCGAGATGGTTTCGATTTTCAAATCCATCGGGCGGCAGAGGCAAGCCCTGGACATGGCAGTCCGATTTCCTCACCACGCAGCTCGATCCTTGGTGTTGCGGCAAAGCTCAACGGCCCCGGAACGGTTTCTGGTCGGCGACCTCAACCAGGCGAGCCGGTTGGACGACGGCTTGGCGTATGGTCGAAGCTTTCCAGCGCGCCTCCGGGCCTCGAGATTCATCTCGGACAAAAAAGTTATGATCGTGTGAAGCGCGCGGAGTTTGCGAAGGCATAAAACGGTTGATCGCGCGACACTTGACCGTGCGATCATACCAAGACTAATGCACCGGATCCCATGAACTCCGCAGTTAAGAGTGCTTGAGGCGGGAAGATCGGATGGGTGACCTCCCGGAAGCCTCTCGTGTTGCACCTCTCCGTTTCACGGCTTCGGCCGCTTATTTTTGGTGGGCGCGCACGCGGATGGTTTCGATTGCTCAAATCCATCTCGGCAGCGAGGAGGCAAGCCCGGACATGGCAGGTCGGTTTCCTCACCCGCCGGCTCCGATCCTTGGCGTTGCCGCAAAGCTCAAACGGACCCGGAATAGGGTTTGGGTTGAGGACGACCTCAACCGGGCGAGGCCCGGTTGGGACGGGGCGGGGCGGGCTCAAGACGAGCCTCCAGCGGTGCCTCCCAGGCCTCAAGATTCATCCGGAAAAAGTCATGATCGTTTGAAGCGCGCGCGTTTTGCGATGGCATAAAATAGTTGATCGCGCACACTTGAGAGGTGCGATCATACCAGACTAATGCACCGGATCCCATCGTAACTCGCAGTTAGAGTGCTTGGGCGAGAGTAGTACCGGGATGGGTGACCTCCTCGGAAGTCCTCGTGTTGCACCTCCTCCGTTTTTGCGTCTGGCCGGCTTATTTCGTTGGTGGCGCGCACACGCATGGTTTCGATTTCGAAATCCATCACGGCGGCGAGGCAAGCCGGGACCGCGGCAGTCGGTTTCCTCACCCGCGGCTCCGATCCTTGGCGTTGGCAAAGCTCCGAAACGGGCCCCGAGCGGGTTTCGGGGTCGAGGGACGACCTCAACCGGCGAGCCCTGGTTGGGACGGCGTCGATTCAGTCAACTTTTCCGAATGCGCTCCGGCCTCGAGATTCATCCGGACAGAAAGTTATGATCGTTTGAAGCGCGCGCGGCGGCGGGCGAAGGCATAAAACAGCTTGATCGCGCCACACTTGATAGGAGCGATCATACCAAGACTAATGCACCGGATTCCATAGAACTCCGCAGTTAAGCGTGCTTGGGCGAGAGTAGTATCGGGATGGGTGACCTCCGGGGAAGTCCCTCGTGTTGCACCTCCTCCGAGTTTTGCGTCGGTCGGGCTTATTCGTTGGTGACGCGCACGCGCATGGTTTCGATTTCGAAATCCATCACGGCGGCGGAGGCTCGGGACCGCGGCGGTCGGTTCCTCACCCGCCGGCTCGATCCTTGGCATTGCCGCAAAGCTCCGAAACGGGCCCCGGAACGGCTTCGGGGTCGAGGACGACCTCAATCGGGCGAGCCCCTAGATGGGACGGCGGGGTGGCTCGGGGACGAGCTTGGTAGCGCCTCCCGGCCTCGAGATTCATCCTCGACTGAAAGTTATGATCGTTCGGTGCGCGCGCGGCGGTTTTGCGAAGGCATAAAGCGGTTGATCGCGCCACACTTGACGGGTGCGATCATACCAGCCACTAATGCACCGGATCCCATCAACTCCGTAGTTAAAGCGTGCTTGGACGAGAGCGCATCGGGATGGGTGACCTCCGGGGAAGTCCTCGTGTTGCACCTCCTCCGTTTTGCGTCGGTCGGGCTTATTCTCGTTGTGGCGCGCATGCGCATGGTTTCGATTCTCCAAACCTTCACGGGGGAAGGTGAGCCGGACCGCTGGCAGTCGATTTCCTCACCCGACGGCTCCGATCCTTGGCGTTGTCGCAAAGTTCAAACGGGCTCCCGAAAGGTTTCGGGGCGAGGCCGACCTCACGGGAGAACTCGGTTGGGACGACGGCGGCTCCGGACGAAGCTTTCCAAGCGCCTCCCGGGCCTCGAGATTCATCCCTAACAGAAAGTTATGATCGTTTTAAGCGCGTGCCATGCGGTTTTTGCGAAGGCATAATGGTGATCGATCGCCACTCTTGACAAAAGGGATCATACCGGCACTAATGCACCGGATCCATCGAACTCCGCAGCTTAAGCGTGCTTGGGCGAGATTAGTACCGGGATGGGTGACCTCCTCGGGAAGTCCTCGTGTTGCACCTCCTCCGTTTTGCGTCGGCCGGGCTTATTCTCGGTTGGTGGCGCGCACGCGCATGGTTTCGATTTCTCCAAACCTTCACGGGGCGAGGCGGCCCGGGACCGCGGCAGTCGGTTTCCTCACCCGCCGGCTCCCGATCCTTGGCATTGCCGCAAAAGCTCCGAAACGGGCCCCGAAAGGGTTTCGGGGTCGAGGCCGACCTAAACCGGGTGAACCCCTGGGACGGCGGTCAGGACGAGCTTTCAGAGGCGCCTCCCGGCCTCAAGATTCATCCCTACGTAAAGTTATGATCGTTATAAGGGCGGCGGCGGTTTTGCGAAGGCATAAAGTTGTTGATCGCGCCACTCTTGACAGTGCGATCATACCCGCACTAATGCACCGGATCCCATCAGAACTCCGTAGTTAAGCGTGCTCGGGGCGAGTAGATCGGGATGGGTGACCTCTCGGGGAAGTCCTTCGTGTTGCACCTCCCGTGTTGCGTCGGTCGGGCTTATTCTCGGGGTTGGGCGCGCACGTGCATGGTTTCGATTCTCAAAACCTTCACGGGGGCGAAGGCAGGCCCGGACCGCGGCAGGTCGGTTTCCTCACCCGCCGGCTCCGATCCTTGGCGTTGCCGCAAAGCTCAAACGGGCCCCGAAGGGTTTCGCAGGGTCGAGGTCGACCATCCGGGTATACCCCTGGCTGGGACGGGGCGGGCTCGAGGACGAGCTTTCCGGAGGCGCTCCCGGCCTCGGAGATTCATCCGGACAGAAAGTTATGATCGTCCGAAGCGCGCCGCAGCGGTTTTGCTAAGGCATAGGCGATTGATCGCGCCACTCTTGACGTGCGATCATACCACCACTAATGCACGGATCCCATCGAACGCCAGCTTAAGCGTGCTTCAGGCGAGAGTAGTACTGGATGGGTGACCTCCGGGGAAGTCCTCGTGTTGCACCTCCTCCGTTTTTGCGTCGCCGGGCTTATTCTTTTGGTGGCGCGGACGCGCATGGTTTCGATTTCTCAAAACCTACACGGGCGGCGTGGCCCGGGGATCGCCGGGCAGCCCTGGCTTCCTCACCCGCGGATCTGATCCTGGCGTTGCCGCAAAGCTCAAACGGGCCCCGGAAAGGGTTTGTGGGGGTCGAGGGCCGACCGCAACCGGGTGGACCTGCCAGACGGCGGCGGCCTCTGGACGCTTTCCCACGGCGCCTCCGGCCTCGAGATTCATCCCGGATAGAAAGTTATGATCGTATGAAGCGCGCAGCGGTTTTGCGAGATGGCATAAAGCGCTGATCGCGCCACTCTTGACGGGTGCGATCATACAAGCACTAATGCACCGGATCCCATCAACTCGTGCCTAAGCGTGCTTGGGCGAGAGAGTAGTACGGGATGGGTGACCTCGTGGGAAGTCCTCGTGTTGCACCTCCTCCATTTTGCGTCGGTCGGGCTTATTCTCGTTGGTGGCGCGCACACGCATGGTTTCGATTTCCGAAATCCATCACGGCGGCGGGCGGGCCCGGGACCACGGCAGGTCGGTTCCTCACCCGCCGGCCTCGATCCTTGGCATTGCCACAAAAGCTCCGAAACGGGCCCCGGAACGGGTTTTTGGGGTCGGGACGATGTCAACCGGGCGAGCCCATCGGGCACGGGGGGCTCAGACGAGGTTTCAACGTGCGCTCCCGGCCTCGAGATTCATCCCGACGTAAAGTTATGATCGTTTGAAGCGCGCGCGGCGGTTTTGCGAGGGCATAAAAACGGTTGATCGCGCCACCTTTACAGGTGCGATCATACGAGCCCTAATGCACCGGATCCCATCGAACTCCGTAGCTAAGCGTGCTTGGGCAAGAGTAGTGACCGGGATGGGTGACCTCCCCGGGGAAGTCCTCGTTGCACCTCCCTCCGTTTTTCGCCCGTCGGGCTTATTCTTTTGGTCGCGCGCACGCGCATGGTTTCGACTTCCGAAATTCATCACGGCGGCGGAGGCAGGTCTGGGACCGCGCCCGTCGGTTTCCTCACCCGCCGGCTCCGATCCTTGGCATTGCCGCAAAAGCTCGAAACGGGCCCCGAAACGGGTTTTGTGGGGCGAGGACGACCTCAACCGGTCGAGCCCGCTTGGGACGGCGCGGGCTCGGGACGCAGCTTTCCAGCGCGCTTTCCCGGCCTCGAGATTCATCCGGACGAAAGTTATGATCATTTAAGCGCGCCGCGGTTTTGCGAAGGCATAAAGCGCCGATCGCGCCACTCTTGATAGGTGCGATCATACCGCACTAATGCACCAGATCCATCGAACTCCGCAGTTAAGCGTGCTTTGGCCAGGATTAGGGACGGGTGACCTCCCGGGGAAGTCCTCGGTTGCACCTCCTCCGCTTTTGCGTCGGTCGGGCTTATTCATTGGCGCCGCACGTGCAGTTTCGATTTCCGAAATCAATCACGGCGGCGAAGGCGACCAAAAGCGCGGCCAGTCGGTTTCCCTCACCCGCCGGCTCCGATCCCTTGGCATTGCCGCAAAAGCTCTAAAACAGGCCCAGGAACGGGTTTCGGGGTCAGGACGACCTCAACAGGCGAGCCCCGAGGTTGGGACGGCGGCGGCTCAGGACGAGCTTTCGGCGCCGCCGGCCTCGAGATTCATCCCGGACAGCAGTTATGATCGTTTTGCGCGCGGTGGTTTTGCGAAGGCATAAAGCGGTTGATCGCGCCACTCTTTGACAAAGTGCGATTATACCAGCACTAATGCACCGGATCCCCGCCCGAACTCCGGGCAGATTAAGCGTGCTTGGGCGAAGGAGACTAGCACCGGGATGGGTGACCTCCCTGGGGAAGTCCTCATGTTGCACCTCCTCCGTTTGGCGTCGGTCGGCTTATTCTCAGGTAGCGCGCACGCGCATGGTTTCGATTTCTCCAAACCTTCACGGGGCCAAGGCATGCCCGGACCGCGGCAGTCTGGCCTCACCCGCCGGCTCGATCCTGGCGTTGCCGCAAAAGCTCCGAAACGGAGCCGGAAAGGGTTTTGGGGTCGACGCCGACTCAACCGGGTGAACGGTTGGGACAACGGGCTGGGGGACGAGCTTTGCGGCGGTGCCTCCGGGCCTCGAGATTCATCCCGGACAGAAAGTTAGTGATCGTTTTAAGCGCGTGCGGTTTTGCGAAGGCATAAAGCGATTGATCGCGCCACTCTTGGACAGGTGCGATCATAATCAGAACTAATGCACCGGATCCCATTAGAACTCCGTAGTTAAGCGTGCTAGGCGAGAGTAGTACCGGGATGGGTGACCTCCTGGAAGTCCTCGTGTTGCACCTCCTCCGTTTTGCGTCGGTCGGGCTTATTTTGTAAGTGGCGCGCACGCGCATGGTTTCGATTTTCTCCAAACCTTCACGGGGGCGAAGGCAGGCCGGGGACCGTGGCATGTCGGTTTCCTTACCCGGCTCTTATCCTTGGCATTGCCGAAAAAGCTCGAACGGCCCCGGAAAAGGGTTTCCGGGTCGAGGCCGACCTCAACCGGGTGAACCCCGGTTGGGACGGCGGCGGCTCGGGACGAGCTTTTTACTGACGGCGCCTCCCGGCCTCGAGATTCATCCGGACGTAAGTTATGATCGTTTGCGCGCGCGCGCGTTTTGCGAAGGCATAAAGCAATTGATCGCCACACTTTGACAAAAGTGATCATACCAGCACTAATGCACGGATCCCATCAGAACTCCGCATGATTAAGCGTGCTTGGGTGAGTAGTAATCGGGATGGGTGACCTCGGGAAGTCCTCATGTTGCACCTCCTCCGTTTTGCGTCGGTTGGGCTTATTACGCTGGTGGCGCGCACGCGCATGGTTTCGCTTTCCGAAATCCATCACGGAGCGGAGGTAGGCCGGGACGTGGCAGGTCCGTTTCCCCCGGCTCCGATCCTTGGCATTGCCGCAAAAGCTCAAACGGGCCCCGGAACGGGTTTCGGGGGTCGAGGACGACCTCAACCGGGCAAGCCCTAGTTGGGACGGCGGCGGGCTCGAGACGAGCTTTCCGGCGGCGCCTCCGGCCTCGAGATTCATCCGGACGAGAAAGTTATGATCGTTTGAAGCTTGCGCGGCGGTTTTGCGAAGGCATAAAGCAGTTGATCGTGCCACTCTTGGGCGGGTGCGATCATACGGCCACTAATGCACCGGATCCCATCAGAATCGTAGTTAAGCGTGCTTGGGCGAGAGTAGTGCGGGATGGGTGACCTCTGAGGAAGTCCTCGTGTTGCACCTCCTCCGTTTTGCGTAGGTCGGGCTAATTCTGTTGGTGGCGCACACGCATGGTTTCGATTTCTCCAAACCTTCACGGGGCGAAGGAGCTGGGACCGCGGCAGGTCGGTTTCCTCACCCGCCGGCTCGATCCTTAGCGTTGTCGCAAAAGCTCGAAACGGGCCCCGAAAAGGGTTTCGGGGCGAGGCCGACCTCACCAGGTGAACCCCGGTTGGGACGACGGCGGGCTCGGACGAGCTTTCCAGCGGCGCCTCCGGGCCTCGAGATTCATCCGACGAAAGTTATGATCATTTTAGCGCGCGCGCGGTTTTTGCGAAAGCATAAAGCGATCGATCGCGCCACTCTTGATAGGTGCGATCATACGGCACTAATGCACCGGATCCGCGTCGAACTCGCAGTTTGCGTGCTTGGGCGAGATTAGTACTTGGGATGTGTGACCTCACGGGAAGTCCTCGTGTTGCACCTCCTCCGTTTTGCGTCGGTCGGGCTTATTCTGTTGGTGGCGCGCACGTGCACGGTTTCCGATTTCCGAAATCAATCACGGCGAAGGCAGACGGGCCGCTGCGGTCGGTTTCCTCACCCGCCGGCTCCGATCCTTGGCATTGCCGCAAAAGCTCTAAAACGAGGCCCAGGAACGGGTTTCAGGGGTCAAGGGCGACCTCAACCGGGCGAGCCCTGGTTGGGACGACGGGCTCGGGGCACTTTCCCGCCCGCCGCCTCGAGATTCATCTGGACGAAAGTTATGATCGTTTTAAAGCGCGCCGCGTGTGGTTTTGCGAAGCGCAAAGCGTTGATCGCGCCACTCTTGACGGGTGCGATCATACCAGCACTAATGCACCGGATCCCATCGAACTCCGCGAGTTAGCGGGCTTGGGCGAGTAAATGGGATGGGTGACCTCGTGGAAGTTCTCGTGTTGCACCTCCTCCGTTTTGCGTCGGTCGGGCTTATTCTGTTGGTGGCGCGCACACGCATGGTTTCGATTCCGAAATCCATCACGGTGGCGGAGCGAGCCGGGACCACGGCAGGTCGGTTTCCTCACCCGCCCGGCCTCGATCCTTGGCATTGCCGCAAAAGCTCCGCAAAACGGGCCCGGAACGGGTTTGGGGTCGAGGACGACCTCAACCGGGCGAGCCCGGGTTGGGACGGGCGGGGGCTCGGGACGAGCTTTCAGCCGGCGCCTCCGGGCCTCGAGATTCATCCGGATAGAAAGTGATGATCGTTTGAAGCGCGCGCGCGATTTTGCGAAGGCATAAAGCAGTTGATCGCGCCACTCTTGACGGGTGCGATCATACCCAAAGACTAATGCACCGGATCCAACCAGAACTCCGTAGTTAAGCGTGCTTGGGCGAGAGTAATTGGGATGGGTGACCTCCTGGGGAAGTCCTCGTGTTGCACCTCCTCGTTTTGCGTCGGTCGGGCTTATTACGGTGGCGCGCACACGCATGGTGTCGATTTCTCCAAACCTTCACGGGGGCGAAGGCGAGGGCTGGGGACGCGGCAGGTCGGTTTCCTCACCCGCTCGATCCTTGGCGTTGTCGCAGCTCCAAACGGGCCGAAAAGTGTTTGGGCGAGGCCGACCTCTACCAGGTGAACCCGGTTGGGACGACGGGGCCTCTGGACGAGCTTTCCAGCGGCGCCTCCCGGGCCTCGAGATTCATCGACAGAAAGTTATGATCATTTTAACGCCGCGCGTGGTTTCTAAAAGCATAAAGCGATCGATGGCGCCACTCTTGATAGGTGCGATCATACCAGCACTAATGCACCGGATCCAGTGAGAACTCCGCAGTTAAGCGTGCTTGGGCGAGATTAGTATTGGGATGGGTGACCTCTGGGAAGTCCTCGTGTTGCACCTCCCTCCGTTTGCGTCGGTCGGGCTTATCATTTGGTGGCGACGCACGCGCATGGTTTCGATTTCTCCAAACCTTCACAAAGGGCGAAGACAGGGCCGGGACATGGCGGAGTCGGTTTCCTCACCCGTCGGCTCCGATCCTTGGGGTTGTCGCAAAAGCTCGAAGGGGGCCCGGAAAGGGTTTTCAGGGTCGAGCCGACCTCAGCCGGGTGAACCTCGGTTGGGACGGCGCGGGCTCGGAGACGAGCTTTCCAGCCGATGCCTCTCGGGCCTCGAGATTCATCCGGACGAAAGTTATCGTCGTTTAAGCGCGCGCGGTTTTGCGAAGGCATAAAGCAATTGATCGCGCCACTCTTGATAAAGGTGCGATCATACCGGCACTAATGCAATGCCGGATCCGGTCGAACTCCGCGTTAAAGCGTGCTTGGGCGGTAGTGCTTGGGATGGGTGACCTCCTAGGAAGTCCTCATGTTGCGGCTCCTCGTTTTTGTATCGGTCGGGCTTATTCGTTGGTGGCGCGCACGCGCATGGTTCGATTTCCGAAATCCGTCCACGGCTGCGGGAGGCGGGGAGCCGGGACGCGGGCAGGTCGGTTTCCTCACCGCCGGCTATGACCCTTAGCATTGCCGCAAAAGCTCAGAAACGGGCCCGGAAGAGGAAAGGGTTTTAGGCGGGCGACCCTCCGGGTGAACCCGGTTGGGACGACCAGCGGGCTCGGGACGAGCTTTCCAGCGAGCGCCTCCGGGCCTCGAGATTCATCCCGGACAGAAAGTTATGATCGTTTTAAGCGCGTGCGCGGTTTGCGAAGAGCATAAAGCGATTGATCGCGCCACTCTTGACAAAGTGCGATCATACCAGCACTAATACACCGGATCCCATCGAACTCTCCGCAGTTAAGCGTGCTTGGGCGAGAGTAGTACCGGGATGGGTGACCTCAGGAAGTGCCGTCTTGCACCTCTCGTTTTGCCTCGGTCGGGGCTTATTCTGTTGGTGGCGCCGCACGCAGCACGGTTCCCGTTTCGAAATCCATCACGGCGGCGGAGGAAGGCCCGGATCGCGGCAGTCGGTTTCCTCACCCGCCGGCTCCGATCCTTGGCATTGCCGCAAAAGCTCGACACGGGCCCCGAACGAGTTGCAGGGTCGAGGACGACCTCAACCGGCGAGCCCTGGTTGGGACGGCGCGGGCTCGGGACGAGCTTTTCAGCGGCGCCTCCGAAGCCTCAACATTCATCCCAGCATGAAGTTATGATCGTTCAAAGCGCACGCGACGGTTTGCGAAGGAATAAAGCAGTTGATCGCGCCACTCTTGACAGGTGCGATCATACCAGCACTAATGCACCTGGATCCCATCGAACTCCATTAAGCGTGCTTGGGCGAGAGAGTGCTGGGATGGGTGACCTCCGGGAAGTGCTCGTGCTGCACCTCCTCCGTTTGCGTCGGTCGGGCTTATTCTAGTTGTGGCGCGCACGCACGGTTTGTTCGAAATCCGTCACGGCGGGGAAGCGAGGCCGGGCTGCGGCAGGTCGGTTTCCTCAGCCGCCGGCTCCGATCCTTGGCATTGCGCAAAAGCTCGACACGAGGCCCCGGAGCCGGGTTGGGGTCGAGGGACCACCTCAATAGGGCGAGCCATGGTTGGGACGGGCAATGAGCTCGGGGACGAGCTTTCCAGGCGGGCCTCCCGGGCCTCGAGGTTCATCCGGACTCGAGATTCATCCGGAAAGAAAGTTATGATCGTTTGAAGCGCGCGCGCGATTTGTCGAAGGCATAAAGCGGTTGATCGCGCCACTCTTGGCCAGTGCGATCATACCGCATTAATGACTGGGATCCCATCGAACTCCGGAGTTAAGCGTGCAGGCGAGAGTAGTAGTGCGGGATGGATGACCTCTGGGAGATCCTTGTGTTGCACCTCCTCCGTTTTCCGTCGGTCGGGCTTATACGTTGGCGGCGTGCACGCGGATGGTTTTGATTTCTAAAAACCTTCACGGGGCGGAAGGCGGGAGCCGCGGTTCATGGCAGTCGTTTCCTCATCCGCGCCTCGGTCCTTGGCGTTACGCAAAAGCTCGGAACGGGCCCCGGGAAAGGGTTTCGGGGTCAAGGCCGACCTCAACCGGGTGAACCCCGGTTGGGACGCGGCGGGCTCGACGAGCTTTCCGGCGGCGCCTCCCGGGCCTCAAGATTCATCCGGTGAAAGTTATGATCGTTTAAACGCGCGCGGCGGTTTTGCGAAGGCAAGCGGTTGATCGCGCCACTCTTGACAGTGCGATCATACCAGCACTAATGCACCGGATCCCATCAGAACTCCTCAGATTAAGCGTGCTTGGGCGAGAGTAGTCTTGGGATGGGTGACCTCCCGGAAGTCCTCATGTTGCACCTCCGTTTTGCGTCGGTCGGGCTTATGCATTGGCGCGCACGCCGCGCACGGTTTAATTTCGAAATCCATCACGGCATGGCGAGAGCGGAGCCCGGACTGCGCCGGTCGATTTCCTCACCCGCCTGCTCCGATCCTTGGCATTGCGCAAAAGCTCCGACACGGGCCACAGGAACGGGTTTACAAGGGTCGAGGCCGGCCTCAGCCCGGGCGAGCCCTGGTTGGGGACAGCGCGGCGGGGACGAGCTTTCCAACGCAGCGCCTCCGGGCCTCGAGATTCATCCGGACGAGAAAGTTATGATCGTTTAAAGCTCGCGCGGCGGTTTGTGAAGGCATAAAGAAGTTGATCGCGCCACTCTTGACGGGTGCGATCATACCAGCACTAATGCACGGATCCCATCGAACTCCAGCGATTAAGCGTGCTTGGGCGAGAAGTACTCTGGGATGGGTGACCTCTGGGAAGTCTCGTGTTACACCTCCTCCGTTTTGCGTCGGTCGGGCTTATTCGGTTGGCGTCCTCCGTTTTGCGTCGGTCGGTCTTATTACATTGGCGGCGCGCACGCGCATGGTTTCGATTTCTCAAACCTTCATGGGGGCGAATGCAAGCCCGGGACAGCAGTCGATTTCCTCACCCGCCGGCTCCGATCCTTGGCGTTGCCGCAAAAGCTCGAAACGGGCCCGGAAAGGGTTTGCAGGGTCGAGGCCGATCTCAGCCCAGGTGGACCCCGGTTGGGACGCGCGGCTTAGTAAGATCTTTCAGCGGCGCCTCCGGAACCGAGATTCATCCGGACAGAATGTTATGATCGTTTGAAGCGCGGCGCGGTGCTTTGCCACGGCAAACAGATTGATCGCGCCACACTTGACAGTGCGATCATACCAGAACTAATGCACCAGATCCCATCGAACTCATGATGAGGCGTGCTTGGGCGAGAGTAATGCTGGATGGGTGACCTCTGGGAAGTCCTCGTGTTGCACCTCCTCCGTTTTTCGTCGGTCGGCTTATTCTTTGGTGGCGCGCACGCGCATGGTTCCGATTTCCAGAAATCCATCACGGCGGCGGAGGCAGGCCCGAGGATCATGGCAGCAGACCGGTTTCATCACCCGCAGCTCCGATCTTGGCATTGCCGCAAAAGCTCAAACGGGCCCCAAAACGGGTTTTCAGGGTCGAGGACGACCTCAACCGGGCGACCATGTTGGGACGGCAGCGGCTCAGGCCGAGCTTTCCGGCGCCTCCGGGCCTCGAGATTCATCCGACGAAAGTTATGATCATTTGAAGCGCGCGCGTTTTGCGAGCATAAAGCGATTGATCGCGCCCCTTTGGACAGTGCGATCATACAGGAAGCACTAATGCACCCGGATCCCATCAGAACTCCGTAGTTAAGCGTGCTTGGGCGAGAGTAGTACTTGGATGGGTGACCTCTGAGGAAGTCCTCGTGTTGCACCTCCTCCGTGTTGCGTTGGTCGGGCTTATTACTTGGCGCGCGCACGAGCATGTGTTTCATTTCTCAAAACCTTCACGGGGCGAGCGGGCCGGGGACATGGCGATCTGTTTCCTCACCGCCGAAGCTCTCCGATCCTTGGCGTTACGCAAAAGCTCCGAAATGGGCCCCGGAAAGGGTTTCTGGGGTCGAGCCGACCTGTAAGGTGAAGCCGGTTGGGACGCGCGGAGCTCGGGCGAGCTTTCAATGGCGCCTCCGGGCCTCGAGATTCATCCGGAAAGAAAGTTATGATCGTTTTAAGCGCGCGGTTTCGTAGGCATAACAGCGTCGATCGCGCCACTCTTGCCGGGTGCGATCATACCGGCACTAATGCTGCCGGATCCCATCGAACTCCGTAGTTAAGCGTGCTTGGGCGAGAGTAGTGCGGGATGGGTGACCTCTGGGAAGTCCTCGTGTTGCACCACCTCCGATTTTTGCGTCGGTCGGGCTTATTCTATTGGTGCGGCGCACGCGCACGGTTCGATTTACGAAATCCATCACGGCGGTGGAGGGCGGGCTGGGGCGGCGGAGTCGATTTCCTCACCCGCCGGCTCCGATCCTTGGCATTGCCGCGAAGCTCCGAAACGGGCCGGAACGAGGTTTCGGGGTCAGGGCGACCTCAGCCGGGCGAGCCATGGTGGGGACGGCGGCGGAGCTCGGGACGAGCTTTCCGGCGGCGCCTCCCGGGCCTCGAGATTCATCCGGACGGAAAGTTATGATCGTTCGAGACGCGCGCGGCGGTTATGCGAAGGCATAAAGCGGTTGATCGCGCCACGGTTGACGGGTGCGATCATACCCGCGATCTCTGCACCGGATCCCATCGAACTCCGCAGTTAAGCGTGCTTGGGCGAGTAGTGCGGGATGGGTGACCTCTGGGAAGTCCTCGTGTTGCACCTCCTCCGTTTTGCGTCGGTCGGGCTTATTACATTGGCGGCGCGCGCGCATGGTTCGATTTCTCAAAACCTTCACGGGGGCGATGGCAGGCCGGGACCCCGGCAGTCGGTTTCCTCACCCCGCCGCTTCGATCCTTGGCATTGCCGCAAAGCTCCGACACGGGCCCCGGAGCGGGTTTTGGGGGTCGAGGACGACCTCAACCGGGCGAGCCCAGGTCGGGACCGCGGAGCTAAGGACGAGCTTTCCAGCCGGCCCCTCCGGACCTCGAGATTCATCCGAACTCGAGATTCATCCCGACGAAAAGTTATGATCGTTTGAAGCGCGCGCGTGGTTTTGCGAAGGCATAAAGCGATTATTCGCGCCACTCTTGGTGCGATCATACCGGCACTAATGCACCGGATCCCATCGAACTCCGATTAAGCGTGCTTGGGCGAGAGTAGTAGTCTTGGGATGGGTGACCTCTGGGAAGTCCTCATGTTGCACCTCCTCCGTTTTCGTCGGTCGGGCATATTATGTTGGTGGCGCGCGCACGCGCATGGTTTCCGATTCCGAAATCCATCACGGCGGCGGAGGAGGCAGGGACCGTGGCAGGTCGGTTTCCTCACCCACCGGCTCCGATCCCTGGCATTGCCGCAAAGCTCTAAAACAGGCCCCGAACGGGTTTCTGGGGTCGAACGACCTCAACCGGGCGAGCCCTGGTTGGGGGGCAGCGAGCTAAGGACGAGCTTTCCAGCGCACCTCACGGGCCTCGAGATTCATCCCGGACGAGAAAGTTATGATCGTTTGAAGCGCGCCGACGGTTTTGCGAAGGCATAAAGCGATTGATCGCGCCACTCTTGCAGTGCGATCATACCGGCACTAATGAATCGGATCCCATCGAACTCTCCCGGTTAAGCGTGCTTGGGCGACAGTGTAGTACTGGGATGGGTGACCTCTGGGAAATGCTCGTGTTGCACCTCCACCGTTTTGCGTCGGTCGGGCTTATTGGTGGCGCGCACGCATGGTTTCGATTTCTCCAAACCTTCATGGGAGGCGGCAGGCCGGGACCGCGGCGGTCGGTTTCCTCACCCGCCGCTCGATCCTTCGCATTTCATAAAAGCACCGAAACGGGCCGGAAAGGGTTTACGAGGGTCGGCCGACCTCAACCGGTGAACCCGGTTGGGACGGGCGAGCTCGGGACGAGCTTTCGGCGGCGCCTCCGGCCTCGAGATTCATCCGGACAAAAGTTATGATCGTTTGAAGCGCGCGCAGTTTTTTTGCGAAGGCATAAGCGGTTGATCGCGCCACTCTTGGCGGGTGCGTCATACCGGCACTCATGCACGGATCCCATCGAACTCCGCGATTAAGCGTGCTTGGGCGAGTAGTAATCTGGGATGGGTGACCTCTGAGAAGTGCTCGTGTAGCACCTCATACTCCCTTTCGGCGTCGGTCGGGCTTATTCGGTCGCGGCGCGACGCCATGGTTCGATTTCTCAAAACCTTCACGGGGCGCGGCGGAGCCGGGACCTCGCGGTCGGTTTCCTCACCGCCGGCTCCCGATCCTTGGCGTTACCGCAAAAGCAACGGGCCCCGGAAAAGGGTTTCGGGGGTCGAAGCCGTCATGGGGGTGAACCGGTTGGGACGGCGGGCTCGGGATCTAGGCTTTCCGGCGGGGCGCCTCCGGGGCCTCGAGATTCATCCGGACGAGAAAGTTATGATCGTTTGAAGCGCAGCGGTTTTGCGAAGGCGTAAAGCGGTTGATCGCGCCACTCTTGATGGGGTATGATCATACCGGCACTAATGCACGGATTCCATGGAACTCCGTAGTGAAGCGTGCTTGGGCGAGTAGTACTAGGATGGGTGACCTCACAGGAAGTCCTCGTGTTGCACCTCCTCGTTTTTGTCGGTCGGGCTTAACTTCATTTGGTGGCGCGCACGCGATGGTTTCGATTTCCGAAATCCATCACGGTGGCGGAGCGGGCCCGAGACCGCGGCGGTCGGGTTTCCTCACGGGCCTGCGATCCTTGGCGTTGTAAAAGCTACGAAACGGGCCTCGGAACGGGTTCGTGGTCGAGGATGACCTCAACTGGCGAGCCCTGGTTGGGACGGCGGCGGGCTCGGGACGGCTTTCCATGGCGGCGTCTCCGGGCCTAGAGATTCATCCGGACACAAAGTTATGTTCGTTTGAAGCGCGCGCGGCACTGCAAAGGCATAAGCGATTGATCGCGCCACTCTTCTGGTGCGATCATACCGGCACTAATGCAGGATCCCATGGAACACAGATTAAGCGTGCTTGGGCGAGTAGTACTAAGATGGGTGACCTCTGGGAAGTCCTCGTGTTGCACCTGCTCCGTTTGGCGTCTGGTCGGGCTTATTTTATTGGTGGCGCGCACACGCACGGTTTCGATTTCGAAATCCATCACGCGGTGGAGGCAGGGCGGGATCTGCGGCAGGTCGGTTTCCTCACCCGTCGGCTCCGATCCTTGGCATTGCCGCAAAAATCAGAAACAGGCCTGGAACGGGTTTTAAGGGTCGAGGACAACCTCAGCCGGCGAGCCATGGTTGGGATGGCGGCGAGCTTCGGGACGAGCTTTCATATGGCGCCTCCAGACTACTCGGTTCATCCGGACGAATGTTATAATAGTTCGGGCAGCGCGGTTGTGCGAAGGCATAAAGAAGTTAATCGCGCCACTCTTGGCCAAGGTGCGATTATGTACCGCCACTAATGTCACCGCCGGATCCCATCAAAACTCATGAGATAAGCGTGCTTGGCGAAGTAATGCAGGATGGGTGACCTCTGAGAAGTGCTCGTGTTGCACCTCCTCCGTTTGCGTCGATCGGGCTTATTACATTTGGCGGCGACGCATGCGCATGGTTTCGATTTCTCAAAACCTTCACGGGGCGAAGAGCGGGCCGGGCGGCAGCGGCGGGTCGGTTTCCTCTCTGTAGGCGCTACGATCCTTGGCATTTCGCAAAAGCTCACGAAACGGGCCCCGGAAAGGGTTTACAGGGGTCGAGCCGACCTCGGCCGGGTGATCCCCGGTTGGGACGGCGGCGGGCTCAGACGAGCTTTCCGGCGCGGCGTCTCCCGGGCCTCGAGATTCATCCCGGATGAAAGTTATGATCGTTTTGAGCGCGCGGCGGTTTTGCGAAGGCATAAAGCGGTTGATCGTGCCACTCTTGACGGGTGCGATCATACCAGCACTAATACACTTTGGATCCCATCGAACTCCGCATGATTAAGCGTGCAGGCGAGAGTAGTCTTGGGATGGGTGACCTCACGGAAGTCCTTGTGTTGCACCTCCTCCGTTTTGCGTCGGTCGGGCTTATTCATTTGGCGGCGCGCACGCACATGGTTCGATTTCTCAAAACCTTCACGGGGCGAAGGCAGCCCTGAAACGCCGCAGGTCGGTTTCCTCACCCGCGAACTCGATCCTTCGCATTTCCGCAAAAGCACCGAAACGGCCCCGGAAAGGGTTTAAGGGGTAAGCCGACTCAACCGGGTGAACCCCGGTTGGGGGGCGAGCTGGGGACGAGCTTTCGCGGCGCCTCCCGGGCCTCAGATTCATCCCAGACAAAAGTTATGATCGTTTGGAAGCGCGCGCGACGGTTTCTGCGAAGGCATAAAGCGGTTGATCGCGCCACTCATGATAGGTGCGATCATACTAGCACTAATGCACCGATCCCATCGAACTCCGCGATTAAGCGTGCTTGAGGCGAGAGTAGTACTAAGATGGGTGACCTCCGGGATGTCCTCGTGTTGCACCTCCTCCGTTTTGCGTCGGTCGGGCTTATTCTATTGGTGGCGCGCACACGCACGGTTTCGATTGACGAAATCCATCACGGCGGCGGAGGCAGGCCGGGACCGCGGCGGAGTCGGTTTCCTCACCGGGCCCGATCCTGGCATTACGCAAAAGCTCGAAACAGCCGGAACGGGTTCTGGGGTCGAGGACGACCTCAACCGGCGAGCCATGGTTGGGACGCGACAGGCTCAGACAAGCTTTCCGGTGGCGCCTCCCGGCCTCGAGATTCATCCGGACGAAAGTTATGACCAGATTCGAAGCGCGCGCGGTTTTGCGAAGGCATAAAGCGATTAATCGCGCCACTCTTGACGGGTGCGATCATACCAGCACTAATGCACTCGATCCCATCGAACTCCGCGAGCTAAGCGTGCCTGGGCGAGAGAAATGCTGGGATGGGTGACCTCTGGGAAGTCCTCGTGTTGCACCTCCTCCGTTTTGCGTCGGTCGGGCTTACTGCGGTGGCGGCTCGCACGCGCAAGGTTTCGATTTCTCAAAACCTTCACGGGGCGACGGCAAGCTCCGGGGACGGCGGCAGTCGGTTCCTCACCTCACCGCTCTAATCCTTGGCGTTGCCGCAAAAGCTACGAAACGGGCCGGAAAGGGTTTCTAGGGTCGAGGCCGATCTCAACCGGTAAACCCGGTTGGGGACGGCGGCGGGCTCAGGACGAGCTTTCCCGGCGGCGCTCCCGGGCCTCGAGATTCATCCCGGACGAGAAAGTTATAACCGTTCGAAGCGCGCGCGGCGGTTTTGCGAAGGCATAAAGCAGTTAATCGCGCCACTCTTGACGAGGTGCGATCATACGAAGCACTAATGCACTCGATCCCATCGAAACGCAGATTAAGCGTGCATGGGCGAATGTAGTCTTGGGATGGGTGACCTCCTGGGAAGTCCTCATGTTTCACCTCCTCCGTTTTTAAATCGGTCGGGCTTATTCTGTTGGTGGCGCGCACGCGCATGGTTTCGATTCAAATCCATCACTTTGGCGCAGAGGCAGGCCTGGGACCCATGTAGGTTGGATTTCCTCACCCGCCGGCTCCGATCCTTGGCATTCGCCGCATGAAAAGCTCAACGGGCCCCGAACAGTTTTGGGGGTCGAGGGCGACCTCAAACGGGCGAGCCCGGTTGGGTTGAGTGGCGGGCTCGGGACGAGCTTTGCGGCGGCGCCACCGGCCTCGTGATTCATCCCGGACAAAAAGTTATGATCGTTTGAAGCGCGCACGGCCCCGGTTTTGCGAAGGCATAAAGCGTTGATCGCGCCACTCTTGACAGGTGCGATCATACCAAGACTAATGCACCGGATCCCATCGAACTCCGCGATTAAGCGTGCTTGGGCGGAGTAGTGCGGGATGGGTGACCGCTCGGGAAGTCCTCGTGTTGCACCTCCTCCGCTTTTGCGTACGCGGGCTTATTGTGAGCGGCTCGCACGCGCATGGTTTGATTTCTCAAAACCTTCACGGGGCGAAGCAGGCACGCGGGAACACGGCAGTCGGTTTTCTCACCCGCCGGCTCGATCCTTGGCATTCCCGCAAAGCACCGAAACGGGCCCCGGAAAGGGTTTCGGGGTCGGCCGACCAACCTGGTGAACCGGTTGGGACGGCGGGCTCGAAACGAGCTTTCAGCGGCGCCTCCGTGCCTCGAGATTCATCCGGACAGAAAGTTATGATTGTTTTTAAACGCGCGACGGCGGTTTTGCGAAGGCATAAAGAAGTTGATCGTGCCACTCTTGACAGGTGCGATCATACCAGCACTAATGCATCGGATCCCATCGAACTCTCAGATTAAGCGTGCTTGGGCGAGAGTAGATCTGGGATGGGTGACCTCCTGGGAAGTCCTCGTGTTGCACCTCCTCCGTTTTGCGTCGTCGGGCTTATTTTATTGGTGGCGCGCACGCGCACACTTTCGATTTACGCGAAATCCATCACGGCGGCGGAGGCAGGCCTGGGGCTGCGGCAGGTCGGTTTCTCTCACCCGCCGGCTCCGATCCTTGGCATTGCCGCAAAGCTCCAAACAGGCCCGGAACAGGTTTCGGGGTCGAGACGACTCCAAGCCGGGCGAGCCATGGTTGGGACGGCGCGGGCTCGGGATGAGCTTTCCGTGCGGCGCCTCCGTGGCCTCGAGATTCATCCCGGACGAAGAAAGTTATGATCATTTGAGCCGCGCCGCGGTTTTGCGAAGGCATAAAGCGATTAATCGCGCCACTCTTGACGGGTGCGATCATACCAAGCACTAATGCACGGATCCCATCGAACTCGCGATTAGCGTGCTTTGGCGAGAGTAGTACCGGGATGGGTGACCTCTGGGAAGTCCTCATTTGCACCTCCTCCGTTTGCGTCGGTCGGGCTTATTCTGGATGGCGCTGCACGCGCATGGTTTCGATTTCCGAAATCCATCACGGCGGCGAGGAGCCCGGACCGCGGCAGTCGGTTTCCTCACCCGTCGGCTTCGATCCTTGGCATTGCCGCAAAAGCTCGAAACGGGCCCAAGAACGGGTTTCGGGGTCGAGGACGACCTCAACCGGGCGAGCCATGGTTGGGACGGCGGGGCGGCTCGGGATGAGCATTCCAATGGCGCCTCCGGGCCTCGAGATTCATCCGGACGAGAAAGTTATGATCGTTTGAAGCGCGCCGCGGTTTTGCGAAATCATAAAGCGATTGATCGCGCCACTCTTGACGAGTGCGATCATACTAGCACGAATGCACGGGATTCCATCGAACTCCGCATGATTAAGCGTGCTTGGGCGAGAATAGTACGGGATGGGTGACCTCCCGGAAGTGCTCGTGTTGCACCTCCTCCGTTTTGCGTCGGTCGGGCTTATTACTGGCGGCGCGCACACGCATGGTTTGGATTTCTCAAAACCTTCACGGGCGAAGGGGCCGGGACCCGGCAGAGGTCGGTTTCCTCACCCGCCGCTCTAATCCTGGCGTTGCCGCAAAGCTCGACCGGGCCCCGGAAAGGGTTTGGGGTCGAGGCCGATCTCAACCGGGTGAAGCCGGTTGGGACGGGCTTGAGCTCTCAGGACGAGCTTTCGGGGCGCCTCCCGGACCTCGAGATTCATCCGGATTTAAAGTTATGATCGTTTAAAGCGCGCGCGCGGTTTGCGAAGGCATAAAACATTGATCGTGCCACTCTTGGTGCGATCACACCAAAGACACTAATGCACCAGATCCCATCGAACTCCATGATGAAGCGTGCTTTGGGCGAGAGTAAGACCGGGATGGGTGACCTCCTCGGGAAGTCCTCGGTTGCACCTCCTCCGTTTGCGTCGGTCGGGCTTATTTTATTGGTGGCGCGCACGCGCGCACGGTTTCATTTCCCAAATCCATCACGGGCGGCAGAGGCGAGCTGGGATCTGGCGGTCGGGCTTTCCTCACCCGCCGGCCCGATCCTTGGCATTGCCGCAAAAGCTCCGAAACAGGCCCGGAACGGGTTTCTGGGGTCGAGGACGACCTGGCAAGGGCGAGCAGCCATGGTTGGGAGGGCAGCGGCTGAGATGAGCTCCCGGCGCCTCCGGGCCTCGAGATTCATCCCGATAGAAAAGTTATGATCGTTCGAAGCGCGCGCGCGGCTTTGCGAAGGCATAAAGCGATTAATCTCGCCACTCTTGATAGTGTGCGATCATACCAGCACTAATGCATCGGATCCTATCGGAACGCGATTAAGCGTGCTTGGGCGAGAGTAATGCTGGGATGGGTGACCTCGGGAAGTCCTCATGTTGCACCTCCTCCATTTTCGGGTCCGCTACGGGCTTGTCGATGGTAGCGCGCACGCGTGGTTTCGATTTCAGAAATCCATCACGGCGGCGGAGGCAGGCCCGGGACCGCGGCAGGTCGGTTTCCTTACCGCCCGCTTCGATCCTTGGAATTGCCGCAAAAGCTCCGAACGGGCCCCGTAACGGGTTTCTGGGTCGAGGACGACCTCAACCGGCGAGCCATGGTTGGGACGGCGGCGGGCTCGGGATGAGCTTTCCAGCGGCGCCTCCCTGGCCTCGAGATTCATCCCGGACAGAAAGTTATGATCGTTCGAAGCGCGTGCGGCGGTTTTGTGAAGGCATAAAAGCGGTTAATCGCGCCTCTCTTGACGGGTGCGATCATACCAAGACTATTACACCGGATCCCATCGAACTCGGCGAGATAAGCGTGCTTGGGCGAGAGTAGTACTGGGATGGGTGACTTGCCGGGAAGATGCTCGTGTTGCACCTCCTCCGTTTTGCGTCGGTCGGGCTTAATTCAATTTGCGGCGCGCACGCGCATGGTTTCGATTTCTCAAAACCTTCACGGGGCGAAGGCGGCCCGGACTGAAGGTCGGTTTCCTCACCCGCCGCTCTGGGATCCTTGGCGTTGCCGCAAAAGCTCCGAAACGGGCCCCGGAAAGGGTTTCTCGGGGTCTAGCCCGATCTCAACCGGTGAACCCCGGTTGGGGACGGGAGGCGGCTGGGACGAGCTTTCACCGGCGCCTCCCGGACAGAAAGAGATTATGATCGTTTGAACCGCGCGCGGCGGTTTTGCGAAGGCATAAACCGGATTGATCGCGCCACTCTTGACAAGTGCGATCATACCGGCACTAATGCACCAGATCCCATCGAACTCCGCGATGAAGCGTGCTTGGGCGAGTAGTGCGGGATGGGTGACCTCCGGGAAGTCCTCGTGTTGCACCTCCTCCGTTTTTGGTCGGTCGGGTTTATTCTGTTGGTGGCGCGCACGCGTAGGGTTTCGATTTCCGGAATCCATCACGGCGGCGGAGGCGGGCCGGGACCGCGGCAGTCGGTTTCCTCACCCACTAGCTACGATCCTTGGCATTGCCGCAAAGCTCCCCGAAACAGCCCGAAAGGTTTCGGGGTCGAGGACGACCTCCCAAGGGCTAGCCGGGTTGGAACAGCGGCGGGCTCAAGACGAGCTTTCCCGGCGCCTCCCGGCCTCGATTCATCCCGGACTGAAAGTTATGATCGTTTGAAGCGCGCGCGCGATTTTCAGGAAGGCAAGTTATTGATCGCGCCCTCTTGACAGGGTGCGATCAAACCAAAGACTAATGCACCGGATCCCATCGAACTCCGCGATTAGCGTGCTTAGGCGAGAGTAGTGCGGGATGGGTGACCTCCCCGGGAAGTCCTCATGTTGCACCTCATCCGTTTTGCGTCGGCCGCTTATTCATTGGGTGAGACGCACGCTCATGGTTCGATTTTTGAAATCCATCACGGCGGCGGAGGCGGGCCGAGGGGACCGTGGCAGGTCGGTTTCCTCACCCGCCTGCTCGATGCTTGGCATTGCCGCAAAAGCTCGAACGGCCCCGTAACGAGTTTCGAGGACGGCCTCAGCCGGCGAGCCCGGTTGGGACGGGCGGCGGGCTCGGGATGAGATTTCCCGCTCCCCGGGCCTCGAGATTCATCCCGAAGAGGTTATGATCGCTTGAAGCGCGCGCGCGGTTTTGCGAAGGCATAAAGCGGTTGATCGCGCCACTCTTGACAAGTGCGATCATACCAGCACTAATGCACCGATCCCATCGAACTCCCGCAGATTAAGCGTGCTTGGGCGAGAGTAGATGCGGGATGGGTGACCTCCGGGAAGTCCTCGTGTTGCACCTCCTCCGATTTTGCGTCGGTCAGGCTTATTCTATTGGCGGCGCGCAGACGCCGCATGGTTTCGATTTCTCAAAACCTTTGACGGGGCAAAGGCATGCCCGGGACCCCGCAGGTCGGTTTCTCACCCGCCGGGGCTCGATCCTTGGCGTTGCCAAAAGCACGAAACGGGCCCTAGAACGGGTTTAAGGGTCGAGGACAACCTGAACCGGCGAGCCCGGTTGGGGACGGCGGCGCTCGGGACGAGCTTTCAGTGCGCCTCCCGGCCTCGAGATTTGTCCGGACGAAAAGTTATGATCGTTTGAAGGCGCGCGCGCAGCGATTTCTTGTGAGCATAAGCGATTGATCGCGCCACTCTTGACAGTGCGATCATACCAACTCTGCACTAACGCACCGGATCCCATCGAACTCCGTAGTTAAGCGTGCTTGGGCGAGAGTAGCACCGGGATGGGTGACCTCCCGGGAAGTCCTCGTGTTGCACCTCCTCCGTTTTGCGTCGGTCGGGCTTATTCTCATTGGCGGCGCGCACGCGTATGGTTCGATTTCTCAAAAAACCTTCACGGGGCGAGCGGCCCGGTCCCCTCGCAAAGCCCGCGGGGAACGGGCCCGGAAAGGGTTTTCGGGGTCGAGGTCGATCTCAACCGGTGAACCCCGGTTGGGACGGCGGCGGGCTCGGGACGAGCTTTCAGCCAGCGCCTCCGGGCCTCGAGATTCATCCGGACGAAAGTTATGATCGTGTGAAAGCGCGGCGGTTTTGGGAAGGCATAAAGCTAGTTGATCGCGCCACTCTTGAGGCAGCGATCATACCAAGACTAATGCACCGGATCCCATCGGAACGCTGCGTTGAAGCGTGCTTGGGCGAGAGTAGTACTGGGATGGGTGACCTCCGGGAAGTCCTCATGTTGCACCTCCTCCGCTTTGCGTCGGTCGGGCTTGTCATTGGTGGCGCGCACGCGCAAGGTTTCGATTTCGAAATCCATCACGGCGCGGAGGCAGGCCCGGAAAGCGGCAGGTCGGTTTCTCACCCCGCTCCAACCTTGGCATTGCCGCAAAAGCTCCGAAACGGCCAAGCCCTGGTTGGGACGGGAGCGGGCTCGGGGACGAGCTTTCCAGCCCGGCGCTCCCGGCCCTCGAGATTCATCCTGACAGTTATGATCGTTTGAAGCGCGCGGGCGGTTTTGCGAAGGCATAAAGCATTGATCGCGCCATCGCCTGTCCCGTTGGGACGGCGGCGGGCTCTCAGGACCAGCTTTCCAGCGGCCCTCCGGGCCTCGAGATTCATCCGGACGAGAGAAAGTTATGATCGTTTGAAGCGCGCGCACGTGCTTTGCGAGGCATAAAGCGGTTGATCGCGCCACTCTTGACAGTGCGATCATACCAACACGAATGCACCGGATCCCATCAGAACTCCGCGATTTACGCGTGCTTAGGCGAGAGTAGTACCGGGATGGGTGAGCTCGGGAAGTCCTCATGTTGCACCTCCTCCGTTTTGCATCGGTCGGGCTTATTCTGGAAGTGGCGCGCACGCGCATGGTTCCGATTTCCGAAATCCATCACGGCGGCGGAGCAGGCTCGGGACCACGGCAGGTCGGTTTCCTCACCCGCCGGCTCCGATCCTTGGCATTGCCGCAAAAGCTCCGAAACGGGCCCCGTAACGGGTTTCGGGGTCGAGGGACGACATCAACCGGCGAGCCCTGGTTGGGACGAGCGCGCGGCTCAGACGAGATTTCGGCGGCGCCTCCGGGCCTCGAGATTCATCCCGGACAGAAAGTTAGAATCGTTTGAAGCGCAAGCGGCGGTTTGCGAAGGCATAAAGCGTTGATCGCGCCATTCTTGCCAGTGCGATCGGACCAGCACTAAT
Organism: Canavalia ensiformis; assembly: GCA_026541065.1. Classification (NCBI taxonomy): domain Eukaryota; kingdom Viridiplantae; phylum Streptophyta; class Magnoliopsida; order Fabales; family Fabaceae; genus Canavalia; species Canavalia ensiformis. The sequence continues at coordinate 140,217 of JAMKYM010000447.1, forward strand.
GCACCGGATCCCATCGAACTCCGTAGTTAAGCGTGCTTGGGCGAGAGTAAGACTGGGATGAGTGACCTCCGGGAAGTCCTCGTGTTGCACCTCCTCCGTTTTGCGTCGGTCGGGCTTATTGTGTTGGTGGCGCGCACGCGCATGGTTCCGATTTCTCCAAACCTTCAAGGGCGGGCGAAGGCAGGACCGGACCCGTCGAGTCCGGTTTCCTCACCAGCTCGGCTCGATCCTTGGTGTTGCCGCAAAGCTCCGAAACGACAGAAAGTTATGATCGCCTGGTGCGCGCGGTTTTGGCGAGGCATAAAGCAGCTTGATCGCGCCACTCTTGGACAGTGCGATCATACCAAAGACTAATGCACCGGATCCCATCGAACTCGCGATGAATCGTGCTTGGGCGAGTAGTACTAGGATGGGTGACCTCCCGGGAAGTCCTCGTGTTGCACCTCCTCCGCTTTTGCGTCGGTCGGGCTTATTCTATTGGTGGCGACGCACGCGCATGGTTTCGATTTCTCCAAACCTTCATCCGGGCGAAGGCGGCCGGGACCGCGCAGTCGGTTTCCTCACCCGCCAGCTCGATCCTTGGCGTTGCCGCAAAAGCCCGAAATGGGCCCGGGAAAGGGGTTTCTGGGGTCGAGGCCGACCTCAACAGGGTGAGCCCGGTTGGGAATGCGGCGGGCTCGGGACGAGCTTTCAGCGGCGCTCTCCGAGCCTCGAATCATCCCGATAGAAAGTTATGATCGTTTGAAGCGCGCGGCGGTTTTGCGAAGGTATAAAGCGGTTGATCGCGCCATTCTTGACGGGTGCGATCATACCGGCACTAATGCACCAGATCCCATCGAACTCCGCAGTGAAGCGTGCTTGGGCGAGAGTAAGTCGGGATGGGTGACCTCTGGGAAGTCCTCAAGTTGCACCTCCTCCGTTTGCGTCGGTGGCTTATTCTATTGGTGGCGTGCACGCGCATGGTTTCGATTTAGAAATCCATCACGGCGGCGTTGTGCAGGCTCGGGACATGCAGGTCGGTTTCCTCACCCGCCGCTCCGATCCTTGGCATTGCCGCAAAGCTTGAAACGGACCCCGGAACGGGGTTCTTTGGTCGAGACGACATCAACCGGGCGAGCCCTGGTTGGGACGGCGGCGGCTCGGGATGAGCTTTCCAGCGAAGAGCGCCTCCGGGCCTCGAGATTCATCCCGGAAAGTTATGATCGTTTGAGCGCGCGCGCGTTTTGCGAAGGCATAAAGCGCGGTTGATCGCGCCACTCTTAACAAAGGATCATCAGCACTGTCTGCATCCCGGATCCCATCGAACTCCGCAGTTGCGTGCTTGGGCGAGGGAGTACCGGGATGGGTGACCTGCGCTGAGGGAAGTGCTCGTGTTGCACCTCCTCCGTTTTGCGTCGGTCGGGCTTATTTCATTTGGCGGCAGCGCACGCGCATGGTTTCGATTTTTCAAAACCTTCACGGGGGCGAAGGCCCCGGGACCCCGGCAGTCGGTTTCCTCACCCGCCGGCTCGATCCTTGGCGTTGCCGCAAAAGCTCACGAAACGGGCCGGAAAAGGGTTTCCGGGGTCGAGGCCGATCTCAACCGGTGAACCCGGTTAGCACAAGGCGACGGGCTCGGGAGAGCATTCCAGCGGCGCCTCCGGGCCTCGAGATTCACCCCGGATTTAAAGTTATGATCGTTTGAAGCGCGCGCGTTTTGCGAAGGCATAAAGAAGTTGATTGCGCCACTCTTGGACGGTCGATCATGCCAAGATTAATGCACCGAGATCCCATCGAACTCCGCGATGAAGCGTGCTTGGGCCAGAGTAGTGCGGGATGGGTGACCTCGGAAAGTCCTCAAGTTGCACCTCCTCCCGTTTGCGTCGGTCGGGCTTATTTTGTTGATGGCGTGCACGCGCATGGTTTCGACCCTGAAATCCATCACGGCAAGGCAGTGTGCCCGGGACAGCGGCCAAGTCGGTTTCCTCACCCGCCGGCTCCGATCCTTGGCATTGGCGCAAAGCTTCGAACGGACCCCGGAGGGTTTCTTGGGTCGAGGACGACATCAACGGCGAGCCCCTGGTGTGGACGGCGGGCTCGACGAGCTTTCAATGGCGCCTCCGGCCCTCGAGATTCATCCCGGACAGAAAGTTATGATCGTTTGAAGCGCGCGCGGCGGTTTTGCGAAGGCATAGCGATTGATCGCGCCACTCTTAACAAGGTGCGATCATACTAGCACTAATGCACTTGGATCCCATCGAGTCGTAGTTAAAGCGTGCTTCGGCGAGAGTAGTGCTTGGGATGGGTGACCTCTGGGGAAGTGCTCGTGTTGCACCCTCCTCCGTTTTGCGTCGGTCGGGCTTATTCTCGTTGGGGGGCGCGCACGCGCATGGTTTCGATTTTCAAAACCTTCACGGGGCGAAGGCAGGCCCGGACCCGGCGGCAGTCGGTTTCCCACCCGCCGGCTCGATCCTTGGCGTTGTCGCAAAGCTCCGAAACGGCCCCGGAAAGGGTTTCGGGGTCGAGGCCGATCTCAACGGGTGAGCCCGCTGGGACAGCGAGCGGGCTCGGGACAGGCATTCAGCCGGCGCCTCCCAGGCCTCGAGATTCATCCCGGACACAAAGTTATGATCGTTTGAAGCGCGCGGTTTTGCGAAGGCATAAAGAAGTTGATCGCGCCTCTGACAGGTGCGATCATACCAGCGACTAATGCACCGGATCCCATCAGAACTCCAAAGGAAGCGTGCTTGGGCGAATAGTATTGGGATGGGTGACTCCGGGAAGTCCTCGTGTTGACCTCCTCCGTTTGCGTTCTGGTCGGGCTTATTCTCGTGGTGGCGCGCACGTGCATGGTTTCGATTTCTCCAAACCTTCACAGGCGAAGAGCGATCCGGGCCGCGGCAGGTCGGTTTCCTCACCCGCCGGCTCTCGATCCTGGCGTTGCCGCAAGCTCGGAAACGGGCCCCGAAAGGGTTTCGGTGTCAAGGCCGACCTCAACCGGGTGAACCGGTTGGGACGGCCGGTCGCGGGTCGGGACGACCTTTCCAGCGAGCGCCTCCCGGCCTCGAGATTCATCCGGACAGAAAGTTTTGATCGTTTTGCCGCGCGGCGTTTGCGAAGGCATAAGCGATTGATCGCGCCACTCTTGATAGGTGCGATCATACCACACTAATGCCTAATCCCATCGAACTCCGCAATTAAGCGTGCTTGGCGAGAGTAGTACTGGGGATGGGTGACCTCCGGAAGTGCTCGTGTTGCACCTTCTCCATTTTGCGTCGGTGAGGCTTATTCTCGTTGGTGGCGCGCACGTGCACGTTTTTCGAAATCCATCACGGCGGCGGAGGCATGCCCGGGACCGCGGCAGGTCGGTTTCCTCACCCGCGGCTCCGATCCTTGGCATTGCGCAAAAGCTCCGTCTGACCTCGAAACGGGCCCCAAGCGGGCCCCGAACGGTTCAGGGTCGGGGACGACATCAACCGGGCGAGCCCTGGTTGGGACGGCGCGGGCTCAGGACAAGCTTTCCCCGGCCGCGCCTCCCGGGCCTCGGGTCATCCGGACGAAAGTTATGATCGTACGAAGCGCGGCGGTTTCTGCGAAGGCATAAAGCGATTGATCGCGCCACTCTTGACGGGTGCGATCATACCAGCACTAAAGCACCAGGTCCCATCAGAATCCGTGATGAAGCGTGCTTGGGCGAGAGTAGTGCGGGATGGGTGACCTCGGGAAGTGCTCGTGTTGCACCTCCCATTTTGCGCTCTGGTCGGCTTATTCGTTTGCGCGCGCACGCGCATGGTTCGATTTCTCAAAACCTTCACGGGGGCAAAGGCGAGCCGGGACCCCGACAGGTCATTTCCTCACCCGCCGGGGAAGCTCGATCCTTGGCGCGTTGCGCAAAGCTCAAACGGGCCCCGGAAAAGGGTTTCAGGGGGTCGAGGCCGATCCCGGGGTGAACCCAGGCACCTGGGACGGCGCGGGCTCGGGACGAGCTTCAGCCCGCGCATCCGGGCCTCGAGATTCATCCCGGGCCAGTTATGATCGTTTGAAGCGCGCGCGCGGTTTTGCGAAGGCATAAAGCGGTTGATCGCGCCACTCTTGACAGGTGCGATCATACCAGCACTAATGCACCGGATCCCATCAGAACTCCGCAGTTAAGCATGCTTAGGCGAGAGTAGTACCGGGATGGGTGACCTCCCGGGAAGTCCTCACGTTGCACCTCCTCCGTTTTTGCGTCGGTCGGGCTTATTCATTTGCGCGCACGCGCATGTTTTCGATTTCCGAAATCCATCACGGCGGCGGAGGCGGCCCGAGAAGCATGGCAGGTCGGTTTCCACCTGCCGGCTCCGATCCTTGGCATTGCTTTGCAAAAGCTCCAAAACGGTCCCGAACGGGTTTCAGGAGTCGCGACAACTTCCAACCGGGCGAGCCCAGGTTGGCACGGCAAGCAGCTCGGACGAGCTTTCCAACGGCGCCTCCGGGCCTCGAGATTCATCCCGGACGAAAGTTATGATTGTTTGAAGCGCGTGCGGCGGTTTTGCGAGCAGCGCTTGATCGCGCCATTCTTGACGGTGCGATCATACCAGCACTAATGCACCGGATCCCATCGAACTCCGCATTGAAGCGTGCTTGGGCGAGTAGTACTTGGATGGGTGACCTCTGGGAAGTCCTCAAGTTGCACCTCCTCCGTTTTTGCGTCGGTCGGGCTTATTCCCGTTGGTGGCGCACGCGCATGGTTTCAATTCGAAATCCATCACGGCGGCGGCAGGTTCCGGGGACAAGGCAGGTCGGTTTTCCTCACCCGCCGGCTCCGATCGTTGGCATTGTCGCAAAAGCTCCAAAACGGTCCCCGGAACGGTTTCGGGGTCGAGGACGACCTCAACCGGGGCGAGCCCAGGTTGGGACGGCGGCGGGCTCAGGACGAGCTTTCCAGCGGCGCCTCCCGGCCTCGAGATTCATCTCGGACGGAAAGTTATGATTGTTTGAAGCGTGCGTGCGACGGTTTGCGAAGGCATAAAGCATTGATCGCGCCACTCTTGACAGGTTCGATCATACCAAAGACTAATGCACGGATCCCATCAACTCCGCAGCTTAAGCGTGCTTGGACGAGAGGAGTACTGGGATGGGTGACCTCTAGGAAGTGCTCGTGTTGCACCTCCTCCGTTTTGCGTCGGTCGCTTATTCTGGTGGCGCGCACGCACGGTTTCGATTTCCGAAATCCATCACGGGCGAAGGCAGCCCGGATCGTGGCAGTCGGTTTCCTCACCCGCCGGCTCCGATCCTTGGCATTGCCGCAAAAGCTCCGACACGGGCCTCGGAACGGGTTTCGGGGTCGAGGACGACCTCGGCCGGCGAGCCCGGGTTGGGATGGCGGCGGGCTCGGGACTAGCTTTCCGGCGGCGCCTCCGGCCTCGAGATTCATCCCGGATTTAAAGTTATGATCGTTTGAAGCGTGCGCGGCGGTTTGCGAAGGCATAAAGCGGTTGATTGCGCCACTCTTTACGGTGCGATAATACCAAAGCACTAATGCACCGGATCCCATCGAACTCCGTAGTTAAGCGTGCTTGGGCGAGAGTAGTACCGGGATGGGTGACCTCCGGAAGTCCTCGTGTTGCACCTCCTCCGTTTTTGCGTCGGTCGGCTTATTTAGTGGGTGGCGCGCACGCGCATAGTTTCGATTTCTCAAAACCTTCACGGGGGCGAAGGCAGGCCCGGGACCGCGGCAGGTCGGTTTCCTCACCCGCCGGCTCTGATCCTTGTCGTTGCGCAAAGCTCGAAACGGGCCCCGAAAGGGTTTCGGGGTCGAGGCCGACCTCAACCGGGAGAACCCCGGTTGGGACGGCGGGCTAAGGACGAGCCGGCGGCGCCTCCCGGCCTCGAGATTGTTCCGGATAGAAAGTTATGATCGTTTTAAGCGCGGCTAAGGCATAAAGCGGTTGATCGCGCCACTCTCGACAATTGCGATCATACCAGCACTAATGCACCGATCACATCAACTCGCAGATTAGCGTGCTTGGACGAGACTAGTACTTGGATGGGTGACCTCCTAGGAAGTGCTCGTGTTGCACCTCCTCCGCTTTGCGTCGGTCAGGCTTATTCATTGGTGGCGCCGCACGCGCACGGTTTCGATTTCGAAATCCATCACGGTGGCGAAGGCAGCCGGGATCGGGGCAGGTCGGTTTCCTCACCCGCCGGCTCGATCCTTGGCATTGCCGCAAAGCTCCGACACGGGCCCCGGAACGGGTTTCGGGGTCGAGGACGACCTAAACCGGCGAGCCCAGGTTGGGACGGCGGCGAGCTCAAGACGAGCTCGGCGGCGCCTCCGGGCCTCGAGATTCATCCCTGATGAAAGTTTGAAAGTTGCGCGCGGCGGTTTTGCGAAGGCATAAAGCAGTTGGATCGCGCCACTCTTTACAAAGCGATCATACCAGCACTAATGCACAAAAATCCCATCGAACTCCGGCAATGAAACGTGCTTGGGCGAGAGTACGGGGATGGGTGACCTCCGGGAAGTCCTCGTGTTGCACCTCCTCGTTGCTGGTCGGTCGGGCTTATTCTCCAGCAGGTGGCGCACGCGCATGGCTTCGATTTCCGAAATCCATCACGGCGTTGAGGCAAGCCCGAGACCGCGGCAGTCCGTTCCTCACCCGCCGCTCCGATCCTTGGCATTGCCGCAAAGCTCCGAAACGGGCCCCGAACTGGTTTCGGGTCAAGACGACCTCAACCGGCGAGTCCTTGTTGGGACGGTGGCGGCTCGGGACGAGCTTTCCGCCGGCGCCTCCCGGGCCTCGAGATTCATCCCGATTTAAAGTGATGATCGCCGGGTGCGCGCGGCGGCGTTTATCGAAGGCATAAAAGAGTTGATCGCGCCACTCTTGACAGTGCGATCATACCAGCACTAATACACCGGATCCCATCAGAACTCCGCAGTTAAGCGTGCTAGGCGAGAGTAGTACCGGGATGGGTGACCTCCGGGGAAGTCCTCATGTTGCACCTCCTCCGTTTGCGCTCTGGCCTGGCTTATTCATTCGATGGGTGGCACGCACGCACGGCTGATATCGAAATCCATCACGCGTGGCGATGGCAGCTCGGATCGTGGCAGGTCGGCTTCCCACCCGCCGGCTCCGATCCTGGCATTGTCGCAAAAGCTCCGACACGGCCTGAACGGGTTTCCGGGGTCGAGGACCCAACCGGCGAGCCCAGGTTGGGACCTGCGCCGCCGAGGACGAGCTTCCAGCGGCGCTCCCAGCCTCGGGACCATCCCGGATTTAAAGTTATGACGTTTGAAGCGCCGCGCGGCGTTTTGCGATGGCAGCGCTGATCGCGCCACTCTGACAAAAGTGATCATACCAGCACTAATGCACCGGATCCCATCGAACTCCGCGCAGTTAAACGTGCTTGGGCGAGAGTAGTGCGGGATGGGTGACCTCTGGAAGTTCTCGTGTTGCACCTCCTCCGCTTTGCGTCGGTCGGGTTATTCCTCATATGGCGCGCACGTGCATGGTTTCGATTTCTCAAAACCTTCACGGGGGCGAAGGCAGCCGGACCCCACAGGTCGGTTTCCTCACCCCGCCCGGCTCTGATCCTTAAGCGTTGCCGCAAAAGCTCGGAAGCGGGCCCCCGAAAGGGTTTCTCAGGGTCGAGGCTGACCTCAACCGGGTGAACCCTGGTTGGGACGGCGGCGGGCTCGGGACGAGCTTTGGGGCGGCGCCTCCGGGCCTCGAGATTCATCCCTATTTAAAATTATGATCGTTTTCGAGCGCGCGCGCGTTTGCGAAGGCATAAAAGCGGTGATCGCGCCACTCTTGACGGTTGCGATCATACCAACACTAATGCACCGGATCGTATCGGAACTCCTTGACTAAGCGTGCTTGGACGAGAGTAATCTTGGGATGGGTGACCTCTGGGAAGTGCTCGTGTTGCACCTCCTCCGTTTTGCGTCGGTCAAGCTTATTACATTTGGTAGTGCGCGCGCGCGCTGCGGTTCGATTTCCGAAATCCATCACGGTGGCGAACGCAGGCCCGAACTGCGGCAAGTCGGTTTCCTCACCCGCGGCTCGATCCTTGGCATTGCCGCAAAAGCTCCGACACGGGCCGGAACGGTTTCGGAGTCGAGGACGACCTCAAACCGGGCGAGCCCGGGTTGGGACGCAGCGGCGAGCTCAAGACGAGCTTTCAGGCGGCGCCTCCGGGCCTCGAGATTCATCCGGACGAAAGTTATGATAGTTTGAAGCGCGCGCGGCGGGTTTGCGAGGCATAAAGCGATTGATCGCGCCCTCTTTACAAGTGCGATCATACCGGCACTAATGCACCAAATCCCATCGAACTCCGCGTTGAAACGTGCTTGGGCGAGAGTAATACTAGGATGGGTGACCTCGGGAAGTCCTCGTGTTGCACCTCCTCCGTTTTTCGTCGGTCGGGCTTATTACATTGGTGGCTCGCACGCGCGTGGTTTGATTTCCGAAATCCATCACGGCGTTGGAGCGAGCCCCCGAGACCGTGGCGGGTCGGTTTCCTCACCCGCCGCTCCGATCCTTGGCATTGCCGCAAAAGCTCCGAAACGGGCCCCGGAACTGGTTTCTGGGGTCGAAGACGACCTCAACCGGGCGAGTCCTTGTTGGGATGGTGGCGGGCTCTGGACGAGCTTTCCGTGGCGCCTCCGGCCTCGAGATTCATCCGGACAGAAAGTTATGATCGTTTGAAGCGCGCGCGCGGTTTTGCGATGGCATAAAGCGATTGATCGCGCCACTCTTGACAGGTGCGATCATACCAGCACTAATGCAGGATCCCATCGAACTCGCGATTAGCGTGCTTGGACGAAGTAGTACGGGATGGGTGACCTCCTGGGAAGTGCTCGTGTTGCACCTCCTCCGTTTTGCGTCGGTCGGGCTTATTCTCGTTGGTGGCACGCACGCGCACGGTTTTCGATTTCCGAAATCCATCACGGCGGCGAAGCCCGGGATCGTGGCAGGTCGGTTTCCTCACCGCCGACTCCGATCCTTGGCATTGTCGCAAAGCTCCGACACGGGCCCCGAACGGGTTTCGGGGTCGAGGACGACCTCAGCCTCAACCGGCGAGCCCAGGTTGGGACGGCGGCGAGCTCGGACGAGCTTTCCGGCGCCTCCGGGCCTCGAGATTCATCCCGAACAAAGTTATGATCGTTTGAAGCGCGCGGCGTTTTGCGAAGGCATAAAGCGATTGATCGCGCCACTCTTCTGGTGCGATCATACCAGCACTAATGCACGGAATCCCATCAGAACTCGGTGAAACGCTCTTGGGCAGAGTAGTACCGGGATGGATGACCTCTGGGAAGTCCTCGTGTTGCACCTCCTCCGTTTTCGTCGGTCGGGCTTATTCTGTTGGTGGCGCGCACGCGCATGGTTTCGATTTCGAAATCCATCACGGCGGAGGCAGGCCCGAGATCGCCGCAGTCGATTTCCTCACCCGCCGACTCGATCCTTGGCGTTGCGCAAAAGCTTCCAAACGGGCCCCGAAAGGGTTTTAGGGTCGAGGGCGACCTCAACCGGGTGAGCCCGGTTGGGACGGCGGGCTCGGGACGAGCTTTCAGCGACGCCCTCGAGCCTCGAGATTCATCCGGATAGAAAGTTATGATCGTTTTAGCGCGCGCGGCGTTTTGCGAGCATAAAGCGTTGATCGCGCCACTCTTGGCCATTGCGATCATACCAGCACCAATGCACGGATCCCATCGTAACTCCGTGATTAAGCGTGCTTGGGCGAGAGTAGTGCGGGATGGGTGACCTCAGGAAGTCCTCGTGTTGCGGCTCCTCCGTTTTGCGTCGGTCGGGCTTATTACGTTGGCGCGCGCACGCGCATGGTTTCGATTTCTCAAAAACTTTCACGGGGCGAAAGGCAGCCGGAACCCGGCATGTCGGTTTTCCTCACCGCCGCTCGATCCTTAGCGTTGCCGCAAAAGCTCGAAACGGGCTCCGTAAAGGGTTTCGGGGTCGAGGCCGACCTCACCGGTGGACCCCGGTTGGGACAGCGACGGGCTGAGACGAGCTTCAGCGGCGCCTCCTGGGCCTCGAGATTCATCCGGACAGAAAGTTATGATTGTTTAAAGCGCGCGGTGTTTTTTGCGAAGGCATAAGACGATTGATCGCGCCACTCTTGGACGATTGCGATCATACCGGCACTAATGCACCGGATCCCATCGAGAACTCGTAGTTAGCGTGCTTGGACGAGAGAAATGCGGGACGGGTGACCTCTTGGGAAGTACTCGTGTTGCACCTCCTCGTTTGCGTCGATCGGGCTTATTCTGTTGGTGGCGCGCACACGCACGGTTTCGATTTACGAAATCCATCACGGCGGCGGAGCAAAGCCGGGACTGCGGCAGGTCGATTTCCTCACCCGCCGGCTCCCGTCCGTGCATTGCCGCAAAGCTCCAAAACAGGCCCCGGAACGGGTTTCTCGGGGTCGAGATCGACCTCAACCGGGCGAGCCCGGAGGTTGGGACGGCGGCGGGCTCAAGACGAGCTTTCCAGCCGGCGCCTCCCGGCCTCGATATTCATCCCGGACGAAAGTTATGATCGTTTTACGCGCGCGGCGGTTTTGCGAAAGGCATAAAGCGTTGATCGTGCCACTCCGACGGGTGCGTTCATACCAAGACTATTGCACCGGATCCCATCGAACTCTGCGATTAAGCGTGCTTGGGCGAGAGTAATCTTGGGATGGGTGACCTCCTGGGAAGTCCTCGTGTTGCACCTCCTACGTTTTGCGTCGGTCGGGCTTATTCTATTGGTGGCGCGCACGCCGCACGGTTCGATTTATGAAATCCATCACGGCGGGCAAGCTCCGGGAGGCGCGCGACGGTCGGTTTCCTCACCCGCCGGCTCCGATCCTTCGCATTGCCGCAAAAGCTCCGAAACAGGCCCCCGGGTTTAGGGTCGAGGACGACCTCAACCGGCGCGAGCCATGGTTGGGACGGTGGCGGGCTCAGACGAGCTTTCCAGCGGCGCCTCCGGCCTCGACATTCATCCCGGACCCGAGACTCATCGCGGACAAAAGTTATCATCATTCGAAAGCGCGCGCGGCGGTTTTGCGAAAGGCATAAAGCGTTAATCGCGCCCACTCTTTAAACGATCATACCAGCACTAATGCACCGGATCCCATGAACTCCGCGATTAAGTGTGCTTGGGCGAGAGTAGTACTTGCGATGGGTGACCTCTGGGATGTCCTCGTGTTGCACCTCCTCCGTTTTTGCGCGTCGGTCGGGCTTATTCTGTTGGCGGCGCGCACGCGCATGGTTTCGATTTCTCAAAACCTTCACGGGGGCGAAGGCAGGCCTGGGACCGCGGCAGGTTGATTTTTCTCACCGCCCGGTTCGATCCTTGGCGTTACGCAAAAGCTCAAACGGGCCGGAAAGGGTTTCGGGGTCGACGCCGACCTCAACCGGGTGGACCCCGGTTGGGGACGGCGGCGGGCTCAGCTTTCTGACGGCGCCTCCGGGCCTCGAATTCATCCCGGACGAAAGTTATGATTGTTTTAAGCGCGCGGAGGTTTTGCGAAGGCATAAAGCGATTGATCGTGCCGTCTTGGACAGGTGCGATCATACCGAAGATTAATGCACCGGATCCCATCGAGAACACCGATTAAGCGTGCTTGGGCGAGAGAATCTTGGGATGGGTGACATCCTGGGAAGTCCTCATGTTGCACCTCCTCCGTTTTTCGACGGTCGGGCTTATTCTGTTGGTGGCGCGCACGCGCATGGTTTCGATTTCTCAAAACCTTCACGGGGGCGAAAAGGGCACGGGACCGCGGCTGGTCGGTTTCCTCACCCGCCGGATCGATCATTGGCGTTGCCGCAAAAGCTCGAAAGGGGCCCGGAAAGGGTTCACTGGGGTCGAGGGCCGACCTCAACCGGGTAAACCCCGGTTGGGACGGCGGCGGGCTCGGGACGAGCTATCCAAATGGCGCCTCCGGGCCTCGAGATTCATCCGGACAGAAAGTTATGATCGTTTTGGTAAGCGCGCGGCGGTTTTGCGAAGGCATAAGCGTTGATCGCGCCACTCTTGACTGGGTGCGGTCTGCTACAAAGCACTAATGCACCGGATCCCATCGGGAACTCCGAGTTAAGCGTGCTTGGGCGAGAGAATGCGGGATGGGTGACCTCCAGGAAGTCCTCATGTTGCACCTCCTCCGTCTTGCGTCGGTCGGGCTTATTCGTTGGTGGCGCGCACGCGCATGGTTTCGATTTCCAAAATCCATCACGGCGGCGGAGGGGGCCGGGATCGCGGCAGGTCGGTTTCCTCACTCGCGGCGGCGGAGGCAGCCCGGATCGCGGCAGGTCGGTTTCCTCACTCGCCGGGCTGCGATCCTTGGCATTGCCGCAAAAGCTCAAACGGCCGCAGAACGGGTTTCGGGGTCTAGGACGACCTCAACCGGCGACCCCGGGATTGGGACGGCGGCGGCTCGGGACGCAAAGCTTTCAGCGCGCCTCCGGGCCTCGAGATTCATCCGGACGAAAAGTTATCATCGTTGGAAGCGCGCGCGCGGTTTTGCGAAGGCATAAAGCGATTGACCGCGCCACTCTTGACGGGTGCGATCATACCGGCACTAATGCACCGGATCCCATCGAACTCCGCAGTTGAAGCGTGCTTGGGCGAGAGTAGAACGGGTTGGGTGACCTCTGGGAAGTCCTCTTGTTGCACCTCCTCCGTTTTTCGTCGGTCGGGCATGTCTGGTTGGTGGCGCGCACGCGCATGGTTTCGATTTCCGAAATCCATCACTGCAGAGAAGGCCCGGACCGCGGCAGTCGGTTTTCTCACCCGCCGGCTCCGATCCTTGGCATTGTCGCAAAGCTCGAAACGGGCCGAAACGGGTTTATGGGGTCGAGGACGACCTCGGCCGACCGGGCGAGCCCCCGTTGGGACGGCGGCGGCTCGGGAAGAGCTTTCCGGCGGCGCCTCCGGAGCCTCGAGATTCATCCCGGACGAAAGTTATCATCATTTGAAGCGCGCGCGGGTTTTGCGAAGGCAAAGCGATTGATCGCGCCACTCTTGTTAGGTGCGATCACACCAGCACTAATGCACCGGATCCCATCAGAACTGCGGTTAAGCGTGGTTGGGCGATAGTAGTCGGGATGGGTGACCTCTGGGAAGTCTCGTGTTGCACCTCCTCCGTTTTGCGTCGGTCGGGCTTATTCTATTGGTGGCGCGCACGCGCACGGTTTGATTTATGAAATCCATCACGGCGGCGGAGGCAAGCCTCGGACCGCGCCAGTCGGTTTCCTCACCGCCGGCTCCGATCCTTCGCATTGCCGCAAAAGCTCAAACGGGCCGGAACGGGTTTCAGGGTCGAGCCACCCTCAACCGGGCGAGCCATGGTTGGGACGGTGGCGGGCTCAGACGAGCTTTCCGGCGGCGCCTCCGGGCCTCGAGATTCATCCCGGACCGAGATTCATCGCGGACGAAAGTTATGATCATTCGAAGCGCGCGTGGTTTTGCGAAGGCATAAAGCGATTGATCGCGCCATTCTTAGCAGTGCGATCATACCGGCAACACTAATGCACCGGATCCCATCGAGAACTCCGCGATTAAGTGTGCTTGGGCGAGAGTAGTGCGGGATGGGTGACCTCTGGGGCGAGTCCTCGTGTTGCACCTCCCTCGTTTTCGCGTCGGTCGGGCTTATTTCATTTGGCGGCGCGCACGCCGCATGGTTTCGATTTCTCAAAACCTTCACGGGGGCGGCGAGGGCCCGGGACCGCGGCAGAGTCGGTTTCCTCACCCGCCGCTCGATCCTTGGCGTTGCCGCAAAGCTCGAACGGCCCGGAAAGGGTTTGGGGTCGAGGCCGACCTCAACCGGGTGGACCGGTTGGGACGTGCGGCGGGCTCGGGATGAGCTTTCTGACGGCGCCTCCGGAGCCTCGAATTCATCTGGAATGAAAAGTTATGATCGTTTTAAGCGCGCGCGCGGTTTGCGAGGCATAAGACGATTGATCGTGCCGGTCTTAACGAGGTGCGATCATACCGGCACTAATGCCGGATCCAATCGAGAACACCGCAGTTAAGCGTGCTTGGGCGAGAAGCGATCTTGAGATGGGTGACATCCTGGGAAGTCCTCATGTTGCACCTCCGTTTTGCGTCGGTCGGGCTTATTACATTGGCGAGCGCACGCATGGTGTCGATTTCTCAAAACCTTCCGGGGGCAAAGGCGAGCTGAGACCGCGCGGTCACTTTCCTCACCCGCCGGCTCGATCTTGGCTTTCGTAAAATCTCAGCAACGGGCCCCGGGAAAGGGTTTGCAGGGTGAGACCGACCCTGTTCCAGAGTGAACCCAGATTGGGACGGCGGCGGGCTCGGGGCGGAGGCTTTCCAGCGAGCGCCTCCTGGGCCTCGAGATTCATCTGGACGTAAAAGTTATGATCGTTTAAGCGCGCGCGGCGTTTTGCGAGGGCACAAAGCGGTTGATCGTGCCACTCTTGACAAAAGTGCGATCATACCAGCACTAATGCACCGGATCCCAACGAACTCCGCAATTAAGCGTGCTTGGCGTGGTGAATCGGGATGGGGTGACCTCTGAGAAGTCCTCGTGTTGCACCTCCTCCGCGTTCTCGTCGGTCGCTTATTCTCATTGAGCGCGCACGCGCATGGTTTCTACTCAAAACCTTCACGGGTCGAAAGCGGCAGGGACCGTGGCAGTCGGTTTCCTCACCCATGGAGCTCGATCCTCTCGTTAGCCGCAAAAGCTCCGCAAACGGCCGGAAAGGGTTTCGGGGGTCGAGGCCGGCTCTCGGGAGGTGGACCCGGTTGGGACGGCGGCGGGCCCCGGGACGAAGCTTTCGCGGCGCCTCCAGAAACCTCGAGATTCATCCGGGGACAGAAAGTTATGATCGTTTTAGCCGCGGCGCGCTGCGAAGGCATAAAGCGGATTGATCGTGCCGGTCTTGAGCACGATGCGATCATACCGAAGACTAATGCACCGGATCCCATCAGAACTCCGCGATTAAGCGTTTGGGCGAGTAGTATTGGGATGGGTGACTCTCTGGAAGTCCTCGTGTTGCACCTCCTCCGTTTGGCGTCGGTCGGGCTTATTCTATTGGTGGCGCGCACGCACGGTTCGATTTATGAAATCCCATCACGGCGGCGGAGGCAAGCCTGGATCGCGCAGGTCGGTTTCTCACCCGCCGGCTCGATCCTTCGCATTGCCGCAAAAGCTCCAGCAGGCCCGGAACGGGGCTCAGGAGTCGGGGACGCACCTCAACCGGCGAGCCATGGTTGGGACGGGGTTGCGTGCTCGGGGACGAGCTTTCAGGCCGGCGCCTCCGGGCCTCGAGATTCATCCGGACCGAGATTCATCGCGGACGAGTAAAGTTATGATCATTCGAAGCGCGCGCGGTGGTTTCGAAGGCATAAAGCGATTGACCGCGCCATTCTTAACGAGTGCGATCATACCAGCACTAATGCACGGATCCCATCGAGAACTCATGATTAAGTGTGCTTGAGGCGAGAGTAATCTTGGGATGGTGACCTCCGGAAGTCCTCGTGTTGCACCTCCTCCGTTCGCGTCGGTCGGGCTTATTCATTGGTTGGCGCGCACGCGCATGGTTCGATTTCTCAAAACCTTCACGGGGCGAAGGCGAGGCCCGGACCGCGTGTCCCGGTTTCCTCACCCGCTGGCTCGATCCTTGGCGTTGCGCAGCTCAACGGGCCGGAAAGGGTTTCTGGGGTCGAGCCGACCTCAGCCGGTGGACCCCGGTTGGGACGGCGGGGTTTCAGGGTCGAGGCGACCTCAACCGGGTGGACCCTCGTTGGGACGGCAGGCTCGAGGACAAGCTTTGACGCCGCGCTCCGGGCCTCGAGATTCATCCTGAACGAGAAAGTTATGATCGTTTTAAGCGCGCGCGCGGCTTTGCGAAGGCATCCGCGCTTCATCGTGTCATCCTTGACGGGTGCGATCATAACCAGCACTAATGCACGGATCCAATCGAACACCGCAGCTTGCGTGCTTGGCGAGAAACGATCGAGACGTGGTGACATCCTGGGAAGTCCTCATGTGCACCTCCCCCGCTTTGCGTCTGCGTCGGGCTTATTCACGGTGGCCGCGACGCGCATGGTGTCGATTTCTCAAAACCTTCCCGACAAAGGCGGGGAGCCCGAGATCATGGCAGTAAAGTTGGTTTCCTCACCCGCCGGACTCTAATCCTTGGCGTTGCCGCAAATGCTCGAAACGGCCCTAGGAAAGGGCCAGGGTCGAGACTCGACCTCAACCGGGTGAACCCCGATTGGGACAAGCGGGCTCGGGACGAGCTTTCCGCCGGCGCCTCCGGGCCTCGAGATTCATCCTGGACAGAAAGTTATGATCGTTTTAAGCGCGCGCGCAATGGCTTTTGCTAAGGCACAAAGCGCTTGATCGTCCCACTTTGACGAGTGCGATCATACGTGAACACTAATGCATCGGATCCCAACGAACTCGCAATTGAGTGCAGCGTGCTTGGAGTAGTACTGGGATGGGTGACCTCTGGGAAGTCTCGTGTTGCACCTCCTCCGTTCTGCGTCGGCCAGGCTTATTCACGTTGCGCGAGCGACGCACGCGATGGTTTCGATTTCTCAAACCTTCACGGTCGGCGCAGTTCGGAGCCGTGGGCAGTCGGTTTCCTCACTCGCCGGCTCGATCCTCTGCGTTGCCGCAAAAGCTCAAACGGGCCGGAAAGGGTTTCAGAGGTCGGCCGACTCTCGACCGGGTGGACCGGTTGGACGGCGCAGCTCGGGATTTAGCTTTCCTACAAGCGCTTCCCGAGTTTCTCGAGATTCATCCCGAAAGTTATGATTGTTTTAGCGCGCGCGCGGTTTTGCTAAGGCATAGCGGTTGATCGTGCCGGTCTTGACACGTGCGATCATACCAAGCACTAACGACCGGATCCCATCAGAACTCCCGCAGATTGCGTGCTTGGGCGAGTAGTGCGGGATGGGTGACCTCTGGAAGCTCGTGTTGCATCTCCTCCGTTTTGGGCCGGGTCGGCTTATTCTATTGGTGGCGCCGCGACGCGCAGGTTCGATTTATGAAATCCATCCGACCAGCGGAAAGCAGGCTTCCCTGGCTGCCACGCCGGTCGGTTTCCTCACACTTCGGCCTCGATCCTTCGCATTGCCGTAAAAAGCTCGACAGCAATCTCCGAACGGGTTTCCAGGGGTCGAGGACGACCTCAACCGGCGAGCCATGGTTGGGACGGTGGCGGCTCAGACGAGCTTTCCAACAAGCGCCCTCAGCCTCGAGATCTATCCTGACTCCGAGATTCATCGCGAAATGCTATGATCATTCGGGTGCGCGCGCGCGGCGGGGTTTCAGTAAGGCATAAAGCAGTTAATCGCGCCATTCTTAGAATGCGATCCTTCAGCACTAATGCACCGGATCCCATCGAGAACTCAGCAGTTAAGTGTGCTTGGGCGAAAGTAATCGGGATGGGTGACCTCGGGGAAGTCCTCGTGTTGCACCTCCTCCGCTTCGCTTCTGGTCGGGCTTATTCGTTGGCGGCGCGTACGCGCATGGTTTCGATTTCTCCAAAACCTTCACGGGCGATGACAAGCCCGGGACCGCGGCGAGTCGGTTTCCTCACCCGCCGGCTGCGATCCTTGGCGTTAAAAGCTCTCCGAAACGGGCCGGAAAGGGTTTCGGGGTCAGAGGCAGACTCAACCGAAAGTGAACCCCGATTGGGACGGGCGGCGGGGCTCGGGGCGAGCTTTCCAGCGGCGCCTCCCCGGGCCTCGATTCATCTCTGACAGAAAGTTATGATCGTTTTAAGCGCGCTTAGAGCGGTTTTGCGAAGGCACAAAGCGATTGATCGTGCCACTCTTGGATGGTGCGATCATACCAGCACTAATGCACTGGATCCCAACAGAACTCCGCAATTAAGCGTGCTTGGGCGTGAGTAGTCCGGGATGGGTGACCTCTCGGGAAGTCTCGTGTTGCACCTCCTCCGTTCTACGTCGGTCGAGGCTTATTCTCATGGCGGGCGCACACGCGCATGGTTTCGACTCTCAAAACCTTCACTTGGTCGAGCGAGCCCGGACGTGGCAGGTCGGTTTCCTCACCGCTCGGCTCGATCCTCGCGTTGCCGCAAAAGCTCGAAACGGCCCCGGAAAAGGGTTTCGCAGGGTCGAGGCCGACTCGATCGGGTGGACCGGTTGGGACGAGCGGCCTAAAGACGAGCTTTCCACTCGGGCGCCTCCCGAGCCTCGAGATTCATCCGGACGAAAGTTATCATCGTTTTAAGCGCGCGGCGGTTTTGCGAAGGCATAAAGCGATTGATCGTGCCGGTCTTGACACGTGCGATCATACCAGCACTAACGCACCGATCCCATCGAACTCGCGATTAAGCGTGCTTGGGCGAGAGTGACGGGATGGTGACCTCTGAGAGGCCCCTCGTGTTGCACCTCCTCCGTTTGCGTCGGTCGGGCTTATTCTATTGGTGACGCGCACGCACGGTTGGATTATGAAATCCATCACGCGCGGAGGCAAGCCGGAGGCTGCGCCAGGTCGGTTCCCTCACCGCCGCTCCGATCCTTCGCATTACGCAAAGCTCCAACTTGAGCCCGGCAGGTTTCGGGGTCGAGACGACCTCAACTGGCGACCATGGTTGGGACGGTGGCGGGCTCAAGACGAGCTTTCCGTGGCGCCTCCGGCCTCGAGATTCATCCCGGACCCGAGATTCATCGCGGACGAAAAGTTATGATCATTCGGTGCGCGCGCGGTTTTGCGAAGGCATAAATTAGTTAATCGCGCCATTCTTAACAAAGGATCATGCCAGCACTAATGCACCGATCCCACCGAACTCCGCAGTTAAGTGTGCTTGGGCGAGTAGTATCCGGGATGGGTGACCTCCGGGAAGTCCTCGTGTTGCACTCTCCTCAGTTTCGCGTCGGTCGGGCTTGTCTACATTGGCGGCGCCCATATGGTTCGATTTCTCAAAACCTTCACGGGGCGAAAGGGCCGGGGCCAGAAGCCGGAGTCGGTTTCCTCCGCCGGCTCCGATCCTTGGCGTTGCGCAAGCTTCCAGCGGCCCCGGAAAGGGTTTAAGGGGGTCGAGGCCGACCTCAGCCGGGTGGACCGGTTGGGGCAGCGGGGCTGGGACAAAGCTGCAGTAGCCTCGGGCCTGAATTCATCTGGAGCCAGTTATGATCGTTTAGCGCGCAGCGGCGGTTTTGCGAAGGCATAAAGCGATTGATCGTGCAGGTCTTGGCCCGGTGCGATCATACGCATAATGCACCGGATCAATCGAACACCCATGATTAAAAGCGCTTTGGCGAAGCGTGCGAGATGGGTGACATCCTGGGAAGTCCCTCTGTTGCACCTCCGTTTTGCGTCGGTCGAAGCTTATTACGTTGGCGAGCGCGCACGCGCAAGATGGTGTCGATTTCTCAAAACCTTCCGGGGGCAAGCGAGGGCCGAGACCGCGGCGGAGTCGATTTCCTCACCCGCCAGAAGCTACGATCCCTGGCTTGCCGCAGTGCCCAACGCGGGCCGGAAAGGGTTTGGGGTCGAGACCGACCTCTAACCGAGAACCTGAGATTGGGACGGCGGCGGGCTCGGGACGGGCTTTCCGGCGGCGCCTCCTTCGGGCCCCGAGATTCATCCGGGACAGAAAAGTTATGATCGTTTTAAGCGCGCGCAAATGCTTTGCGAAGGCACAAAGGGTTGATCGTGCCCTCTTGACGGGTGCGATCATACCAGCACTAATGAACGGGATCCCAACGAACTCCGCAATTAAGCGTGCTTGGGCGTGAGTAGTGACCGGGATGGGTGACCTCCGGGAAGTCCTCGTGTTGCACCTCCTCCGTTCTACGTCGGTCGGGCTTATTCTCGATGGCGCGCGCACGCGCATGGTTCGATTACTCAAAACCTTCACGGGGGTCGAAGGCGGCCGGACGTGGCAGGTCGGTTTCCTCGCCGCGGCTCGATCCTCTGCGTTGCCGCAAGCTCCAACGGGCCCCGGAAAGGGTTTAAGGGGTCGAGGCGACCTCGACAGGTGGACCGGTTGGGCGGCGGCCTGGGACGAGCTCAGGCGGCGCCTCCGAGCCTCGAGATTCATCGGACGAGAAAGTTATCATCGTTTTAAGCGCGGCATGGTTTTGCGAGCATAAAGCAGTTGATCGTGCCAGTCTTGACACGTGCGATCATACCGCCACTAATGCGGGATCCCATCGAACTCCATGATTAAGCGTGCTTTGGCGAGAGTAGTCTTGGGATGATGGGTGACCTGGGAAGTCCTCGTGCACCTCCTCCGTTTTGCGTCGGTCGGAGCTTATTCTATTGGTGGCGCGTACGCGCACGGTTTGATTTATGAAATCCATCACGGCGGCGAGCAAGCACAGGGACTATGCGCGGTCGGTTTCCTCACCGCCCGGCTCCGATCCTTCGCATTGCCACCAAGCTCCAGTGAGCCGGAGCCGGGTTCGGGGTCGAGGCGACCTCAACCAGGCCGAGCCCTTGGTTGGGACGGTGGCGGGCTGAGCACGAGCTTTCCGGCGGCGCCTCCGGAGCTCGAGATTCATCCCGGACCGAAGAGATTCATGTGACGAAAGTTATGATCATTCGAAGCGCGGCGGCGGTTTTGCGAAGGCATAGGAGGGTGGTTAATCGCGCCATTCTTAACGAGTGCGATCATGCCGGCACTAATGCCGGATCCCATCGAGAACTCATGAGTTAAGTGTGCTTGGGCGAGAGTAATCTTGGGATGGGTGACCTCTGGGAAGTCTCGTATTTTCCTCACGTTTCGCGTCGGTGGGGCTTATTACGTTGTGGCGGCGCGCTGCCTTCTGTGGTTCAATTCTCAAAACCTTCCACGGGGGCGGCAGGAGCTTGGGGGGGCAGGTCGGTTTCCTCACCCGCCGCTCGATCCTTGGCGTTACCATAAAAGCTCCTAAACGGCCCCCGGAAAGGGTTTCAGGGTCGAGGCCTGGTGGACCCGGTTGGGGCAGGCGCGGGCTCGGGACAAGCTTTCGGCGGCGCCTCCAGGAGCCTCGAGATTCATCTGGGAAAAGTTATGATCGTTTTAAGCGCGCGCGGTTTTGCGAAGGCAGAAAGCGATTGATCGGCCGATCTTGACGGTGCGATCATACAAGCTAATGCACCGGATCCAATCAGAACCGCGAGTTAAGCGTGCTTGGGCGAGATCGATGCGAGATGGGTGACATCTGGGAAGTCCTCATGTTTGCACCTCCCCGTTTGCGTCGGTCAGGCTTATTCTCATTTGGCGGTGCGCACGCGCATGGTGTCGATTTCTCAAAACCTTCCTAGGCAAAGCGAGCTCGAGACCGCGGCAGTCAGTTCCTCACCGCCGGCTCGATCCTTGCGTTGCCGCAAAAGCTCGAAACGAGCCCCGGAAAGGGTTTCTCGTGGGTCGAGACCGACTCAACCGGGTGAACCCCCGATTGGGACGGCGGGCGGCTCGGGACGAGCTTTCCCGGCGCCTCCCGGGCCTCGAGATTCATCTGGGGACGAAAGTTATGATCGTTTTGCGCGCGCGCGCGGTTTGCGAAGGCATAAAGCATTGATCGTGCCAGCTCTTGACGGGTGCGATCATACCAGCACTAATGCACCGGATCAATCGAGAACACCGCATGATTAAGCGTGCTTGGGCGAGAGCGTCTTCGAGATGGGTGACATCCTGGGAAGTCCTCATGTTGCACCTCCCCGTTTTGCGTCGGTCAGGCTTATTCGTTGGCATACAAGACGCGCATGGTGTCGATTTTCTCAAAACCTTCCGGGGGCAAAGGCAGGCCGAGACCGCGGAAGTCTAAGCTTCTCGCCCGCCGCGGATTCGATCCTTGGCGCGTTGCCGCAAAAGCCGAAACGGGCCCCGGGAAGGGTTTTGGGTCGAGACCGACTCAACCGGGTGAACCCCGATTGGGACGGGGCGGCGGGCTCGGATTTAGCTTTCCGCCCGGCGCCTCCGGGCCTCGAGATTCATCCTGGATTTAAAGTTATGATCGTTTAAGCGCGCATGTACCGGGCGATGGTAAAGGCACAAAGCGGTTGATCGTGCCACACTTGACAGTGCGATCATACCAAGACTAATGCACCGGATCCAATCAACATAGCTTAAGCGTGTTTGGCGAGAGCAAGACGAGATGGGTGACATCAGGAAGTCCTCATGTTGCACCTCCTCCGATTCTGCGTCAGGCTTGGGCTTATTCTTCATGGCGGCGCACGCGCATGGTTTCGATTTCTCAAAACCTTCAGGGTCGATGGCATGCCCGGATCAAGGAGTCCCGGATTTCTACGGCTCCGATCCTCTAAGGCCGCAAAGTCTTAAACGGCCTTTAACAGGTTTCGGGGTCAGGGCCGACCCTCGACCGTGTGGACCCCGGCTGGGACGCGCGGCGGCCCAGAGCGAGCTTTCAACGGCGCTCCGAGCCTCGGAATTCATCCTGACGTAAAGTTATGATCGTTTTGGGCGCGCGCGCGGCTTCTTGCGAGGCATGAGCAGCTTGATCGTGCTCGTTTCGACACGTGCGATCATGCTCGCAGCTATCACGCACGCGATCCCATCGAACTCGCAGCTTAAGCGTTGCTTCGGAGGAGTAGCTGCAGGATCGGTGACCTCTGAGAAGTCCTCGTGTTGCACCTCCTCGCGTTTGCGTCGGTCGGAGAGCATTATTTGGCGAGCGCGCACGCGCATGAACTGTTCTCAAAACCTTCACGGGGCGAGCAGCCCTGACGGAGGCCTGGGCTTCCCCTCACCCGCCGGCTCCGATCCTTGGCGTTGCCGCCAAAAGTTCCGAAACGGGCCCCGGAAAGGCTGGTCGAGGGTCACCTCAACCGGTGGACTGGGACGGGCGGGGCGGGCTCAGGACAGCTTACAGAGGGCGCCCCGGCCAGATTCATCCTGGATGAAAAGTTATGATCGCTTTAAAGACACAGCGCCTGTTTTGCGAAGGCATGTGCGCTTGATCGCGCACACTTGACAAAAGTGCGATCATACCAGCATTAATGCACCGGATCCCATCGTAACCCGCTAGCTAAGCGTGCTTTGGCGAGAGTAGACGGGATGGTGACCATCCCGGAAGTCCTCATGCCGCACCTCCTCCTTTTGCGTTTCTGGGCCGGCTTATTCTCATATCGCTGGCGCACGCACATGGTGTCGACAAAAACCTTCTCGGGAGGCGGCTGGGACCGCGGCAGGTCGGGTTTCTCACCCGCCGCTCGCATCCCCGGCGTTTGCCGCAAAGCTCCGGAACGGAATTTCCTGGAACAGGTTTCTCGGGTCGATCACCAATCGGCGTAAGCCTGGTTGGGACGGCAAGGGCTTCCAGATTTAGTCACACGCTCTCCTCGGGCCTCTTCGAGATTCATCCTCGACAGAAAGTTATGATCGCTTTTAAGCGCCACGCGCCTGGCGAAGGCATAAAGCAGCCGGATCGGCCACTTGATAAAAAGTGATCATACCAGCACTAATGCACCGGATCCCATCGTAACTCCGGCAATTGCCGCGGCTTGGGCGAGTAGTACCGATGGTGGTGACCTCCGGGAAGTCCTCGTGGTTGAACTCCTCCGCTTTTTGCTTGCGGCCAAAGCTTGTTCTTTGGTGGGCGACACGCCGCCATGGTTTCGACACTCAAAACCTTCACGGTCGGCGGCTCGGATCGCGGGCAGGTCGGCTTCTCACCTCGCTGAACTGATCCTCTGGCAGCAAGAAAAACGGTAAACCCTGGAAAGGGTTTCAGTCGCAGGTAAACACTCAATCAAGGAGTCTGGGTTGGGACGGCGGCGGACGCAGGACTAGCTTCAAGGGGCGCCCCGCCTCGTAGATTCATCCTGATGAAAGTTGATCGCTTGCCGCTACAAGGCGAGCCTGGCGTAAGGCATAAAGCGCTGATCGCCAGGCATGGGCTTGGACGCTTAAGGCGATCACAGCCAAGCACTAATCGCACCGATCCCGACGTCGACCCGCAGCTTGGGTCGCTCGGGCGTAGAGCATCGGACGGTGACTCGGAAGTTCGCAGGTCGCACCTCCGGCTTTGGCGCTTCTGGCCGGGCTTATTCTATCGGTGGCGCCATGACACGCCGCGATCGTGCTTTCGATTTATGAAATCCATCACGGCGCGAGGCAAGCTCTGATCACATGTTTGCTTCTCACCCGCCGGGCCTCCGATCCTTCGTGATTAAGCCGCAGCAAAGCTCAAACAGTTCCTAACGTGCTTCGGGTCAAGACGACCAATCGGGCAGCCATGGTTGGGACGGTGGGCGGCCTCGTGGACGAAGCCACCGGGGCGCCGCTCGAGATTCATCCCGACCGATTCATCATGGATGCAGGTGTTATGATCATTCGGACAGCTGCGTTGCTCACAAGGCATAAAGCGTGCTTAATCGTGCCATTCTTAACAAAGCATCATACCAAAGACGATCAATCGATCCCACCGTAACTCCGCAGTTAAGTGTGTCGCGAGAGTAGTACTGACGGTGACCTCGGAAGTCCTCATGTCGCACCCTCCGTTTCGTCATTTGCTTATTCTCGTTGATTATACAAGACGCGCATGGTTTCGATTTCTCTCAAAACCTTCACGGGCGATAGGCAGTCCTGACCGGCAGGTTTCTCACCCGCTGCTTGATCCTTGGCGCTGCCGCAAAGTCCAAACCGGCCCCTGAAGGGTTTCGTCGAGGTCGACCAACCGGGGACTCCCGACGGTATGCTCAGAGGCTTTACAAATACGCGCTCCCGCCTCGGAGATTCATCCTGGACAGAAAGTTATGATCGCTTTTGTGCGCTACGCGGCTTTGCTAAGGCATAGCGCTTGATCGTGCCTTGGATGTGCGATCATACCAAAGACTAACGCATCTGATCCAATCGAACTCCGGCAGCTTGTCTGCTGGGGCGAGCAAGTAGTACTGGGACGGGTGACATCCCGGGAAGTCCTCGTGTTGCACCTCCCCTTTGCTTTAAGGCCAAATGGGCTTATTCTTTTGGGCGCGCACGCGCATGGTGTCGATTGCAAAACCTTCCCGGCAAAGGCGGGCTCCAGGACCGCGGCAGCCTGGTTTCCTCACCCACGCTGATCCTCGGCGCGCGGCAAAGCCCAAACGGCCCCGAAGGGTTTTGGGTCCAGGTCGACTCAACCGGTGAACTCTGATTGGGACGGCGCGGCTCAGGACGAGCTTTCCAGGCGCTCGGGCCTCGAGATTCATCCTGGATAAAGTTATGATCGCTTTAAGCGCTAGGCACGCGGCTTTTGGTAAAGGCACAAAGCTTGATCGCCTACTCTTGGATAAAGGACATACGCAAAGACTAATGCACCCGGATCCATCAACACCGTGCTTAAGCTTTGGAGAGTAGCATCGGGATGGGTGACATCCTAGGAAGTCTCTCATGTTGCACCTCCTCCATTTTGCGTCGGCCGGGCTTTATTCTTTTGGGGGCGCGCACGCTATGGTTTCGATTGCTCAAAACCTTCACGGTCGGAGGCGGGCCCGGGGACCGCGGGCAGGCCTTCGGCTTCCTCACCCGGCGGTTCCGATCCTTTGCGTTGCCGCAAAGCTCCCGAAACGGGCCCCGGAACAGGTTTTGGGGTCGAGGTCGACCTCCACCAGGCGGACCGGCTGGGACGGCGGCGGGCTCGGGGACGAGCTTCCACGGCGTCCCGAGCCTCGAGATTCATCCCTGACGAAAGTTATGATCGTTTGAAGCGCGCGCGGCGGTTTTGCGAAGGCATAGCAGCTTGATCGCGCCACACTTGACAAAGGTGCATACCAAGACTAATGCACCGGATCCCATCGAACTCCGCAGCTGAGCGTGCTTTGGGCGAGTAGTACCGGGGATGGGTGACCTCCCGGGGAAGTCCTCGTGTTGCACCTCCTCATTTTTTGCGTCCGGGCTTGTTCTTGGTCAAAGGCGCGCACGCACATGGTTTCGATTGCTCAAATCCTTCTAGGCGGGCGGGGAGGCGGCCCGGGACCGAGGCAGTCGGTTTCCTCACCCGGCAGCTCCGATCCTTGGCGTTGCCGCAAAGCTCCGAAACGGGCCCGAAGAGGTTTTTGGGTCGAGGTCGACCAACCGGCGAGCCATGGCTGGGACGGCGGCGGGCTCAGACGAGCTTTCAGAGGCGCTCCCGGGCCTCGAGATTCATCCCGACCCGAGTTATGATCGCATTGAAGAGGCGCGGCCCGGCGAAGGCATAAAGCGCTGATCGCGCCACACTTGACAAAGCGATCATACCAGCACTAATGCACCGGATCCCATCAAAACTCCGCAGCTAAGCGTGCTTGGGCGAGAGTAGTACGGGATGGGTGACCTCCTGGGAAGTCCTCGTGTTGCACCTCCTCCTTTTTGCGTCAGTCGGGCTTATTCTTTTTGGTGGCGCGCACGCGCATGGTTTCGACTGCTCAAATCCTTCTCGGCGGCGGAGGGGGCCCGGACCGGGCAGGTCGGTTTCCTCACCCGGCGGCTCCGATCCTTGGCGTTGCGCAAAGCTCCAAACGGCCCCGGAACAGGCTAGGTTTTTCGAGGTCGACTCAACCGGGCGAGCCCTGGCTGGGATGGTGGCGGGCTGTGGACGAAGCTTTGCCGGCGCTCCCGGCCTCGAGATTCATCCTGGATGTAGTAAAGTTATGATCGTTTTAAAGCGCGCGCGGCGGCCATCGGCGGGAAGGCAAAGCGCTGATCGCGCCACACTTGGAAAAGGGATCATACCAAAGACTAATGCACCGGATCCCATCAACACCGCTAAGCGTGCTTGGGCGAGAGTAGACTCGGGACGGGTGACCTCCCCGGGAAGTCCTCGTGTTGCACCTCCTCCTTTTGCGCAAGGCCGGCTTGTTCTTTTTGGTGGCGCGCACGCGCATGGTTTCGATCGCTCAAATCCTTCTGGGGTGAGGCGATGGCCCGGACCGCGGCAGTCGGCTTCCTCACCCGCGTTCCCGATCCTTGGCGTTGATGCAAAAGTCCGAAACGGCCCCGGAACAGGTTTCGGGTCGAGGTCGACCTCAACCGGGCGAGCCCTGGTTGGGACGGCGGCGGCTCAGACGAGCTTCCACGCGCTCCCCGGCCTCGAGATTCATCCCGGACAGAAAGTTATGATCGTTTGAGCGCGGCGGCCCGTGGCGAAGGCATGCAGCTTGATCGCGCCACACTTGGGACAAGTGCGATCATACCAGACTAATGCACCGGATCCCATCAGAACTCCGCAATTAAGCGTGCTTGGGCGAGAGGCACGGGGATGGGTGACCTCCCGGGAAGTCCTCTCGTGTTGCACCTCCTCCTTTTGCGCCGCCGGGCTTGTTCTTTTGGTGGCGCGCACGCGCAAGGTTTCGATTGCTCAAATCCTTCGGAGGCGGAGGCGGGCCCGGACGCGCGGCAGACCGGTTTCCTCACCCGGCGGCTCCGATCCTTGGCGTTGCTGCAAAGCTCCGAAACGGCCCGGAACAGTTTCGGGGTCCAGGTCGACCTCAACCGGCGAGCCCCGGGTTGGGACGGGCGGCGGCTCAGGACGAAGCTTTCAGGCGCCTCCCGGCCTCGAGATTCATCCCGACTGAAAGTTATGATCGTTGAAGGCGCGCGCGCGCCCGGCGAAGGCATGCGCTGATCGCGCCACACTTGAAAGGTGCGATCATACCAAGACTAATGCACCGGATCCCATCGAACTCCGCAGCTTAAGCGTGCTTGGGCGAGAGTAGTAGACCGGGACGTGGTGACCTCCGGGAAGTCCTCGTGTTGCACCTCCTCCTTTTGCGCGGCCGGGCTTGTTCTTTGGGGCGCGCACGCGCATGGTTTCGATCGCTCAAATCCTTCGGCGGCGGAGGCGGGCTCCCCGGAAACGGCAGTCGCTTCTCACCGGCCGCCCGATCCTTGGCGTTGCTGCAAAAGTTCAAACGGCCCCGAACAGGTTTCGGGGTCGAGGTCGACTCAACCGGCGAGCCCCGGTTGGGACGGCGGCAGGCTCGGACGAGCTTTCCAAACGGGGCGCTCCCGGCTCGAGATTCATCCCGACAAAAGTTATGATCGTTGAAGCGCGCGGCGCCCGGCGAAGGCATAAAGCGCTGATCGCGCCACACTTGACAAAGCGATCATACCAAGACTAATGCACCGGATCCCATCGAACTCCGCAGCTTAAGCGTGCTTGGGCGAGAGTAGTACCGGGATGGGTGACCTCCGGGAAGTCCTCGTGTTGCACCTCCTCCTTTTGCGTCCGGGCTTTATTCTTTGGTGGCGCGCACGCGCATGGTTTCGATCGCTCAAATCCTTCTCACGGCGGAGGCGGGCCCGGGGATCGCGGCAGGTCGGTTTTCTCACCCGGCGGCCCGATCCTTGGCGTTGCCGCAAAAGCTCCGAAACGGGCCCCGAACAGGTTTCTGGGTCGAGGTCGACCTCAACCGGCGAGCCCCTGGTTGGGATGGCGCGGGCTCAGACGAGCTTTGGGGCTAGGCGCCTCCCGGCCTCGAGATTCATCCCGGACAAAAGTTATGATCGTTTGAGCGGCGCGCGGCGGCCTTGCGAAGGCATGTGCGCTGATCGCGCCACACTTGAAAGGTGCGATCATACCAAAGACTAATGCACGGATCCCATCGAAACTCCGCAGCTAAGCGTGCTTGGGCGAGAGTAGAACGGGATGGGTGACCTCCGGAAGTCCTCGTGTTGCACCTCCTCCTTTTGCGTCTAGGCCGGCTTGTTCTTTTGGTGGCGCGCACGCGCATGGTTTCGATCGCTCAAATCCTTCGCGGCGGAGGCGGGCCCGGGACCGCGGCAGGTCGGCTTCCTCACCCGGCGGCTCCGATCCTTGGCGTTGCCGCAAAAGCTCCGAAACGGGCCCCGAACAGGTTTCGGGGTCGAGGTCGACCAACCGGCGAGCCCTGGTTGGGACGGGCGCGTGGCTCAGGACGAAGCTTTCCGGCGCTCCCGGCCTCGAGATTCATCCCGACAGAAAGTTATGATCGTTGAAGCGCGCGCGGCGCCTGGCGAAGGCATAAAGCGCTTGATCGCGCCACACTTGACAAAAGCGATCATACCAAAGACTAATGCACCGGATCCCATCGAACTCCGCAGCTTAAGCGTGTTTTGGGCGAGAGTAGTACTGGGACGGGTGACCTCCGGGAAGTCCTCGTGTTGCACCTCCTTTTGCGCGCCCGGCTTATTCTTTGGTGGCGCGCACGCGCATGGTTTCGATTGCTCAAATCCTTTCTCGGAGGCGGAGGCGGCCCGGACCGCGCAGGTCGGCTTCTCACCCGGCTCTCCGATCCTTGGCGTTGCTGCAAAGCTTCGAAACGGGCCCCGAACAGGTTTTGGGGTCGAGGTCGACTCAACCGGCGAGCCCTGGTTGGGACGGGCGGCGGCTCAGGACGAGCTTCCAGCCGGCGCCTCCCGGCCTCGAGATTCATCCCGACAAAGTTATGATCGTTTAAAGCGCGCGCGCGCGGCCCCGGCGAAGGCATAAAGCGCTTGATCGCGCCACACTTGACAAAGCGATCATACCAGCACTAATGCACCGATCCCATCGAACTCCGCAGCTTAAGCGTGCTTGGGCGAGAGTAGTACGGGATGGGTGACCTCCGGGAAGTCCTCGTGTTGCACCTCCTCCTTTTTGCGTCGCCGGGCTTATTCTTTTGGTGGCGCGCACGCGCATGGTTTCGATTGCTCAAATCCTTCTCGGGGAGGCTGGGCCCGGACCGCGGCAGGTCGGTTTCTCACCCGGCGGCTCCGATCCTTGGCGTTGCCGCAAAAGCTCCGAAACGGGCCCCGAACAGGTTTCGGGTCGAGGTCGACCAACCGGCGAGCCCGGGTGGGACGGCGGCGGCTCGTGGACGAGCTTTCCAGCGGCCTCCCGGCCTCGAGATTCATCCCGACAGAAAGTTATGATCGTTGGCGCGCGCGCGGCGGCCTTGCGAAGGCATAAAGCTTGATCGCGCCACACTTGACAAAGTGCGATCATACCAAAGACTAATGCACCGATCCCATCGAACTCCGCAGCTTAAGCGTGCTTGGGCGAGAGAGTACGGGATGGGTGACCTCCGGGAAGTCCTCGTGTTGCACCTCCTCCTTTTGCGTCGCCGGCTTGTTTTTTGGTGGCGCGCACGCGCATGGTTTCGATTGCTCAAATCCTTCTCGGGCGGCGGAGGCGGCCCGGACCGCGGCAGTCTGCTTCCTCACCCGGCTGCTCCGATCCTTGGCGTTGCTCGCAAAGCTCCGAAACGGGCCCCGAACAGGTTTGGGGTCGAGGTCGACCAACCGGCGAGCCCGGTTGGGACGGCGGCGGCTCAGGACGAGCTTTCAAGGCGCCCCGGCCTCGAGATTCATCCCGGATGAAAGTTATGATCGTTGAAGCGCGCGGCGGCCCGGCGAAGGCATAAAGCAGCTTGATCGCGCCACACTTGACAGGTGCGATCATACCAAAGACTAATGCACCGGATCCCATCGAACTCCGCAGCTAAGCGTGCTTGGGCGAGAGTAGATCGGGATGGGTGACCTCCGGGAAGTCCTCGTGTTGCACCTCCTCCTTTTGCGCCGCCGGGCTTGTTCTTTTTTGCGCGCGCACGCGCATGGTTTCGATTGCTCAAATCCTTCTGGTGGAGGCGGAGGCGGGCCCGGACCGGCAGGCCGTTTCCTCACCCGGCGCTCCGATCCTGCGTTGCCGCAAAGCTCCCAAACGGGCCCCGAACAGGTTTCGGGGTCGAGGTCGACCTCAACCGGCGAGCCCTCGGCTGGGACGGCGGCGGGCTCAGACGAGCTTTCCGGCGCCTCCCGGCCTCGAGATTCATCCCTGACGAAAGTTATGATCGTGCGCGCGCGCGGCCCGGGCGAAGGCATGCATGCGCTGATCGCGCCACACTTGACAAAGTGCGATCATACCAGCACTAATGCACGGATCCCATCGAACTCCGCAGCTAAGCGTGCTTGGGCGAGAGTAGTACGGGATGGGTGACCTCCCGGGAAGTCCTCGTGTTGCACCTCCTCCTTTTGCGCACGGCTTATTCTTTGGTGGCGCGCACGCGCATGGTTTCGATTGCTCAAATCCTTCTCGGGGCGGAGGCGGGCCCGGACCGCGGCAGGTCGGTTTCTCACCCGGCGCTCCGATCCTGGCGTTGCTCGCAAAGCTCCGAAACGGGCCCCGAACAGCTCGGGTCGAGGTCGACCTCAACCGGCGAGCCTGGTTGGGACGCGGCGGCTCAGACGAGCTTTCCACAGGCGCCTCCCGGGCCTCGAGATTCATCCCGGATTTAAAGTTATGATCGTTGAAGCGCGCGCGCGGCTCGGCGAAGGCATAGCAGCTTGATCGCGCCACACTTGACAAAGCGATCATACCAAAGACTAATGCACCGGATCCCATCGAACTCCGCAGCTAAGCGTGCTTGGGCGAGAGTAGTAGTACGGGATGGGTGACCTCCTAGGGGAAGTCCTCGTGTTGCACCTCCTCCTTTTGCGTCGCCGGGCTTATTTTTTGGTGGCGCGCACGCGCATGGTTTCGATCGCTCAAATCCTTCTCGGCGGAGGAGGGGCCCGGACCGCGCAGTCGCTTTCCTCACCCGGCGGCTCCGATCCTTGGCGTTGCCGCAAAGCTCCGAAACGGGCCCCGAACAGTTTCGGGGTCGAGGTCGACTCAACCGGCGAGCCCTGGTTGGGACGGCGGGCGGCTCAGGACGAGCTTTCCACGGCGCTCCCGGCCTCGAGATTCATCCCGACGTAAAGTTATGATCGCTTTGCGCGCGGCGGCTTCGGCGAAGGCATAAAGCAAGTTGATCGCGCCACACTTGACGGTGCGATCATACCAAGACTAATGCACCGGATCCCATCGTAACTCCGCAGCTTAAGCGTGCTTGGGCGAGAGTAGTACTGGGATGGGTGACCTCCCGGGAAGTCCTCGTGTTGCACCTCCTCCTTTTGCGCGCCGGCTTGTTCTTTGGGGCGCACGCGCATGGTTTCGATTGCTCAAATCCTTTCGGCGGCGGAGGCGGGCCCGGACCGCGGCAGGTCGGGCTTCCTCACCCGGCGGCTCCGATCCTTGGCGTTGCCGCAAAAGCTCCGAAACGGGCCCCGAACAGGTTTCGGGGTCGAGGTCGACTCAACCGGCGAGCCCGGTTGGGACGGGCGGCGGCTCAGACGAGCTTTCCATGCGCGCGCTCCCGGCCTCGAGATTCATCCCGACAGAAAGTTATGATCGTTGAAGCGCGCGCGCGCCCGGCGAAGGCATAGCGCTGATCGCGCCACACTTGACAGTGCGATCATACCAAGACTAATGCACGGATCCCATCGAACTCCGCAGCTTAAGCGTGCTTGGGCGAGAGTAGTACTGGGATGGGTGACCTCCCGGGAAGTCCTCGTGTTGCACCTCCTCCTTTTGCGCGCGGCCGGCTTGTTCTTTTGTGGCGCGCACGCACAAGGTTTCGATTGCTCAAATCCTTCTCGGCGGAGGCGGGCCCGGACCGCGCAGGTCGGTTTCTCACCCGGCGGCTCCGATCCTTGGCGTTGCCGCAAAGTCCGAAACGGGCCCCGGAACAGGTTTCTGGGGTCGAGGTCGACTCAACCGGCGAGCCCGGCTGGGACGGCGGCGGGCTCGTGGACGAGCTTTCCAGGCGCTCCCGGCCTCGAGATTCATCCCGATGAAAGTTATGATCGTTGAAAGCGCGCGGCGGCCCGGCGAAGGCATAAAGCGCTTGATCGCGCCACACTTGAGGTGCGATCATACCAAAGACTAATGCACCGGATCCCATCGAACTCCGCAGCTTAAGCGTGCTTGGGCGAGAGTAGTACCGGGATGGGTGACCTCCCCGGGAAGTCCTCGTGTTGCACCTCCTCCTTTTGCGCGCCGGCTTGTTCTTTTGGTGGCGCGCACGCGCATGGTTTCGATTGCTCAAATCCTTCTCGCGGCGGAGGCGGGCCCGGACCGCGGCAGGTCGGTTTCCTCACCCGGCGGCTCCGATCCTTGGCGTTGCTGCAAAAGCTCCGAAACGGGCCCCGGAACAGGTTTTGGGTCGAGGTCGACTCAACCGGGCGAGCCCTGGCTGGGACGGCGGCGGGCTCAGGACGAGCTTCCAAGGCGCTCCCGGCCTCGAGATTCATCCCGGATTTAAAGTTATGATCGTTTGAAGCGCGCGCGGCGGCCCGGGCGAAGGCATAAAGCAGCTTGATCGCGCCACACTTGACAAAGCGATCATACCAAAGACTAATGCACCGGATCCCATCGAACTCCGCAGCTAAGCGTGCTTGGGCGAGAGTAGTACGGGATGGGTGACCTCCCGGGAAGTCCTCGTGTTGCACCTCCTCCTTTTGCGGCCGGGCTTGTTCTTTTGGTGGCGCGCACGCGCATGGTTTCGATTGCTCAAATCCTTCTCGGCGGCGGAGGCGGGCCCGGACCGCGGCAGGTCGGTTTCTCACCCGGCGGCTCCGATCCTTGGCGTTGCCGGAAAAGCTCCGAAACGGGCCCCGGAACAGGTTTCGGGGTCGAGGTCGACTCAACCGGCGAGCCCGGTTGGGACGGCGGCGGCTCAGGACGAGCTTTCCAGGCGCTCCCGGCCTCGAGATTCATCCCGGGATAGAAAGTTATGATCGTTTGAAGTGCGCGCGCGGCCCGGCGAAGGCATAAAGCGCTTGATCGCGCCCACACTTGACAAAAGCGATCATACCAAGACTAATGCACCGGATCCCATCGAACTCCGCAGCTTAAGCGTGCTTGGGCGAGAGTAGTACCGGGACGGGTGACCTCCCGGGAAGTCCTCGTGTTGCACCTCCTCCTTTTGCGCGCCGGGCTTGTTCTTTTGGGGCGCGCACGCACATGGTTTCGATTGCTCAAATCCTTCTAGGCGGCGGAGGCGGGCCCGGGACCGCGGCAGGTCGGTTTCCTCACCCGGCGGCTCCGATCCTTGGCGTTGCTGCAAAGCTCCGAAACGGGCCCCGGAACAGGTTTCGGGGTCGAGGTCGACTCAACCGGCGAGCCCTGGTTGGGACGGCGGCGGGCTCGTGGACGAGCTTTCCAAATGCAGGCGCCTCCCGGCCTCGAGATTCATCCCGACAGAAAGTTATGATCGTTTGAAGCGCGCGCGGCGGCCCGGGCGAAGGCATAAAGCGCTTGATCGCGCCACACTTGACAAAGTGCGATCATACCAAGACTAATGCACCGGATCCCATCGAACTCCGCAGTTAAGCGTGCTTGGGCGAGAGTAGTATCGGGATGGGTGACCTCCCGGGAAGTCCTCGTGTTGCACCTCCTCCTTTTTGCGTCGCCGGCTTGTTATTTTGGTGGCGCGCACGCACATGGTTTCGATTGCTCAAATCCTTCTCGGCGGCGGAGGCGGGCCCGGGACCGCGGCAGGTCGGTTTCCTCACCCGGCGGCTCCGATCCTTGGCGTTGCTGCAAAAGTCCGAAACGGGCCCCGAACAGGTTTCGGGGTCGAGGTCGACTCAACCGGCGAGCCCTGGTTGGGACGGGGCGGCGGCTCAGACGAGCTTTCCAGCGGCGCTCCCGGCCTCGAGATTCATCCCGGACGTAAAGTTATGATCGTTTGAAGCGCGCGCGCGGCGGCCCGGCGAAGGCATAAAGCAAGCTGATCGCGCCACACTTGACAAAGCGATCATACAAAGACTAATGCACCGGATCCCATCGAACTCCGCAGCTTAAGCGTGCTTGGGCGAGAGTAGTACGGGATGGGTGACCTCCCGGGAAGTCCTCGTGTTGCACCTCCTCCTTTTGCGTCGCCGGGCTTGTTCTTTTGGTGGCGCGCACGCGCATGGTTTCGATTGCTCAAATCCTTCTCGGCGGCGGAGGCGGGCCCGGACCGCGGCAGTCGGCTTCCTCACCCGGCGGCTCCGATCCTTGGCGTTGCCGCAAAGCTCCAAACGGGCCCCGGAACAGGTTTCGGGGTCGAGGTCGACTCAACCGGCGAGCCCTGGTTGGGACGGCGGCGGCCTGGGGACGAGCTTTCCAGAGGGCGCTCCCGGCCTCGAGATTCATCCGGACAGAAAGTTATGATCGTTTGAAGCGCGCGCGGCGGCCTGGCGAAGGCATAAAGCAGTTGATCGCGCCACACTTGACAAGTGCGATCATACCAAAGACTAATGCACCGGATCCCATCGAACTCCGCAGCTTAAGCGTGCTTGGGCGAGAGTAGACGGGATGGGTGACCTCCCGGGAAGTCCTCGTGTTGCACCTCCTCCTTTTTGCGTCAGTCGGGCTTGTTCTTTGGTGGCGCGCACGCGCAAGGTTTCGATTGCTCAAATCCTTCTCGGCGGCGGAGGCGGGCCCGGGACCGCGGCAGGTCGGTTTCCTCACCCGGCGGCTCCGATCCTTGGCGTTGCTGCAAAAGCTCCGAAACGGGCCCCGGAACAGGTTTTTGGGGTCGAGGTCGACCTCAACCGGGCGAGCCCTGGTTGGGACGGCGGCGGGCTCAGGACGAGCTTTCCAGAGGCGCCTCCCGGGCCTCGAGATTCATCCCGACACAGAAAGTTATGATCGTTTGAAGCGCGCGGCGGCCCGGCGAAGGCATAAAGCAGCTTGATCGCGCCACACTTGACAAGGTGCGATCATACCAAGACTAATGCACCGGATCCCATCGAACTCCGCAGCTTAAGCGTGCTTGGGCGAGAGTAGTACCGGGATGGGTGACCTCCCGGGAAGTCCTCGTGTTGCACCTCCTCCTTTTGCGCCGCCGGGCTTGTTCTTTGGTGGCGCGCACGCGTATGGTTTCGATTGCTCAAATCCTTCTCGGCGGCGGAGGCGGGCCCGGGACCGCGGCAGGTCGGTTTCCTCACCCGGCGGCTCCGATCCTTGGCGTTGCTGCAAAAGCTCCGAAACGGGCCCCGGAACAGGTTTTCGGGGTCGAGGTCGACCTCAACCGGGCGAGCCCTGGTTGGGACGGCGGCGGGCTCAGACGAGCTTTCCAGCGCGCTCCCGGCCTCGAGATTCATCCCGACAGAAAGTTATGATCGTTTGAAGCGCGCGCGCGGCGGCCCGGCGAAGGCATAAAGCAGCTTGATCGCGCCACACTTGACAGTGCGATCATATCCAAAGACTAATGCACCGGATCCCATCGAACTCCGCAGCTTAAGCGTGCTTGGGCGAGAGTAGTACGGGATGGGTGACCTCCCGGGAAGTCCTCGTGTTGCACCTCCTCCTTTTGCGTCGGGCCGGGCTTGTTCTTTTGGTGGCGCGCACGCGCATGGTTTCGATTGCTCAAATCCTTCTCGGCGGCGAGGCGGGCCCGGACCGCGGCAGTCGGTTTCTCACCCGGCGGCTCCGATCCTTGGCGTTGCCGCAAAGCTCCGAAACGGGCCCCGAACAGGTTTCGGGGTCGAGGTCGACCTCAACCGGCGAGCCCCGGTTGGGACGCGGCGGGCTCAGACGAGCTTTCCAGAGGCGCCTCCCGGCCTCGAGATTCATCCCGGATGTAAAGTTATGATCGTTTGAAGAAGCGCGCGCGGCGGCCTCGGGCGAAGGCATAAAGCGCTTGATCGCGCCACACTTGACAGTGCGATCATACCAAAGACTAATGCACCGGATCCCATCGAACTCCGCAGCTTAAGCGTGCTTGGGCGAGAGTAGTACGGGATGGGTGACCTCCGGGAAGTCCTCGTGTTGCACCTCCTCCTTTTGCGCCGCCGGGCTTGTTCTTTTTGGTGGCGCGCACGCGCATGGTTTCGATTGCTCAAATCCTTCTCGGCGGCGGAGGCGGGCCCGGACCGCGGCAGGTCGGTTTCCTCACCCGGCGGCTCCGATCCTTGGCGTTGCCGCAAAGCTCCGAAACGGGCCCCGAACAGGTTTCGGGGTCGAGGTCGACCTCAACCGGCGAGCCCCGGTTGGGACGGCGGCGGCTCAGACGAGCTTTCAAGGCGCTCCCGGCCTCGAGATTCATCCCGGACAGAAAGTTATGATCGTTTGAAGCGCGCGCGGCGGCCCGGCGAAGGCATAAAGCGCTTGATCGCGCCACACTTGAAGTGCGATCATACCAAAGACTAATGCACCGGATCCCATCGAACTCCGCAGCTTAAGCGTGCTTGGGCGAGAGTAGTACGGGATGGGTGACCTCCCGGGAAGTCCTCGTGTTGCACCTCCTCCTTTTGCGTCGGGCCGGGCTTGTTCTTTTGGTGGCGCGCACGCGCATGGTTTCGATTGCTCAAATCCTTCTCGCGGCGGAGGCGGGCCCGGACCGGGCAGGTCGGTTTCCTCACCCGCGGCTCCGATCCTTGGCGTTGCCGCAAAGCTCCGAAACGGGCCCCGGAACAGGTTTCGGGGTCGAGGTCGACTCAACCGGCGAGCCCTGGTTGGGACGGCGGCGGGCTCAGGACGAGCTTTCCAGGCGCCTCCCGGCCTCGAGATTCATCCCGACAGAAAGTTATGATCGTTTGAAGCGCGCGCGGCCCGGCGAAGGCATAAAGCGCTTGATCGCGCCACACTTGACAAAGTGCGATCATACCAGCACTAATGCACCGGATCCCATCGAACTCCGCAGCTTAAGCGTGCTTGGGCGAGAGTAGTACGGGATGGGTGACCTCCCGGGAAGTCCTCGTGTTGCACCTCCTCCTTTTTGCGTCGGGCCGGCTTGTTCTTTTGGTGGCGCGCACGCGCATGGTTTCGATTGCTCAAATCCTTTCGGCGGCGGAGGCGGGCCGGGACCGCGGCAGGTCGGTTTCCTCACCCGGCGGCTCCGATCCTTGGCGTTGCCGCAAAGCTCCGAAACGGGCCCCGAACAGGTTTCGGGGTCGAGGTCGACCTCAACCGGCGAGCCCTGGTTGGGACGGCGGCGGCTCAGACGAGCTTTCAAGGCGCTCCCGGCCTCGAGATTCATCCCGGACAGTAAAGTTATGATCGTTTGAAGCGCGCGCGGCGGCCCCGGCGAAGGCATAAAGCGCTTGATCGCGCCACACTTGACAAAGCGATCATACAAAGACTAATGCACCGGATCCCATCGAACTCCGCAGCTTAAGCGTGCTTGGGCGAGAGTAGTACGGGATGGGTGACCTCCCGGGAAGTCCTCGTGTTGCACCTCCTCCTTTTGCGTCGCCGGGCTTGTTCTTTTGGTGGCGCGCACGCGCATGGTTTCGATTGCTCAAATCCTTCTCGGCGGCGAGGCGGGCCCGGACCGCAGGCAGGTCGGTTTCTCACCCGGCGGCTCCGATCCTTGGCGTTGCCGCAAAAGCTCCGAAACGGGCCCGGAACAGGTTTCTCGGGGTCGAGGTCGACTCAACCGGCGAGCCCTGGTTGGGACGGCGGGCGGCTCGGACGAGCTTTCAGCAAGGCGCTCCCGGCCTCGAGATTCATCCCGACAGAAAGTTATGATCGTTGATGCGCGCGGCGGCCCGGGCGAAGGCATAAAGCAGCTTGATCGCGCCACACTTGACAAAGCGATCATACCAAGACTAATGCACCGGATCCCATCGAACTCCGCAGCTTAAGCGTGCTTGGGCGAGAGTAGTACGGGATGGGTGACCTCCCGGGAAGTCCTCGTGTTGCACCTCCTTTTTGCGTCGCCGGGCTTGTTCTTTGGTGGCGCGCACGCGCATGGTTTCGATTGCTCAAATCCTTCTCGGCGGCGGAGGCGGGCCTCGGGGACCGCGGCAGTCGGTTTCCTCACCCGGCGGCTCCGATCCTTGGCGTTGCCGCAAAGCTCCGAAACGGGCCCCGAACAGGTTTCGGGGTCGAGGTCGACCTCAACCGGCGAGCCCTGGTTGGGACGGCGGCGGGCTCAGACGAGCTTCAGCAGGCGCCTCCCGGCCTCGAGATTCATCCCGACAGAAAGTTATGATCGTTTGAAGCGCGCGCGCGGCGGCCGGCGAAGGCAAAAAGCTTGATCGCGCCACACTTGACAGTGCGATCATACCAAGACTAATGCACCGGATCCCATCGAACTCCGCAGCTTAAGCGTGCTTGGGCGAGAGTAGTACGGGATGGGTGACCTCCCGGGAAGTCCTCGTGTTGCACCTCCTCCTTTTGCGTCGCCGGGCTTGTTCTTTTGGTGGCGCGCACGCGCATGGTTTCGATTGCTCAAATCCTTCTCGGCGGCGGAGGCGGGCCCGGACCGGCAGGTCGGGTTTCCTCACCCGGCGGCTCCGATCCTTGGCGTTGCCGCAAAAGCTCCGAAACGGGCCCCGAACAGGTTTCGGGGTCGAGGTCGACCTCAACCGGCGAGCCCCGGTTGGGACGGCGGCGGCTCAGACGAGCTTTCAGCAGGCGCCTCCCGGCCTCGAGATTCATCCCGGACAGAAAGTTATGATCGTTTGAAGCGCGCGGCGGCCCGGCGAAGGCATAAAGCGCTTGATCGCGCCACACTTGACAGTGCGATCATACCAAAGACTAATGCACCGGATCCCATCGAACTCCGCAGCTTAAGCGTGCTTGGGCGAGAGTAGTATCGGGATGGGTGACCTCCGGGAAGTCCTCGTGTTGCACCTCCTCCTTTTTGCGTCGCCGGGCTTGTTCTTTTGGTGGCGCGCACGCGCATGGTTTCGATTGCTCAAATCCTTTCGGCGGCGGAGGCGGGCCCGGACCGCGGCAGGTCGGTTTCCTCACCCGCGGCGGATCCGATCCTTGGCGTTGCCGCAAAGCTCCGAAACGGGCCCCGGAACAGGTTTCGGGGTCGAGGTCGACTCAACCGGCGAGCCCTGGTTGGGACGGCGGCGGCTCAGACGAGCTTTCAGCCGGCGCTCCCGGCCTCGAGATTCATCCCGGACAGAAAGTTATGATCGTTTGAAGCGCGCGCGGCCCGGCGAAGGCATAAAGCGCTTGATCGCGCCACACTTGACAAAGCGATCATACCAAAGACTAATGCACCGGATCCCATCGAACTCCGCAGCTTAAGCGTGCTTGGGCGAGAGTAGTACGGGATGGGTGACCTCCCGGGAAGTCCTCGTGTTGCACCTCCTCCTTTTGCGCGCCGGGCTTGTTCTTTTGGTGGCGCGCACGCGCATGGTTTCGATTGCTCAAATCCTTCGGCGGCGGAGGCGGGCCCGGACCGCGGCAGGTCGGTTTCCTCACCCGGCGGCTCCGATCCTTGGCGTTGCCGCAAAGTCCGAAACGGGCCCCGAACAGGTTTCGGGGTCGAGGTCGACTCAACCGGCGAGCCCTGGTTGGGACGGCGGCGGCTCAGGACGAGCTTTCCAGCAGGCGCTCCCGGCCTCGAGATTCATCCCGGACAGAAAGTTATGATCGTTTGAGCGCGCGCGGCGGCCCGGCGAAGGCATAAAGCAGCTTGATCGCGCCACACTTGACAGTGCGATCATACCAGCACTAATGCACCGGATCCCATCGAACTCCGCAGCTTAAGCGTGCTTGGGCGAGAGTAGTACCGGGATGGGTGACCTCCCCGGGAAGTCCTCGTGTTGCACCTCCTCCTTTTGCGTCGCCGGGCTTATTCTTTTGGGGCGCGCACGCGCATGGTTTCGATTGCTCAAATCCTTTCGGCGGCGGAGGCGGGCCCGGACCGCGGCAGGTCGGCTTCCTCACCCGGCGGCTCCGATCCTTGGCGTTGCCGCAAAGCTCCGAAACGGGCCCCGAACAGGTTTCGGGTCGAGGTCGACTCAACCGGCGAGCCCTGGTTGGGACGGCGGCGGGCTCAGACGAGCTTTCCAGAGGCGCTCCCGGCCTCGAGATTCATCCCGATGAAAGTTATGATCGTTTGAAGCGCGCGCGGCGGCCCGGCGAAGGCATAAAGCAGCTTGATCGCGCCACACTTGACAAAGCGATCATACCAAAGACTAATGCACCGGATCCCATCGAACTCCGCAGCTTAAGCGTGCTTGGGCGAGAGTAGTACGGGGATGGGTGACCTCCCGGGAAGTCCTCGTGTTGCACCTCCTCCTTTTGCGCCGGGCTTGTTCTTTTGGTGGCGCGCACGCGCATGGTTTCGATTGCTCAAATCCTTCTCGGCGGCGGAGGCGGGCCCGGACCGCGCAGGTCGGTTTCCTCACCCGGCGGCTCCGATCCTTGGCGTTGCCGCAAAAGCTCCAAACGGGCCCCGAACAGGTTTCGGGGTCGAGGTCGACTCAACCGGCGAGCCCTGGTTGGGACGGCGGCGGCTCAGACGAGCTTTCAAAGGCGCTCCCGGCCTCGAGATTCATCCTGGACAGAAAGTTATGATCGTTGAAAGCGCGCGCGGCGGCCCGGCGAAGGCATAAAGCAGCTTGATCGCGCCACACTTGACAAAAGCGATCATACCAAGACTAATGCACCGGATCCCATCGAACTCCGCAGCTTAAGCGTGCTTGGGCGAGAGTAGTACGGGATGGGTGACCTCCCCGGGAAGTCCTCGTGTTGCACCTCCTCCTTTTGCGTCGCCGGGCTTGTTCTTTTGGTGGCGCGCACGCGCATGGTTTCGATTGCTCAAATCCTTCGGCGGCGGAGGCGGGCCCGGACCGCGGCAGGTCGGGTTTCCTCACCCGGCGGCTCCGATCCTTGGCGTTGCCGCAAAGCTCCGAAACGGGCCCCGAACAGGTTTCGGGGTCGAGGTCGACCTCAACCGGCGAGCCCTGGTTGGGACGGCGGCGGCTCAGACGAGCTTTCCAAGCGGCGCTCCCGGCCTCGAGATTCATCCCGACAGAAAGTTATGATCGTTGAAGCGCGCGCGGCGGCCCGGCGAAGGCATAAAGCGCTGATCGCGCCACACTTGACAAAGCGATCATACCAAAGACTAATGCACCGGATCCCATCGAACTCCGCAGTTAAGCGTGCTTGGGCGAGAGTAGTACCGGGATGGGTGACCTCCCCGGGAAGTCCTCGTGTTGCACCTCCTCCTTTTGCGTCGCCGGGCTTGTTCTTTTGGTGGCGCGCACGCACATGGTTTCGATTGCTCAAATCCTTCTCGGCGGCGGAGGCGGGCCCGGACCGCGGCAGTCGGCTTCCTCACCCGGCGGCTCCGATCCTTGGCGTTGCCGCAAAGCTCCGAAACGGGCCCCGAACAGGTTTCGGGGTCGAGGTCGACCTCAACCGGCGAGCCCTGGTTGGGACGGCGGCGGCTCGGGGACGAGCTTTCAGCAGGCGCCTCCCGGCCTCGAGATTCATCCCGACAGAAAGTTATGATCGTTGAAGCGCGCGCGGCGGCCCGGCGAAGGCATAAAGCAGCTTGATCGCGCCACACTTGACAAAGCGATCATACCAAAGACTAATGCACCGGATCCCATCGAACTCCGCAGCTTAAGCGTGCTTGGGCGAGAGTAGTACGGGATGGGTGACCTCCCGGGAAGTCCTCGTGTTGCACCTCCTCCTTTTGCGCGCGCCGGGCTTGTTCTTTTGGTGGCGCGCACGCGCAAGGTTTCGATTGCTCAAATCCTTCTCGGCGGCGGAGGCGGGCCCGGACCGGCAGGTCGGTTTCCTCACCCGGCGGCTCCGATCCTGGCGTTGCCGCAAAGCTCGAAACGGGCCCCGAACAGGTTTCGGGGTCGAGGTCGACTCAACCGGGCGAGCCCTGGTTGGGACGGCGGCGGCTCGGGACGAGCCCAGAGGCGCCTCCCGGCCTCGAGATTCATCCCGACAGAAAGTTATGATCGTTGAAGCGCGCGGCGGCCCGGCGAAGGCATAAAGCAGCTTGATCGCGCCACACTTGACAAAGCGATCATACCAGCACTAATGCACCGGATCCCATCGAACTCCGCAGCTTAAGCGTGCTTGGGCGAGAGTAGTACGGGATGGGTGACCTCCCGGGAAGTCCTCGTGTTGCACCTCCTCTTTGCGCGCCGGGCTTGTTCTTTTGGTGGCGCGCACGCGCATGGTTTCGATTGCTCAAATCCTTCTCGGCGGCGGAGGCGGGCCCGGACCGCGGCAGGTCGGTTTCCTCACCC
This sequence comes from Canavalia ensiformis, assembly GCA_026541065.1. Lineage (NCBI taxonomy): Eukaryota > Viridiplantae > Streptophyta > Magnoliopsida > Fabales > Fabaceae > Canavalia > Canavalia ensiformis. The sequence goes on from JAMKYM010000447.1 coordinate 182,890, forward strand.
GGCGGCTCCGATCCTTGGCGTTGCCGCAAAGCTCCGAAACGGGCCCCGAACAGGTTTCGGGGTCGAGGTCGACTCAACCGGCGAGCCCTGGTTGGGACGGCGGCGGCTCAGGACGAGCTTTCCAATGGCGCGCTCCCGGCCTCGAGATTCATCCCGACAGAAAGTTATGATCGTTTGAAGCGCGCGCGGCCGGGGCGAAGGCATAAAGCAGCTGATCGCGCCACACTTGACAAAAGTGCGATCATACCAAAGACTAATGCACCGGATCCCATCGAACTCCGCAGCTTAAGCGTGCTTGGGCGAGAGTAGTACTGGGATGGGTGACCTCCCGGGAAGTCCTCGTGTTGCACCTCCTCCTTTTGCGTCGGGCCGGCTTGTTCTTTTGGTGGCGCGCACGCGCAATGGTTTCGATTGCTCAAATCCTTCTCGGCGGCGGAGGCGGGCCCGGACCGCGGCAGGTCGGTTTCCTCACCCGGCGGCTCCGATCCTTGGCGTTGCCGCAAAGCTCCGAAACGGGCCCCGAACAGGTTTCGGGGTCGAGGTCGACCTCAACCGGCGAGCCCTGGTTGGGACGGCGGCGGGCTCGGGACGAGCTTTCAGAGGCGCCTCCCGGCCTCGAGATTCATCCCGACAGAAAGTTATGATCGTTTGAAGAAGCGCGCGCGGCGGCTCCCGGCGAAGGCATAAAGCAGCTTGATCGCGCCACACTTGACAAAGTGCGATCATACCAAAGACTAATGCACCGGATCCCATCGAACTCCGCAGCTTAAGCGTGCTTGGGCGAGAGTAGTACGGGATGGGTGACCTCCGGGAAGTCCTCGTGTTGCACCTCCTCCTTTTGCGTCGCCGGGCTTGTTTTTTGGTGGCGCGCACGCGCAAGGTTTCGATTGCTCAAATCCTTCGGCGGTGAGGCGGGCCCGGACCGCGGCAGGTCGGTTTCCTCACCCGGCGGCTCCGATCCTTGGCGTTGCTGCAAAGCTCCGAAACGGGCCCCGGAACAGGTTTCTGGGGTCGAGGTCGACTCAACCGGCGAGCCCCGGTTGGGACGGCGGCGGCTCGGGGGACGAGCTTTCCAGGCGCCTCCCGGCCTCGAGATTCATCCCGGACGAAAGTTATGATCGTTTGAAGCGCGCGCGGCGCCCCGGCGAAGGCATAAAGCGCTTGATCGCGCCACACTTGACAGGTGCGATCATACCAAAGACTAATGCACCGGATCCCATCGAACTCCGCAGTTAAGCGTGCTTGGGCGAGAGTAGTACGGGATGGGTGACCTCCCGGGAAGTCCTCGTGTTGCACCTCCTCCTTTTGCGTCGCCGGGCTTGTTCTTTGGTGGCGCGCACGCGCAAGGTTTCGATTGCTCAAATCCTTCTCGGCGGCGGAGGCGGGCCCGGACCGCGGCAGGTCGGTTTCCTCACCCGGCGGCTCCGATCCTTGGCGTTGCCGCAAAGCTCCGAAACGGGCCCCGAACAGGTTTTCGGGTCGAGGTCGACCTCAACCGGCGAGCCCTGGTTGGGACGGCGGCGGGCTCAGGACGAGCTTTCCATGGCCGGCGCTCCCGGCCTCGAGATTCATCCCGACAGAAAGTTATGATCGTTTGAAGCGCGCGGCGGCCCGGCGAAGGCATAAAGCAGCTTGATCGCGCCACACTTGACAAAGGTGCGATCATACCAAAGACTAATGCACCGGATCCCATCGAACTCCGCAGCTTAAGCGTGCTTGGGCGAGAGTAGTACTGGGATGGGTGACTCCCGGGAAGTCCTCGTGTTGCACCTCCTCCTTTTGCGTCGCCGGCTTGTTCTTTTGGTGGCGCGCACGCGCAAGGTTTCGATTGCTCAAATCCTTCTCGGCGGCGGAGGCGGGCCCGGACCGCGCAGGTCGGTTTCCTCACCCGGCGGCTCCGATCCTTGGCGTTGCCGCAAAAGCTCCGAAACGGGCCCCGAACAGGTTTTCGGGGTCGAGGTCGACCTCAACCGGCGAGCCCCGGTTGGGACGGCGGCGGCTGGGACGAGCTTTCAGCAGGCGCTCCCGGCCTCGAGATTCATCCCGACAGAAAGTTATGATCGTTTGAAGCGCGCGCGGCGGCCCGGCGAAGGCATAAAGCAGCTTGATCGCGCCACACTTGACAGGTGCGATCATACCAAGACTAATGCACCGGATCCCATCGAACTCCGCAGCTTAAGCGTGCTTGGGCGAGAGTAGTAAGATCGGGATGGGTGACCTCCCGGGAAGTCCTCGTGTTGCACCTCCTCCTTTTGCGTCGCCGGCTTGTTCTTTTGGTGGCGCGCACGCGCATGGTTTCGATTGCTCAAATCCTTCTCGGCGGCGGAGGCGGGCCCGGACCGCGGCAGGTCGGTTTCCTCACCCGGCGGCTCCGATCCTTGGCGTTGCCGCAAAGCTCCGAAACGGGCCCCGAACAGGTTTCGGGGTCGAGGTCGACTCAACCGGCGAGCCCTGGTTGGGACGGCGGCGGCTCAGACGAGCTTTCAGAGGCGCCTCCCGGCCTCGAGATTCATCCCGACGAAAGTTATGATCGTTTGAAGCGCGCGCGCGGCCCGGCGAAGGCATAAAGCAAGCTTGATCGCGCCACACTTGACAGTGCGATCATACCAAAGACTAATGCACCGGATCCCATCGAACTCCGCAGCTTAAGCGTGCTTGGGCGAGAGTAGTACGGGATGGGTGACCTCCGGGAAGTCCTCGTGTTGCACCTCCTCCTTTTGCGCGCCGGGCTTGTTCTTTGGTGGCGCGCACGCGCATGGTTTCGATTGCTCAAATCCTTCTCGGCGGCGGAGGCGGGCCCGGACCGCGGCAGGTCGGTTTTCACCCGGCGGCTCCGATCCTTGGCGTTGCTGCAAAAGCTCCGAAACGGGCCCCGGAACAGGTTTCTGGGGTCGAGGTCGACCTCAACCGGCGAGCCCGGTTGGGACGGCGGCGGCTCAGGACGAGCTTTCCAGAGGCGCCTCCCGGGCCTCGAGATTCATCCCGGACAGAAAGTTATGATCGTTTGAAGCGCGCGCGGCGGCCTGGCGAAGGCATAAAGCAGTTGATCGCGCCACACTTGACAGGTGCGATCATACCAAAGACTAATGCACCGGATCCCATCGAACTCCCAGCTTAAGCGTGCTTGGGCGAGAGTAGTACGGGATGGGTGACCTCCCGGGAAGTCCTCGTGTTGCACCTCCTCCTTTTGCGTCCGCCGGCTTGTTCTTTTGGTGGCGCGCACGCGCAATGGTTTCGATTGCTCAAATCCTTCTCGGCGGCGGAGGCGGGCCCGGACCGCGGCAGTCGGTTTCCTCACCCGGCGGCTCCGATCCTTGGCGTTGCCGCAAAGCTCCGAAACGGGCCCCGAACAGGTTTTTTGGGTCGAGGTCGACCCAACCGGCGAGCCCTGGTTGGGACGGCGGCGGGCTCAGACGAGCTTTCCAGCGGCGCCTCCCGGCCTCGAGATTCATCCCGACAGAAAGTTATGATCGTTGGCGCGCGCGCGGCCCGGCGAAGGCATAAAAATTGATCGCGCCACACTTGACAAAGCGATCATACCAAAGACTAATGCACCGGATCCCATCGAACTCCGCAGCTTAAGCGTGCTTGGGCGAGAGTAGTACGGGATGGGTGACCTCCCGGGAAGTCCTCGTGTTGCACCTCCTCCTTTTTGCGTCGCCGGCTTGTTCTTTTGGTGGCGCGCACGCGCATGGTTTCGATTGCTCAAATCCTTCTCGGCGGCGGAGGCGGGGCCCGGGAGCGCGGCAGGTCGGTTTCCTCACCCGGCGGCTCCGATCCTTGGCGTTGCTGCAAAAGCTCCGAAACGGGCCCGGAACAGGTTTCGGGGTCGAGGTCGACCTCAACCGGCGAGCCCTGGTTGGGACGGCGGCGGCTCAGACGAGCTTTCCAGGCGCCTCCCGGCCTCGAGATTCATCCCGACAGAAAGTTATGATCGTTTGAAGCGCGCGCGCGGCCCGGCGAAGGCATAAAGCAGCTTGATCGCGCCACACTTGAGAGGTGCGATCATACCAAGCACTAATGCACCGGATCCCATCGAACTCCGCAGCTTAAGCGTGCTTGGGCGAGAGTAGTACGGGATGGGTGACCTCCCGGGAAGTCCTCGTGTTGCACCTCCTCCTTTTTGCGCTCGCCGGGCTTGTTCTTTTGGTGGCGCGCACGCGCATGGTTTCGATTGCTCAAATCCTTCTCGGCGGAGGCGGGCCCGGACCGCGCAGGTCGGTTTTCCTCACCCGGCGGCTCCGATCCTGGCGTTGCTGCAAAAGCTCCGAAACGGGCCCCGAACAGGTTTCGGGGTCGAGGTCGACCTCAACCGGCGAGCCCCGCTGGGACGGCGGCGGCTCAGACGAGCTTTCCAATGGCGCCTCCCGGCCTCGAGATTCATCCCGACAGAAAGTTATGATCGTTGAAGCGCGCGCGGCGGCCCGGCGAAGGCATAAAGCTGGAGCTTGATCGCGCCACACTTGACAAAGTGCGATCATACCAGCACTAATGCACCGGATCCCATCGAACTCCGCAGCTAAGCGTGCTTGGGCGAGAGTAGTACCGGGATGGGTGACCTCCCCGGGAAGTCCTCGTGTTGCACCTCCTCCTTTTGCGTCGCCGGGCTTGTTCTTTTGGTGGCGCGCACGCGCATGGTTTCGATTGCTCAAATCCTTTCGGCGGCGGAGGCGGGCCCGGGACCGCGGCAGTCGGTTTCCTCACCCGGCGGCTCCGATCCTTGGCGTTGCCGCAAAAGCTCCAAACGGGCCCCCGAACAGGTTTCGGGGTCGAGGTCGACCTCAACCGGCGAGCCCTGGTTGGGACGGCGGCGGCTCAGGACGAGCTTTCCAGCCGGCGCCTCCCGGCCTCGAGATTCATCCCGAGAGAAAGTTATGATCGTTTGAAGCGCGCGGCGGCCCGGCGAAGGCATAGCAGCTTGATCGCGCCACACTTGATAGGTGCGATCATACCAAAGACTAATGCACCGGATCCCATCGAACTCCGCAGCTAAGCGTGCTTGGGCGAGAGTAGTACGGGATGGGTGACCTCCCGGGAAGTCCTCGTGTTGCACCTCCTCCTTTGCGCGCGCCGGGCTTGTTCTTTGGTGGCGCGCACGCACATGGTTTCGATTGCTCAAATCCTTTCGGCGGCGGAGGCGGGCCCGGACCGCGGGCAGTCGGGTTTCCTCACCCGGCGGCTCCGATCCTTGGCGTTGCCGCAAAAGCTCCGAAACGGGCCCCGAACAGGTTTCGGGGTCGAGGTCGACCTCAACCGGCGAGCCCTGGTTGGGACGGCGGCGGCTCAGGACGAGCTTTCAGCCGCGCCTCCCGGCCTCGAGATTCATCCCGACAGAAAGTTATGATCGTTTGAAGCGCCGCGCGGCCTCGGCGAAGGCATAAAGCAATTGATCGCGCCACACTTGACAGTGCGATCATACCAAAGACTAATGCACCGGATCCCATCGAACTCCGCAGCTTAAGCGTGCTTGGGCGAGAGTAGTACCGGGATGGGTGACCTCCCGGGAAGTCCTCGTGTTGCACCTCCTCCTTTTGCGTCGGCCGGGCTTGTTCTTTTGGTGGCGCGCACGCGCATGGTTTCGATTGCTCAAATCCTTCTCGGCGGCGGAGGCGGGCCCGGACCGCGGGTCGGTTTCCTCACCCGGCGGCTCCGATCCTTGGCGTTGCCGCAAAGCTCCGAAACGGGCCCCGAACAGGTTTCGGGGTCGAGGTCGACCTCAACCGGCGAGCCCTGGTTGGGACGGCGGCGGGCTCAGACGAGCTTTCAACGGCGCGCTCCCGGCCTCGAGATTCATCCCGACGAAAGTTATGATCGTTTGAAGCGCGCGCGCGGCCCGGCGAAGGCATAAAGTAGTTGATCGCGCCACACTTGACAAAGTGATCATACCAAAGACTAATGCACCGGATCCCATCGAACTCCGCAGCTTAAGCGTGCTTGGGCGAGAGTAGTATCGGGATGGGTGACCTCCCGGGAAGTCCTCGTGTTGCACCTCCTCCTTTTTGCGTCGGCGGGCTTGTTCTTTGGTGGCGCGCACGCGCATGGTTTCGATTGCTCAAATCCTTTCGGCGGCGGAGGCGGGCCCGGGACCGCGGCAGTCGGTTTTCTCACCCGGCGGCTCCGATCCTTGGCGTTGCCGCAAAAGCTCGAAACGGGCCCCGAACAGGTTTCGGGTCGAGGTCGACCTCAACCGGCGAGCCCTGGTTGGGACGGCGGCGGCTCAGACGAGCTTTCCAGCGCGCCTCCCGGCCTCGAGATTCATCCCGACAGAAAGTTATGATCGTTTGAAGCGCGCGCGGCCCGGCGAAGGCATAAAGTAGCTGATCGCGCCACACTTGACAAAGCGATCATACCAAGACTAATGCACCGGATCCCATCGAACTCCGCAGCTTAAGCGTGCTTGGGCGAGAGTAGTACGGGATGGGTGACCTCCCGGGAAGTCCTCGTGTTGCACCTCCTCCTTTTGCGTCGCCGGGCTTGTTATTTTTGGTGGCGCGCACGCGCATGGTTTCGATTGCTCAAATCCTTCTCGGCGGCGGAGGCGGGCCCGGACCGCGGCAGGGTCGGTTTCCTCACCCGGCGGCTCCGATCCTTGGCGTTGCCGCAAAGCTCCCAAACGGCCCCGAACAGGTTTCGGGGTCGAGGTCGACTCAACCGGCGAGCCCCGGTTGGGACGGCGGCGGCTCAGACGAGCTTTCCAGCGGCGCCTCCCGGCCTCGAGATTCATCCCGGAGAAAGTTATGATCGCTTGAAGCGCGCGGCGGCCCGGCGAAGGCATAAAGTAGCTTGATCGCGCCACACTTGACAAAGCGATCATACCAAAGACTAATGCACCGGATCCCATCGAACTCCGCAGCTAAGCGTGCTTGGGCGAGAGTAGTACGGGATGGGTGACCTCCGGGAAGTCCTCGTGTTGCACCTCCTCCTTTTGCGTCGCCGGGCTTGTTCTTTTGGTGGCGCGCACGCGCATGGTTTCGATTGCTCAAATCCTTCGGCGGCGGAGGCGGGCCCGGGACCGCGGCAGTCGGTTTTCTCACCCGGCGGCTCCGATCCTTGGCGTTGCCGCAAAGCTCCGAAACGGGCCCCGAACAGGTTTTCGGGGTCGAGGTCGACCTCAACCGGGCGAGCCCCGGTTGGGACGGCGGCGGGCTCAGACGAGCTTTCCTGGGCGCTCCCGGCCTCGAGATTCATCCCGGAGAAAGTTATGATCGTTTGAAGCGCGCGCGCGGCCCGGGCGAAGGCATAAAGCAGTTGATCGCGCCACACTTGACAAAGTGCGATCATACCAAGACTAATGCACCGGATCCCATCGAACCCGCAGCTTAAGCGTGCTTGGGCGAGAGTAGTACGGGATGGGTGACCTCCGGGAAGTCCTCGTGTTGCACCTCCTCCTTTTTGCGTCGCCGGGCTTGTTCTTTTGGTGGCGCGCACGCGCATGGTTTCGATTGCTCAAATCCTTCTCGGCGGGAGGCGGGCCCGGACCGCGGCAGTCGGTTTCTCACCCGGCGGCTCCGATCCTTGGCGTTTCGCAAAGCTCCAAACGGGCCCCGGAACAGGTTTCGGGGTCGAGGTCGACTCAACCGGCGAGCCCTGGTTGGGACGGCGGCGGCTCAGGACGAGCTTTCCAGGCGCCTCCCGGCCTCGAGATTCATCCCGGAGAAAGTTATGATCGTTTGCGCGCGCGCGGCCCGCGGCGAAGGCATAAAGCAGCTTGATCGCGCCACACTTGACAAAGCGATCATACAAAGACTAATGCACCGGATCCCATCGAACTCCGCAGTTAAGCGTGCTTGGGCGAGAGTAGTACGGGATGGGTGACCTCCTGGGAAGTCCTCGTGTTGCACCTCCTCCTTTTGCGTCGCCGGCTTGTTCTTTGGTGGCGCGCACGCGCATGGTTTCGATTGCTCAAATCCTTTCGGCGGCGAGGCGGGCCCGGACCGCGCAGGTCGGTTTCCTCACCCGGCGGCTCCGATCCTTGGCGTTGCCGCAAAGCTCCAAACGGGCCCCGAACAGGTTTCGGGGTCGAGGTCGACTCAACCGGCGAGCCCCGGTTGGGACGGCGGCGGGCTCAGACGAGCTTTCCTGGGCGGCGCTCCCGGCCTCGAGATTCATCCGGACAGAAAGTTATGATCGTTTGAAGCGCGCGCGCGGCGGCCCGGGCGAAGGCATAAAGCTTGATCGCGCCACACTTGACAAAGCGATCATACCAGCACTAATGCACCGGATCCCATCGAACTCCGCAGCTTAAGCGTGCTTGGGCGAGAGTAGTACCGGGATGGGTGACCTCCCGGGAAGTCCTCGTGTTGCACCTCCTCCTTTTGCGTCGCCGGGCTTGTTCTTTTGGTGGCGCGCACGCGCATGGTTTCGATTGCTCAAATCCTTCTCGGCGGCGAGGCGGGCCCGGACCGCGGCAGGTCGGTTTCCTCACCCGGCGGCTCCGATCCTTGGCGTTGCCGCAAAAGCTCCGAAACGGGCCCCGAACAGGTTTCGGGGTCGAGGTCGACCTCAACCGGCGAGCCCCGGTTGGGACGGCGGCGGGCTCGGGACGAGCTTTCCAGAGGCGCCTCCCGGCCTCGAGATTCATCCCGACAGAAAGTTATGATCGTTGAACGCGCGCGGCGGCCCGGGCGAAGGCATAAAGCAGTTGATCGCGCCACACTTGAAGCGATCATACCAAAGACTAATGCACCGGATCCCATCGAACTCCGCAGCTTAAGCGTGCTTGGGCGAGAGTAGTACTGGGATGGGTGACCTCCCCGGGAAGTCCTCGTGTTGCACCTCCTCCTTTTGCGTCGGGCCGGGCTTATTCTTTTGGTGGCGCGCACGCGCATGGTTTCGATTGCTCAAATCCTTCTCGGCTGAGGAGGCGGGCCCGGACCGCGCAGTCGGTTTCCTCACCCGGCGGCTCCGATCCTTGGCGTTGCCGCAAAGCTCCAAACGGGCCCCGAACAGGTTTCGGGTCGAGGTCGACTCAACCGGCGAGCCCTGGTTGGGACGGCGGCGGCTCGGGACGAGCTTCAGGCGCCTCCCGGCCTCGAGATTCATCCCGATAGAAAGTTATGATCGTTTGAAGCGCGCGGCGGCCCGGCGAAGGCATAAAGCAAGCTGATCGCGCCACACTTGACAAAAGCGATCATACCAAGACTAATGCACCGGATCCCATCGAACCCGCAGCTTAAGCGTGCTTGGGCGAGAGTAGTACTGGGGATGGGTGACCTCCGGGAAGTCCTCGTGTTGCACCTCCTCCTTTTGCGCGCCGGGCTTATTCTTTGGGGCGCGCACGCGCATGGTTTCGATTGCTCAAATCCTTCTCGGCGGCGTGGGAGGCGGGCCGGGACCGCGGCAGTCGGTTTCCTCACCCGGCGGCTCCGATCCTTGGCGTTGCTGCAAAAGCTCCGAAACGGGCCCCGAACAGGTTTCTGGGGTCGAGGTCGACCTCAACCGGGCGAGCCCGGTTGGGACGGCGGCGGCTCAGACGAGCTTTCAGCGGCGCTCCCGGGCCTCGAGATTCATCCCGATGAAAGTTATGATCGTTTGCGCGCGCGCGGCCCGGCGAAGGCATAGCAGTTGATCGCGCCACACTTGACAAAGCGATCATACCAAGACTAATGCACCGGATCCCATCGAACTCCGCAGCTAAGCGTGCTTGGGCGAGAGTAGTAGACGGGATGGGTGACCTCCCGGGAAGTCCTCGTGTTGCACCTCCTCCTTTTTGCGTCGCCGGGCTTGTTCTTTTGGTGGCGCGCACGCGCATGGTTTCGATTGCTCAAATCCTTTCGGCGGCGAGGCGGGCCCGGACCGCGGCAGGTCGGTTTCTCACCCGGCGGCTCCGATCCTTGGCGTTGCTGCAAAAGCTCCGAAACGGGCCCCGGAACAGGTTTCTGGGGTCGAGGTCGACCTCAACCGGCGAGCCCCGTTGGGACGGCGGCGGCTCAGACGAGCTTCAGAGGCGCTCCCGGCCTCGAGATTCATCCCGATTTAAAGTTATGATCGTTTGAAGCGCGCGGCGGCCGGGCGAAGGCATAGCAATTGATCGCGCCACACTTGACAAAGCGATCATACCAAAGCACTAATGCACCGATCCCATCGAACTCCGCAGCTTAAGCGTGCTTGGGCGAGAGTAGTACCGGGATGGGTGACCTCCCGGGAAGTCCTCGTGTTGCACCTCCTCCTTTTGCGTCGCCGGGCTTGTTCTTTTGGTGGCGCGCACGCGCATGGTTTCGATTGCTCAAATCCTTCGGCGGCGGAGGCGGGCCCGGGACCGCGGCAGGTCGGTTTCCTCACCCGGCGGCTCCGATCCTTGGCGTTGCCGCAAAGCTTCAAACGGCCCCGGAACAGTTTCGGGGTCGAGGTCGACCTCAACCGGCGAGCCCGGCTGGGACGGGCGGGCTCAGGACGAGCTTCACGGCGCTCCCGGCCTCGAGATTCATCCCGGACGTAAAGTTATGATCGTTTGAAGCGCGGCGGCCCGGCGAAGGCATGCAGTTGATCGCGCCACACTTGACAGTGCGATCATACCAAAGACTAATGCACGGATCCCATCGAACTCCGCAGCTTAAGCGTGCTTGGGCGAGAGTAGTACGGGATGGGTGACCTCCCGGGAAGTCCTCGTGTTGCACCTCCTTTTGCGCCGGGCTTGTTCTTTTTGGTGGCGCGCACGCGCATGGTTTCGATTGCTCAAATCCTTCTCGGCGGAGGCGGGCCCGGACCGCGGCAGTCGGTTTCCTCACCCGGCGCCCGATCCTGGCGTTGCTCGCAAAGCTCCGAAACGGGCCCGGAACAGGTTTCGGGGTCGAGGTCGACCCAACCGGCGAGCCCGGGTTGGGACGGCGGCGGGCTCAGGACGAGCTTTCAGACTGGGGCGCCTCCCGGCCTCGAGATTCATCCCGACAGAAAGTTATGATCGTTTGAAGCGCGGCGCGGCCCGGCGAAGGCATAAAGCAGCTTGATCGCGCCACACTTGACTGTGTGCGATCATACCAAAGACTAATGCACCGGATCCCATCGTAAACTCCGCAGCTTAAGCGTGCTTGGGCGAGAGTAGATTGGGATGGGTGACTCCTGGGAAGTCCTCGTGTTGCACCTCCTCCTTGCGTCAGTCGGGCTTGTTCTTTTGGTGGCGCGCACGCGCATGGTTTCGATTGCTCAAATCCTTCTCGGCGGAGGCGGAGGCGGGCCGGGACGCGCAGGTCGGTTTCCTCACCCGGCGCTCCGATCCTTGGCGTTGCCGAAAAGTCCGAAACGGGCCCCGAACAGGTTTCTGGGGTCGAGGTCGACCTCAACCGGCGAGCCCAGGTTGGGACGGCGGCGGCTCAGACGAGCCTCACAGGCGCTCCGGCCTCGAGATTCATCCCGATTTAAAGTTATGATCGGTTGAAGCGCGCGGCGGCCCGGCGAAGGCATAAAGCGCTGATCGCGCCACACTTGACAGTGCGATCATACCAGCACTAATGCACCGGATCCCATCGAACTCCGCAGTTAAGCGTGCTTGGGCGAGAGTAGTACTGGGATGGGTGACTTCCTGGGAAGTCCTCGTGTTGCACCTCCTCCTTGCGTCAGTCCGGCTTGTTCTTTTGGTGGGCGCGCGCACGCGCATGGTTTCGATTGCTCAAATCCTTTCCGGCGGCGTGAGGCGGGCCCGGGACCGCGGCAGGTCTGGTTTCTCACCCGGCGGCTCCCGATCCTTGGCGTTGCCGCAAAGCCCAAACGGGCCCCGAACAGGTTTCGGGGTCGAGGTCGACCTCAACCGGCGAGCCTGGGCTGGGACGGCGGCGGCTCGGGGACGAGCTTTCCAAAGGCGCCCCGGGCCTCGAGATTCATCCCGACGTAAAGTTATGATCGTTTGAAGAGCGCGCGGCGCCCCGGCGAAGGCATAAAGTAGCTGATCGCGCCACACTTGACAAAGCGATCATACCAGCACTAATGCACCGGATCCCATCGAACTCCGCAGCTTAAGCGTGCTTGGGCGAGAGTAGTACTCGGGATGGGTGACTCCCTGGGAAGTCCTTCGTGGTTGCACCTCCTCCCTTTGCGTGCCGGCTTGTTCTTTGTGGCGCGCACGCGCAAGGTTCGATTGCTCAAATCCTTCTCGGCGGCGGAGGCGGGCCCGGACCTGGCAGTCGGCTTCTCACCCGCGGTTCGATCCTTGGCGCTGCGCGAAAAGTTCAAACGGCCCCCGAACAGGTTTCTAGGGTCGAGGCCGACCTCAACGGCGAGCCTCGTTGGGACGGCGGCTCGGGACGAGCTTTTAGAGGCGCATCCGGCCTCGAGATTCATCCCGGACAAAGTAAAAGTTATGATCGTTTGCGCCGCGGCCGCTCGCGAAGGCATAAAGCAGCTTGATCGCGCCACACTTGACAGGTGCGATCATACCAGCACTAATGCACCGGATCCCATCGAACTCCGCAATTAAGCATGCTTGGGCGAGAGTAAGATCGGGATGGGTGACATCCCGGGAAGTCCCGTGTTGCACCTCCTCCTTTTGCGCGCCGGGCTTATCTGCTGGGTGGCGCGCACGCGCATGGTTTCCGATTGCTCAAATCCTTCCCGGCGGAGGCAGTCCTGGACCGCGCAGGTCGGTTTCCTCACCCGGCTGCTCCGATCCTTGGCGTTGCTACAAAGTTTCTCCGAAACGGGCCCCGGAATAGGTTCTCGGTCGAGGTCGACCCTCAACCGGGCGAGCCCCGGCTGGGACGGCGGCGGGTCGGACGAGCTTTCCTGGGGCGGCGCTCCCGGGCCTCGAGATTCATCCTGGACAGAAAGTTATGATAGTTTGAACGCTGCGGCGCTGGGCGAAGGCATAGCTGGGCTGATCGTGCCACACTGGACAAAGCGATCATACCAAAAGATTAATGCACCGGATCCCATCGAACCCGCAGCTTAAGCGTGCTTGGGCGAGGAGTAGTATCGGGATGGGTGACCTCCGGGAAGTCTCGTGTTGCACCTCCCTCCGCTTTGCCACTGGCCTTATTCTTGGCTGGGGCGCGCACGTATGGTTTCGATTTCTCAAACCTTCACGGGGGCGGGCGTGACTGCACCGCGCAGCCTAGCTTCTCACCCGGCGGTTCCCGATCTGGCGCTGTCGCAAAGCTCCCAAACGGGCCCTCGAAAGGATTGGGTCGAGGTCGACTCAACCGGTGAACTCCGATTGGGACGTGCGTCAGGCGGGTCAGGGACGAGCCCAGCCGCGCCTCCCGAGCCCCGAGATTCATCCCGATTTAAAGTTAAGATCAAGTTGGTACGCACTCGCGGTTTTGCGAAGGCATAAAGCATTTGATCACGCCACACTTGATAATGTGCGATCATACCAAAGACTAATGCACCCGATTCCATCGTAACCCAGCTAACGTGCTTTGGCGAGAGTACTACTGGGATGGTTGACCTCGAAGTCCTCGTGTTGCACCTCCTCCCTTGCGCCGGGCCGGGCGATTTCAGGGCGGCGCGCACGCGCATGGCTTTCGACATTTCAAACCTTCCCGGGGCGAGGCGGCACGCCTCGACCGTGGCAGTCGGTTTCCTCACCCGTCGCCTCCGACCTGCGCTGCGGCCGCAAAAAACTCCGAAACGGTCCCGAAAGAGTTTCTCGGGGCCGAGAGGCCAACCTCAACCGGGTAGAACCCCGATTGGGACGGGGCGGTGGCGGCTCGGGGACGGCCTCAGCCGGCACCTCCCGGGCCTCGAGATTCATCCCGGACGTAAAGTTATATATCTTCTTAAGCGCGCGACGGCTTTGCGAAGGCATAAAGCGACCGGGATCGGTGCCACCCCGACGCGTGCGATCATACCAAGACTCACGCATCGGATCCCAAACAGTAACCCGCAGCTTAAGCGTGCTCGGGCGAGAAAAGTAGTACTCAGGATGGGTGACCTCCCGGCAAGTCCTCGTGCTGCACCCTCCTCCGCTTTGGTGCCGGTCGGCTTATTCCCGTATGGGCGCTGCGACGCACGCGCATGGTTTCGATTTCTCAAAACCTTCATCTTCTGAGGCGAAGTGCAGCCCGGACCGCTGCAGGCAGGTCGGTTTCCTCACCCGCGGCCCCGATCCTTGGCGTTGCCGCAAAGCTCCGGAACGGGCCTCCGGAAAGGGCTTCGGGGTCGAGGCCGACCTCAACCGGTGGGATCCCCGGCTGGGACCTGCATGCGACGCAGTTCTCAGGATTCGAGCTCCAATGGCCGCGCCTCCGGCCTCAGAGTCATCCCGACGCAGTGTATGCGATCGCTTTTAAGCGCGCGCGAGCGGTTTGGCGGAGGCATAAAGCGCTTGATCGTGCCACCCGCACAAGCGCGATCATACTCAGCACTCCACGCACCGATCCCATCGTACCTCCG